>CALNHX010000228.1:0-419772 GCA_940337035.1 Agriotes lineatus
CTTGTCGTTGCTCACAACATAAAAAACAAAACTAGCTAATTAATAATACGCCACCTACCTTGGATGCTTCGTTGCATACCTAGATAACTCATACAGCTAGAGGGGTTGCAGAAAGAACACAAACACATAACAGCAATAGGGGCAATTAATTAAACCCAAAAGTCGGAGTAATACATGAATTATATACATATACCCTTAAGTCAAGTGACAGCAATTAAAGTTGGTAGGACCATTGCATATCAAATGAATTAATAAACCACAAATAGGAATTAACGTCCAAGTATTCAAGTCACAAATTGCTGATTATAGCTCAAATTACAGCTTCAGGATAACTACCTGTGCTATCGCAATTGACATAAATGCACAACGCCCAAGAAACGCGGCTTATTTGAGATTACAGATACATCAATATTTCAGCAATTTAGAACTAATTAAATCCTCGCTCTTTAGCGTTAATAAATGATTAAACCAAAAGAGTAATTAAACACGCTTCAGTTTGAGTTTCTAAGGCCTTAGTAAGAACTGAAAAGTTGCCTTTGTCGATCAATAAAACTCTGAAAAGGGCATGTACTTACAATTTAGTTTGTTGAAAATGTCCAGCGAGCGGCAGGAGAGATCCTGGTGCGTTGCATTTATCCATGAAGATTCTAAGCCGGATTTGGCTATATAATTCTTAGAATCTCAAAGGTCGCCACTGTTAAGAAGACAGCTAGCAGCAACAGAAAACGGCACGTAAATTGTAATTACTGGCTAGTTTGTAGAAGCGAAATCGGGGGACTGAATAAGTCTCATGGGAGCCTCCAAGTTAGTCCTCAGGTTAGCCGTCATGCTAGCCCAAGTTAACTCATGAGGACCGGCCTAAATATCAAAAGTAGTGTGCGAAATTGAACTAGAAGAAGCATTCTTACCAACGGTGTTCACGGCCGATTGTGTAGAAAACGACGCCTCAGCGGTTTTCATTTATTGGAAGGAGCAGGGGGATCCAGCTTAAATATCGGAATCAGTACGCAAAGATAACATTAGATGAGCATGCTTACCAATGCTGATTGTGCCCGTTTGCGGCTCCAGCGGCTTCGTTTGTTTAAAAACAAGTACGGCTTCAGCCTACCCGACAATTATATTAGTAAAGCGTGCTTCTTGAAAAATCAATACTAATCGAGCGATTCCACTGTTTTCCAGCGGCCAACTTGGAATTGAATGCTCGCCAACATGCTGCGACAGGAAAAGCTGCAGGTGTTTATCTCTAAACGCAGACGCTTCCTGCGATAAACCCGAGTTATTTTGCTGCAATATTTATATATAAGGTGGTCCGAAAGAAGATGATAAACGCAATAACGCGCTATTGAAATGAAATCTAAACGGGGCGGTACAGTATTATTATTAACTGTCAGTTTGACAAAGTATTTTAAGGACGAACAGAAAGTAAATACTTTCTGTGCCTCGAATCGAATCGACGCACAAAAAGTGTTTATAGCAGAATTTCCATACCAACGATCTTTACTTAAATAAAATTTAACATTTTCTAAGCCTCCAAATGCTATAAAAAAGACGATTTTCTATTATCGAGTAGGAAAAATGACACATTCTATATTCAAAATCGTTTAGAAATGTGGCACTTTTCTGCATAGCGACATTTCTCTGCATAGCAAAATTTCTCTGCATAGCAACGGCTATTCATTTTACGTTTGGCAATGCTCAAGTGTGTTGGTGGCACTGTAAGTCTATGTTAAAACTGAGGTTAGGTTTTGCTCCAGTCTGTGTTAAAATTCACGCAAAACCTAACGTGCTAACCTTGAATTTGACATAGACATAGTGCCATCAACAATACACTTCAGTAATGCCACACGCATAACATCAACTGCAGCTGCTTATTGTGCTTTAGTACATAGAAACGAGTTCTGCTCAAAATTTAGTATTTCACATTTCTTATGAAATTCCATAAAATAGTATACGCAACGCGTTAGAAAAGTGGTGTTATTGAGCTCGTATGGCCGTTCAAGTACTCGCTGACCCTCGTACTCAAATCAGCCATACTTGTTCAGTAAAACATTACTTTCCTGTAATATACAATGGTGTCGAAATCAGACTCGTCCATCTGTTGATGCATTGGATTCTAAGCCAATACTGATAATTTTGGTTTATAGCACACTGTACGCAAGAATTGTAATTATAACAATTTGTTCTTTGATATGTTTTGGGAAATCTGTAATGATTTAGGAGTAAATGAGTATTTCACATTTCTGCTGGTTTCGGTTGTAAATGAGTGAGAGAATTGCAGTACGAGCTCACTTCTAGTGTATTATAGAGTTGTACTGCATTTTATTGGCTCGAGTAAGTTTTATCTCTAAATTCACGAATGATGTGTTGACATAAAAATGCTTTTTTCAATATTGCAAACTTAAATTTGCAAAGAGAGCAAAAATTGTTAGAAAAGCCACAAGTTAGCTACCAATATTCTACTGCATGAAGTCATGAACAAAGTTAACAAACCAGTGCATTTTCGACATTACATAATCGGAATGCGAACGGTGTACAAGATTCACTTTAAGGGATAACGAGATACTTGTATAGGTTTCGGGATGCGGTCTATTCAATCGCGGCGATTCCGCTTCAGACTTGAAGGGCCCTTCAGTGTCCAGAATAACATGTGGACCATCACGAACACGATCAGACGTTTACATTCTTCGCGTTTTGGGCCCTATGCCCCCTGCTATAGAGCACATCGCAGTTTATACAAAAGTTGTCTTTTTGGGAATACACAAAAAAGTTAGGTTTGTAAAATGTTTTGGTTCAGTGTTAAGTTGAAACGGATCTGCTCTTCTCGACAAGTTCGAATTTAGGGCGTTTAGGGCGAGTTCTAAACTGCTCTTTGGCACAAAAAGGGATTTGCTATATCCCTACCCAACTAGACCCTTTGGACAATTTTTGAAGAATAATCATCTTTAATTTACTGAACAACTAAGTAATAAGTACTCTTAAGGGGTGGAAGTTTAATTGTGACATAATTATTATTGTCACTAAGTTAACTGCAATAACTACACATCAGAGAACTGTGAGGTTAAAACATCTAATATAATTTAACCGACACTCGCTTAGCTTTTGTTTGATTTTTAAACAAGAAAGGGTGGAAGTTGAATGACTTAGCTCAATAAAATGAGAATATTGACTATTTTTTGAACTTTTCGTATTTCATAAACTTATTAGGTGGGAAGCAAAGTAAATTTTTGGTTTTGTAAAAATTTTATCGTTTTTCACCAAATTAATATTAAATTTTTTATTCTTGCAGTTGCATCGTTTTGCATGCACTTTTCTCATTTTTGTGTCCTCGCTGTTTTTGGTTCTATAGTCTCTTATACATAGTGATGAAAAACTAGCGCATTATCTGTGCCATACGTTGTAGACCTACATCAATTAATAAAAAAAATGAATATTAATTAAAAATTTTCAATTCAAATACAAAGTTGTTCTTTCTTCAAGTTTAGCAGCTGAGGCTACATTTTTATATTTGATGTAAAAATAAGTAGATAATTTACGCTTCTACTATCCAAAAATACTTCCCTAATTATCCTGCAAGCAAAATATTTTATTTATATACAAAATATTTCAAGTTTATTTTGGTAAAAATTACAAAGAAAACGTTAACATTAGGTCTTGCAAGATTGCGAAAAAATTCTATGGCATTCATAGTAAACGCTCAATACATGGTATATTTACTTAAATAGCGTTGTCAAATGTTTGTTGAAGAAGTACATTTTATTTTATCGATTTTAAGAGAATGGGAAGTGAGTATTCGAATGCGATTTGTAAGAAATAACTCTCTGCATCCCCAGGAAAATCGCAACGATGATATCATGAGCTATTTTTTCACCACTCAGTGTATACCGGGTGCTGACTTGCGCGACGCACCATAGGAATTTGCATAGTAAATTCTTTATGTTCAATTATTTGCTTCCCTAATTATTTTAGAGCTAAAGTGTAAATACATTTTTTGTAGAGAAAAAAATGCCGCATCCATTCATACTGTTGCTAACAATTTTTCATTTTTCGGAACTGAAGGAATGCAAAAAACAAACTAGCATTTTCACAAAAATCAGTAATGCCATGGAATTATTGAAATAAGCCAATGCCAACGCAAATGCATGCGGAGCGACAATATGTGTTGTTTGTTTGTTTGTCATTGATGTTTCATTATTAATTATGTTCAGCTTAATGTCTCTAAGGTACCTAGACCTTGTCCATAACAAAAATGGTTTTACGAGTATGGTGGACGTTCGTTAACTAAGCTCCTTGTTTATTGTAAAATATCCGTATCGGCAAATTCCAAACAGTACAACCATTAAAAGACTGATTTATTTTAAGTTTAAGACTACAGGCACCATATTAAATAATTGTAGGTGTAATAATGAGCTTCAGAACTTACATCAAAACAAGAAAAACGACAATAAATTCAATCTTTTGACGGCAGTGACTGGATGATCGCCCCGCACGCACTTGCGTTGGCACTGGCTTGTTTCAATAATTCCATGGCATCACTGATTTTTGTAAAAATGCTAGTTTGATTTTTTGCATTTCTTCGGTTCTGGAAAATGAAAAATTGTTAGCAATAGTATGAATAGATGCAGTATTTTTTTCTCTACAAAAAATGTATTTACAATTTAGCTCTAAAATAATTAGGGGAGCAAATAATTGAACATAAAGAATTTACTATGCAAATTCCTATGGTGCGTCGCGCAAGTCAGCACCCGGTATATATATATATATATATATATATATATATATATACAGTGTGTTTCACTTTACATGGAAGCACTCCTGTATTTTCTTTGTTTTTGTATGGATCGATTTGAATTTTTTATCAGTTGTACAACTCACCAAGAGACATCGATTCATGTCCTTCGGCACAAAAGATGTTGTTAGCCTTGCCTACTACGATCAAGAACATGGGTCGCATTGTCAATATTTTGCATCGCGTTAGAGTTACAGCAAAAAGTTATTAAGAAAAGTTGTTTAGAATCAAAAGAATACCCCAGATACCGATTTTCGTTTAATAATTCGAATTTTTAATTTTTATCTATAAATTTGTCCAAGTCCCAAATTTCAACTTTTAATTTGGTATCAAATGGTGTCATGGATAAACAACATTTTTATTTTTATTGCAAACGTCATTAGCTTTTAATAACGGCTGAATTACTTTTAACTGTTGCTGAGAAAGTAGAAATAATTAGAATTACTGATGAAAATGCAAGATCCAATAGAGAAGTAGCTAGAATAATATTGGATCTTGCATTTTCACCAGTAATTCTAATTTATTTCTACTTTCTCAGCAGCAGTTAAAAGTAATTCAGCCGTTATTAAAAACTAATGACGTTTGCAATAAAAAATATACGGTACCCCCCACCCAAGAAAAGCGCCCTTCCGTGCTTTCCAAGAATACTTCGATACTCAGCATCACTCCGTTTCGCTAATACAATGAAATGCTATGAACCAGTTATTTATCAAAAAAAAAAAAAAAAAATAAATAAAAAATTTTTTTTTGCCGACGACTATAGCTCAAAAGTTGATGTTGCCTTCATTTTCGGAGGACCTATCGTATGAAAACAATCCAAGACTTCAGGAAGGTTCCTGGCGACCGGAATCGTGTACACATACGAACATACATCCCCCGCACAGCACGTTTAGGCACCCCCCAATGCGGGGGATTGATCTAGTGGGCTGGGATTTTCACCAAAAGATCCGCACCGCCGAGACGGAGATTTGATATAGTGGGTTCATTAGTCGGTTGGCTCGAATTTTAGAGATATTTGACTCAGAGTGGTTTTCGATATGAGGGAATTTCAATACTTCGTACACTTCGTGTCGAAGTAATAATAATGTTGTTTATCCATGACACCATTTGATACCAAATTAAAAGTTGAAATTTGGGACTTGGACAAATTTATAGATAAAAATTAAAAATTCGAATTATTAAACGAAAATCGGTATCTGGGGTATTCTTTTGATTCTAAACAACTTTTCTTAATAACTTTTTGCTGTAACTCTAACGCGATGCAAAATATTGACAATGTGACCCATGTTCTTGATCGTAGTGGGCCAGGCTAATAACGTCTTTTGCGCTCAAGAACATGAATAGATGCCTCTTGGTGAGTTGTACAACTGATAAAAAATTCAAATCGATCCATACAAAAACAAAGAAAATACAGGGGTGCTTCCATGTAAAGTGAAACACACTGTATATATATATATAGTTCAATATGTTGACTGGGAGCGGAAGAACATCCAACCCTCAGTACTGGGCACAATATTCAGAGCTTTATTGGTTAGGAAATTAAAACCACATTGTATTCTGTCGCAGACGTTTCGGAATTTTTTATTTTATTCCATTTTCAATGCCTAAAGAAGAATTTACAATAGTACAAAGGTGATCTAACAAGCAGTTTATGAACTTACCGCAAAATACTAGCGTACAACCTTAAAGCTGTTAACATGTGTTGATGGAAAATTTATAAATTAAATATGGAAGGAATTGGTGAAGCCTCATTTCTTATTAATCTTAGAAGCACACTACGTACTACTGATTGTTATAATTACACGTTAAAATACACAGACACAATTAAAATCAGTTTAAAAGTTGTTAGTTTGTACAATTTAGGTCATGGCTGACAAGGTCACTGCAGGTGTAAAATGTATGAACTTCCTGCATGTTGATAGTTCGCGCATGCGTAATAGTGCACGCGTCTAAATGTTACGAGGGGAGACCAAGAAGTGGTTGGACTGTCCACCTTATTGAATGAAAATAATGCTAGGCTAACCCAACACAAGAGTGACTCCAAAGTCAAACCCAAAGCCTGTGCGTTAGCCACTCATGTCAGCAATACTGGCCATAGCATGGATTTTGCAAATCCCGAAATTATAACTATTGAACCTAACACTAGTAGACGTACTTTTATAGAAATGTGTAGCATTTTTGGGACTTCGAATGCATTAAATTCAAAAAAAGATATTGACAGTTTAAGTGTTTCCTATCACCTCTTGTTATCTATGGCAAACAACAAATTTTCCTTAAATCTTTAACTTTAAACTCAAATTATTTTCATTCAATAAGGTGGACAGTCCAACCACTTCTTGGTCTCCCCTCGTAACATTTAGACGCGTGCACTATTACGCATGCGCGAACTATCAACATGCAGGAAGTTCATACATTTTACACCTGCAGTGACCTTGTCAGCCATGACCTAAATTGTACAAACTAACAACTTTTAAACTGATTTTAATTGTGTCTGTGTATTTTAACGTGTAATTATAACAATCAGTAGTACGTAGTGTGCTTCTAAGATTAATAAGAAATGAGGCTTCACCAATTCCTTCCATATTTAATTTATAAATTTTCCATCAACACATGTTAACAGCTTTAAGGTTGTACGCTAGTATTTTGCGGTAAGTTCATAAACTGCTTGTTAGATCACCTTTGTACTATTGTAAATTCTTCTTTAGGCATTGAAAATGGAATAAAATAAAAAATTCCGAAACGTCTGCGACAGAATACAATGTGGTTTTAATTTCCTAACCAATAAAGCTCTGAATATTGTGCCCAGTACTGAGGGTTGGATGTTCTTCCGCTCCCAGTCAACATATTGAACTATTTTGTAACCACACGAGCTGTGAAGAGTTTTTAAATTTACAGTATATATATATATTTTTTTTTTGAAAATTGTTTTCTATTTATTTCTGAAGTATCCAGATTAGCAAATTGTTGAATAGTGTGATAACTTCCCTAGTAATAATACAGACGTGTTCTTTAACACCAATATTTCGGTCGTTTTGACAATTCTCTAATCTTGCTTTTGCAGATCTTTCAGCTGTCGAGCCACATTTAGCTAATCTATCATCCTTATACATAAACGTGATGCAATTTGCATTACTAAGTGTTTCCTCTTACTGTTTCAATATTATTAGCAACCTTAATATATTTTTATCTGTTTTGTACATAAATTTTAATATCGTTGCCGTGCGATTTTTTAATTAAAGACGTTGAACATTTTCTTTCTTTTGTATCTTTTTTATTTACAATTGCATACTTTTTAAAAATTCATGACAAATTGTTGAATAGTGTGGCATGTTAGCTTCCCTAGTAATAATAAAGACGTGTTCTTCAACAACAAAATCTCGGTCGTTTTGACAATTATCTAATCTTGCTTTTGCAGATCTTTCAGCTGTCGAGCCACTTTTAGCTAATCTATCATCCTTATACATAAACTTGATGCAATTTGCATTACTAAGTGTTTCCTCTTACTGTTTCAATATTACTAGGAACGTTAATATATTTTTATCTGTTTTGTACATAAATTTTAATATCGTTGCCGTGCGATTTTTTAATTAAAGACGTTGAACATTTTCTTTCTTTTGTATCTTTTTTATTTACAATTACATACGTTTTAAAAATTCATGACAAATTGTTGAATAGTGTGGCATGTGAACTTCCCTAGTAATAATAAAGACGCGTTCTTCAACAACAAAATCTTGGTCGTTTTGACAATTATCTAATCTTGCTTTTACAGATCTTTCAGCTGTCGAGCCACTTTTAGCTAATCTATCATCCTTATACATAAACGTGATGCAATTTGCATTACTAGGTGTTTCCTATTACTGTTTCAATGATATTAGCAACGTTAATATATTTTTATCTGTTTTGTACATAAATTTTAATATCGTTGCCGTGCGATTTTTTAATTAAAGACGTTGAACATTTTCTTTCTTTTGTATCTTTTTTATTTACAATTACATACGTTTTAAAAATTCATGACAAATTGTTGAATAGTGTGGCATGTAAACTTCCCTAGTAATAATAAAGACGTGTTCTTCAACAACAAAATCTTGGTCGTTTTGACAATTATCTAATCTTGCTTTTACAGATCTTTCAGCTGTCGAGCCACTTTTAGCTAATCTATCATCCTTATACATAAACGTGATGCAATTTGCATTACTAGGTGTTTCCTCTTACTGTTTCAATGATATTAGCAACGTTAATATATTTTTATCTGGTTTTTACATACGTTTTAATATAGATGCGGTGCGATTTTTTAATTAAAGACGTTGAACATTTTCTTTCTTTTATATCTTTTTTATTTACAATTACATAAGTTTTAAAAATGCGGAAATTATTTTCATTTGAGTAAGTCCACCTATGCGGTGGTCTCAAACTCTAGTTCTTGTATTAATTGTGTGTTGTGCCTGCGTGTCTGCGTCACTTTTTCATCGACCTTTATACTACAATGAGCGCGTACGTGAGACATCAGACTTCAATCGTAAATCGATATAGCAAAAAACTGTTCAAAATCGCCAGACATGGTACATGTAAAAGAAGAAAACGAAAAAGAACAAGAAAAAGAAGGAAATGTTGAATTATAGATATTTGCAATACAGGTGGGACAAGAGAATTATTAATATGTATACGCGTTTGTAGTCACACAAGTATGTTAATAATGCTTTATCACACGTATATTATCAGTAGGATATTTTATCTATGCTTGCCTAAACTAAAAAAAGCAATAAAGCAATCTGACGTTTCTCATTGTTTTTTGACCAGTAGAAAACTTACACTTTCGTCTTCATCAGCAATTTATTTAAAATAATGTAAAGATTGAGTTAATATTTACAACAAATAGTTTGTTTTGTGTTGTAGTTAAAGTTTCAAAATATTTTGACATAGATATTTATTGCTACTGTTAACTTTAAAAAAAAGTGAGGTAATGAGAAATAGTGCGGTAATGATGCTCTCAACTCATTCAAAATAAGTAGGGGAGAAGTGGCGTTTATCTCCCTGGCGAAGATAATAAAGTATGATCAAAAATTATTTTCATCTAGTATGGCTATGAAATAGTTTTTAATTTATGAATGCAACTACATTTATACTTAAATGTTAAATTGCCATTTGACTTTTAACTGACTTCTAGTTGCATTCATAAATTAGGAACTATTTCATAACCATACTAGATGAATAGTAATTTGTACAACTAGTTCTGAAAGTCATACTTTTTTCATGAATTTGCAGTTTGATTAACGAGGGCGAAGCAAATGAATGAGAAAACGGAATTTCAAAACGTGTTGTACACTTAGTTTTTTTTGCATAGTGACCTCTTGTAACTCGAAATTTATTCGAAAAGAACTTCGGAATTTACAACTGTCAAATTGACACTTCAATAAAATAGTTAAAAGGAGTGTATTTTTTCACGATTTTGTGTTAAAAAAGTGGTACTTTCATTACGATTTTCGTTAAAAAAATACGACTTTCATGATGACTATGCAAAAAAATAATTTTTGATTATACTACAGTTATTTACATTATGAGTGCAGTAGGTTGCATTGTACAGCTCGAGGTTTTAATTTTTGAAGCAGGACGCGAAGCGAAGAATTTTATTAAAACCGAGCGCTGTAAATGCGTAACGCACCGTGTATTGCATAATAGTAATTTGTACAACTAGTTTTGAAAGTCATACTTTTTTCATGAATTTACAGTTTGAAAACGAGAGCGAAGCCCGAGTTAATAAAGCAAATGAATGAAAAAAAGGACTTTCAAAACGTGTTGTACACTTAGTTTTTTTGCATAGTGATCTCTTGGTCGAAATTTAGTCGAAAAGGACTTCGGCATTCACAACTGTCAAATTGATTTCAACAAAATAGTTAAAAAAGTGTACTTTTTTCACGATTTTTGCTTTAAAACAGTGGTAGTTTCATTAATTTCAATAAAATTTTTCGTTAAAACAAGACGACTTTCACGATCAAGAAAAAAAATTTGCCGACATATTTTTTAACATTTTCTATAGATTAGAGATTTTGCTTTTGAATTTCAGAACCAGCGTTGTAATCAAGCAAGCAGCCTTTGTAAACTTTGTAGTTAACGTTGTAAATATTAATTTTTATATTGTACCTTTTAGTACTTCAAGCAACTTTTTGTTTAAGGGTTTCTGAAAGCTAAACATTTTCTAGTCATTTTACCGCACCGGAAACGCGTAAAAACACTGATAATTGTAAAATCGTAATTAGTGTGGATGTCAACTGTGTATGATATGATGATTACATGTCAGAAAGCAAAATAGTTATTTATAGTACAAGTGTCATAAGCAAACGTGTATTGCTCAATATTTTATCTTCATCAATAAACTAGGGTTTAATGTATTTTTTTATATATAAGGGTGCGGTAATAAAGCTCTTAACGATACTAAAATTAATTTGGTTAAGAGTCTATACCAACACCGATGAAGATAAAATATTTGAAATCAAACTAGTTTATAACCTATTCAATTATTAATGTTGTAAGGGATTTTACAGGGTGTGTCTCTGTGCTAAGGTGTAAATTTAATCATTATGATTTATTCTTACGACTTATTTTTCTTTAAAATCTATTAGACAAATAATGAGCATTTAAAAATATATTATGTACAGGTGTTGCCAGATGTCCTCAAAAAATTGTACCAAATTACAAAATTTAAATTTTACCAGATTTTGAACTTTTGTACAAACACCAAAAATTACGTAGTTTTAATCTCAGACGAAAAGTATTAATAAACAAATATTAATATTAATATTTTTGGTCCGCGTTTCTAATAGTTTTAGGTTATCTATTACAATAATTAAAAGAAAAGAACTGAACACTAAACACTATGTTTGTAGTATTAATGTTTATTTATAAAAGATTATAAGTTACCAAAAACCATCTTAATATTAATTTATAATTAGTAGTACACACCTATTTTTAGTTATAAAGAATACTCTTTTTTAATAAGGATTGAGAAGGTTTCTACTCAAAAGAAGAAGGCTCACACCAATAAAGATGTAGCCATTAATCAAGAGTTGCACGTTTCGGGCAATAGGCGATTTCTAGTTTTTGTTTTATTAAATTCAAATTCAATTAAATGTGGCAATGACAAAATATAAACGCAAATTCACGTAGTTGCCAAATGTCTTTTCATTAGCTGAGTTTTTAATAGTATATTACTTTACAAGGGATGTAGGTAAGATTTACACTACCGAGGGACCGTTTGATGCCTGAGTGAACGAAGCGAACGAGGGTAGCAAGGTACGAGGTGGTGTAAATCTTCCTATATCCTGTGTAAAGTACATATTTTTTTCACTACCAATATTTCCTTATGTAAAATAAATGGTAATAGCGTAAAATTATTATACCGATGAGGCCACAATTATAATAACAGCAATGAGATAACATGAACAAGAAAATAACACACATTGCTTGAGTAAGAAAGAGATAAACATAGTAGCCAAAATACGAGTAGGCTTGAAGCTCATTTTAATTATGACATTTGTCAACTAATTGTGCCCACTAGAATAATTTTGTTGTATGGTCATCTCTTTCTTACTCAATCATTCTATTTTGTTGTTCATGTTATCTTATTGCTGTTATACAGGGTGTCAAAAAAGTCTGGAATATAGCAAATATTTCAAAAACTACTGGAGATAAATTTTTCAAAATTGCCAGACTGATATAGGTAAAAACGGCGCGCATCTAGGAAGGGAAAAAACCGTTTCTGTAACTGTACAGGGTTAGTCAGAAAAAAATACCAACTTTTGTATTTTAAATTGGACACCCTGTATATTACCGAGGAATCAAATAGTCCTTCAAAAGACAAATTCAACTATATAGGGTTTGACGGATTTATCTGTCAAAATCTGTTTCAACAAGATGGCGCCCCCGCTCATTTTGGTTTACAGGTGCCCCAATTTTTGAACCAAATATTCCAAATCAGTGGATAGGGAGAGAGAGGCGAAATTGAGTGGCCTGCTAGATTCCCTGAACATCTTATAAAGTAATTTGTATCCAATCTTCATGTATTTTCTATCTACACCGTGTTCTTGTTAATTTATTTCAAATTAGTTTTTTTAAGTCTTTTTAAGCAATAAATCCTTCAAACCCTATATCGTTGAATTTGTCTTTGAAGAACTATTTGATTCCTCGGTAATATACAGGGTGTCCAATTTAAAATACAAAAAGTTGTTATTTTTTCTGACTAACCCTGTACAGTTACAGAAACGGTTTTGCCCTTCCTAGATGCGCCGTTTTTACCTATATAAGTCTGGCAATTTTGAAAAGTTCATCTCCAGTAGTTTTTGAAATATTTGCTATATTCCAGACTTTTTTTACACCCTGTATATCGAGAGATAAAAAAAAAAAACTGTTCCTCAGCCGGGCTGTGGAAATTCAACGTATGAATAATATGTTGGTGACACTGTACGTCAATGTCAAATTCGAGGTTAGCAGGTTAGGATTTGCGTCATTTTGTGTCATAACTGACGGAAAACCTAACCTGATAACCTCGAATTTGACATTGACGTACAGTGTCACCAACATATTATTCATACGTTGAATTTCCACAGCCCGCTGAGGAACAGTTTTTTTTGGATCTCTCGATATAATTATGGCCCCATCGGTATTTTCTAAATTATAGTAGCCTGTTTTGGGAGCTTGGGGCGTTGTTTTACTGCTGTGACGTTTTGTTTGACAGTTATAAACGCACTGTGAAAAATGCGTGAATACGATTGCGAGTGCTGTTTTGTGTGCTTTTGTGCTTGTATTCTGATTAAAAATGGATAATAGTAGGAGCGGAGCGATAATGGTTTTCTTCATGTTAATCAAATGCAGACATGGCATCTGGTCAGTTATAGTAAATGCGGGATGTAAGTAATTTACTTCTCTAGGGAAGTAAGTACATTGTCGTGGAAACTGTAACATTTTTTGTAAATGTTTCCTACATCCTTCAAATCAGACAGTGTAAAGATCACTTACAAAGATGGTAGTGAAAAATAGTATATTACTTTACAAAGGGTGTAGGTAAGATTTACACTACCGAGGACCGTTTGATCCCTGAGTGAGCGTAGCGAACGGGGGTAGCAAGGTACGAGATGGTGTAAATGTTCCTACATCCTGTGTAAAGTACATAATTATTTTCACTGCCAATATTTCCTTATGTAAAGTAAATGGTAGGTAATAACCTGGCGTAAAATTATGACATTTGCCTAAATTATAGTAGCCTTATAGCGCTGTGACCTTTTGTTTGACAGTTATAAACGCACTGTAAAAATTCTTGGAAAAAGTGCGTGAATACGATTGCAAATGCTGTTTGTGAGCTTTGTGCTTGTATTCTGATCAAAAATGGATAATAGTACGAACGACAATGGTTTTCTTCGTGTTAACCAAGTGGCAGACATGGCATCTTATCAGTTGTAATACATGAGGGATGTAAGTAATTCACTTCTCTAGGGAAGTAAGTACATTGCCATGGAAAATGTAACAATTTTTGTTAATGTAGCTTACATCCCTCAAACTTGACAGTGTAAAGATAACTTACAAAGAAGGTAGTGAAAAAAAGTATTAATTCGCAATCACATTGTAATGTGTCAATTTCATGACATGTCAACAGCTGGGAACTAGATGATTACTGAAACTAGCCGGGAAATTATTACATACCCCGAAAAGTATTACATACTGAAGACTGGGTTGTTGTCATGGTAACAAAAATATTGAGTGGGTTGTTTTCATGGCAACAAAAATATTTGCTACATCAAGATATCTATTATTCAGAATTCAATTGTAGTTATTTTAAAATTAGATGATTGCTAATAAAATAGTCTCGAGATAAAGTTGCGCGTCTCGGTTAACTACTTAATCTCTCGACAGAAATGAAACACTTCCCACCTCGGTATGTAATATACTATTAATTCGAACCAGAAGTTGGAAAATTCTAATTTTTTAATTTCTTTTTTACCTCTCTGACCAATTGCATAATTATCTTGCTTTACTTGCAGTTTCCTCTTCCTTGAAATTTGGTATTAAATGAGGATACTGTACAAATAACGGAGAAAGAGATCTGGTTTTTCTAGCAGTAAGTTTGGGTCTAGTAACTTAAAATTTTCAAATTGTAGTATATTTTAAAACCTATTTTGAACTTGTTGACATAGCTTTACGTAAAAGTAAATACAAATAAAATGTAGGATAAAACGTAAGGTTCATATAGCTCAATTAGTTGATTGTTAAATTTGTCTAAAATAAGCATTGGTCTTGCAAAATCTTTTTATTCTGCCACCTCGCCAGTAAAATATAAGTAACTTTAGGGCTTGCCACTGTTCCAAGATTCTTCTGACCACCATCTAAAGAAAAATAAAAAGTATTGTATTGTATGTCTTTACACATTACTTCTAATGATAGTCATCTAGATTGACTTAGCTTCAACAGTTTGTGGGGTTTCATATCAACAAACTCTTGAAATTCTTGATACACTTTGAGCCTTTTTGGACTTCTAGATATAAAAATTATAAATATCTTGAACAAATTCCTCTACCGTAGAAAGATTTTTTAACCGCTTCCTGATGAACACAAATGCAGGGAATGGCATATGCAACTAACGAAAAAAACATTTCCATTTCCTGCTTCTTTTAGTTGTAGACCGGTCAGGAGAATGCTCATAAACGTAATACGCATAAGAGGCTTTACCGAAATGCAAACTAAAATTCTGAGACTTCCCCGAAATAAATAAGATTGACGCCCGATTTTGCAATTCCGGTTTGGCTGGCTGATCTGCTAAATTTATTTTTGAGAATTTCGTCTAATAAATTATGGAAAGCGGTATGCGGATGAAAATGTACCAGAAATATTAAAAATGTACTTTTGTACAAACGGTTTCAAAATCTACCAGATTCGTACAATTGTACCCAGCTCTGGCAACGCTGATTATGTATCAGGTGTGGCATATTCATTAATCGTTTTACAATTCTACATTATAAATTATTTGGAATCTCTGGAGCTCCAGTTATTAACCTCAAAGCGATCCAGCGAAGTAGTGAAAGTCGCAATTAGTACTTTTAGCATGTAATTAACATTAGAACAGACTACCTGCAGTTATTTATTATATTTGTTTGTTTGTAATACTGCATACAAAAGATTAAATGTGTGCTACTGTAGTTGGAAATCAAACACCTAAGTTTCTAGACCATGCCCAAGCATTTATCAGATTTTCCTTGCAATTGAACGAGTTTAATAGTAAAATAAGGAAGATTGCAGAGTAAGAAGTGAACTACGTATTTCCTTTATTTTATCACAGTAGTATGTAGATTAAGAATATATTATTCTAGGTTCTTTTTCGCAGAAAGTGGGTGGAGAATGCTTAAAACCACACCTGAATTCATAACAGAATCATAAAATAAATCTGAAATATTAGGAGTCACTGATCTGATTTAGAAGTTGAGTGGAAATGGAATGGAACAAGGGGCTGCTTAATCGACCCCAACATTGTTTTAAGTGAGCTGCGTGTAGTTTACTACTAATCTATAGTAAATAGGAGCACAAAGGGGTCCGAACAATAAAATATCACAATTTGGACATACTACAATAATAAAAAACGGTTTGCGCGAATCCACCACACATTATTCGTTTGAATTTAATCAGGAGGTGGGCAGATTGCGAGTGCTTTAGAATATTTAGACAAAGAACCAGCCAGTGGGAGGCTGAGCGTGCATGCTGTGACAATATGCAGCTTCCATTATGCCATTATTGCTCAATAGGGATCACTATATCAAGCGATTGCTACTGAAAAGGTACACTCGACTTAAACATTTCGAACAGAAAGAAACCTGGATGAAAGAAACGGGAGGAAACTTAAGTAATTGCGTTTTAACGTTTGTTTTCCGGTCTTTTAACATGATACCCTGCTTTATTGTATTTAAACTTCTTTTAGAAACGTTCGGCTTTCTTGTTTTATTGTGCTTTGTTCCTGCTAACTGCGTTTTATTCAATACAGCTTTGATGCATTATAAAAAATACTGAAAAATAATAATTGAATTATTACTAATTATAGATCTCTCTTATAATTAAAATTATACAATTGTGAGCGAAGACGAATTTTTATATTTAAGGTAACATTAGATATTTATTAAAAATAATTCAAAGATAATTGTGTTTGTTTTCCTAAGGATATTTACAATCTGACCAGTAACGTTATAACGATATAATTAATATGCTAGAAAATTTGTCCTGTAACAATACTGTTCTTAAACTAACTTACTGAAGCACATCTGGAAATCACTAAACTTGGGTAGCTTGCTAGGAAGATCGAAAGGGTCACTTCGTATAAGCCTTTTAACACTACCGCGAGAATAACTTGTTCGCTATTTCATTTAGGTTGTCATGCAATTGCTGATGCTATTTTTCACTAGATTTTTTAATAAATTCTTCGACCATTGTTGATTAGAAGTCGTGATGGAGTCCCCAGCTAGGTACGTAGATAAACGATAAATGAAGACAAGAATTAATAAAACAACTATTTACACTGTCCGATATTGTATACTATACACATAAACCGAAACGTTTAATCAATAATTGTTTGTTTCTTTATTTGTTCTAGATAAGGTTTAGGTATGCAGAGTACCAGGTACCTTAGACACCGACTGCTGCGGTCATACGGCCAAAGCCCTACTTAGAATTTAGTCGAGACTAAGGAGTACCAATTGTGTGATTGTGTTTCTTCAAATTTGTTAGAAATTTAACAATATTTTGTTTTAATATTAACCGCACAGGTTTTGTTTGATTTCGTTAGAACATAGACTTAAACCTGTAATTTCGTTTCATATCTGGATTAAGTATCTATTAATTTTCTTAGGATATAGCTAGAAGTTTTTAAACTTAAATGAAATTAAAATTGAATAGCTTTCTTCACAGCCGAGTTATATTGTCTGGACCATTTCACAGCTCTTTAGCCTAGTCACATCAGTTCTAATTTAACTAAGAACTGTAGGAGGAGCTATAAATGAATTTAAAAAACTAATTAAATGATTTCTTTTACAAATTGTAGATTTATAGAGCAATATGTATTGACTATTGTCTATTTTATTACCAAGTTTTCCTTGCAACACCTTTTATATATAATTAAATTAAAATGTTAATATTTGTAAATTTAAATCAAAAACGTATTTAGAATAGTTAGATCGTCTTTCTGCATATTTATACAGTGTGTTCAGAGCTGGGCAGTAATTAATTACTTTGTAATTAAATTACTAATTAAATTCCTTTTTGTTTATTACTTCGACACGAAGTGTACGAAGTATTGAAATTCCCTCATATCGAAAACCACTCTGAGTCAAATATCTCTAAAATTCTAGCCAACCGACTAATGAACCCACTATATCAAATCTTCGTCTCGGCGGTGCGGATCTTTTGGTGAAGATCCCAGCCCACTAGATCAATCCCCCGTATTGGGGGGTGCCTAAACGTGCTGTGGGGGGGATGTATGTTCGTATGTGTACACGATTCCGGTCGCCAGGAACCTTCCTGAAGTCTTGGATCCTTTTCATACGATAGGTCTTCCGAAAATAAAGGCAACATCAACTTTTGAGCTATGGTCGTCGGCAAAAAAATTTTTTTTTTTTTTTTGATAAATAACTGGTTCATAGCATTTCATTGTATCGAGAGATCCAAAAAAACTGTTCCTCAGCAGGCTGTAGAAATTCAACGTATGAATAATATGTTGGTGATACTGTACGTCAATGTCAAATTCGAGGTTAGCAGGTTAGTATTTGCGTCATTTTGTGTCATAACTGACGGAAAACCTAACCTGATAACCTTGAATTTGACATTGACGTACAGTGTCACCAACATATTATTCATACGTTGAATTTCCACAGCCCGCTGAAGAACAGTTTTTTTTTGCATCTCTCGATATTAGCGAAACGGAGTGATGCTGAGTATCGAAGTATTGTTGGAAAGCACGGAAGAGCGCTTTTCTTGGGTGGGGGGTACCGTATATTTTTCCTTGGAATTGCATTACTTTTCAAAATACTGTAATTGTAATTGGGAATTGCCAATTTTGTTAAAAAGTATTTAAAAATTACTTTTTGAAAGTAATTAATTACTACATTCAATTACTCAATTACTTTTCAGTAATTAAATTACTCTAATGTATTTAATATACTTTATAAGTACTTGAATTACTTGTGGTAATTGAAATTACTGACAGTAATTGGAATATTTTCTGGTAATTCAATTATTAAGTTATTGATCTCGATTGGGTATTAAATCTCCAGAACGCGAAAAATCAGATAAGGCCTTATTAAGTTACATGTTAAGCAAATCGCAATAGAGCATTCCTGGAGTAATATAAGTATAATTTATGATTTCCTATGACTACTCGGATAACAGCTAGTTTTTGTACGTTGTCGGGAGGCCCAAATATCTCAGAACATGTTAAAAACGACAAAAAATGTTTTGCTAAAAATGGTTCTAACGGTTTTTATCATTTTCCCAGACAATATTTTTCTCTTACTCATAAGTGACACCCCGTATCTAGTCATTATCTACCCAAAACTTCCAGAGAGGCAAATATCTGAGGGGGGACACATTTCATACAGATGACTTTCCATGAAAATTTACGGAGGTGTTTTGAAGCTTTAGAATGATAATACCAGACTTCTGTTTTCGGCAGACTTCATACAGACAAATTTCTGTGAAAATGTAAGAAGACATTTTATGAAGCTTTAGAACCATGGTGCAGAGTTTTGCTACACGGCGATGCAACATTTGGTATGAGCAGGCCCAAATACCCCAAAAGTGATACCCCATAGTCAGTATCTACCCAAAAATTCCAGGAAGGGAGATGTCTGGGGTTCTTCTTCTGTGGGTGCCTTATCCGTTCCGGACATTGGCTATAACCATGGAATTCTTACTTTATTGGCAGCGAGACGAAACAGCTCTGATGATGTTAACCCGAACGAGTCTCTAAGATTCCTCATCCAAGAATGGCGTTTCCTTCCTGGACCTCTTTCTGTCTCGAGTTTTCCTTTCAGGAACAGCTGTAGCAGACGGTTAATGCTGTTTCTCATGACGTGTCCAAGGTACTCCAGTTTGCGTGTTTTTATTGTAAACATGATTTCATTTCAATAATTGGATCTCTGGTAATTCAATTACTTCATTGGGCGGTAATTGGTAATTAGTAATTAATTACTTTTTCAAAGTAATTTGCCCAGCTGTGAGTGTGTTTCACATGGAATGGGAATATCTAACTATGTTCTCTATTCTTAAGTATAATGATTTCAAATTTTGGTGGTTTATATAGACCTCTAAGAGGAGTTCAGCTATTTATATGAATTATTTCCAACTCTGCATACAGCGTACTATGATCGACTCAAAATGCGAATTTTCCGAAACTTATTTAGTAATCAAGGTAGGCTAAATTCGATTTCAATTTTCTTGTCATCCTCAAAAACAATTTTTAGAAGAAATCATCGAAATATGAAGAATTTCCTAGAACTTGTAACGTTTTATAAACACTGCTTTAGTTTCTTATGCGATTTTGTGTTTTTGTTATTGCGATTCCTATTTCAAAAACTATACATATAATCATTAGCACTTATACTTTCAACAGTAAAATGATTAACTTTTCCACAAAAATAAAGCTTAAAGATCGAATTAATGATCATGCTTGTGTTGTGACTGAATTTAATTGATTAAATTTCACTTTTTTACAATATAGTTTTGCATTATAAAATTGAAATCGGAAGGCTTTTGAAGTTGAATTTTCATGTTTTTCATACATGATCAACGTGATTTGTAAAATAAGAATTTAGGTTCTAGCGATCTTATATATCACTATGTACAAGTATAAAAAGAAAGCCTTTACTTGAAAGTGAACCGATATTTAAAATTTCTTTTTTGGGTTGTTGGGGGAATGAGGGGAGGGGGGTCCAGGAAAGCTTAACTTTAAGTTGTCGACCAAGATTGCCTATGTGCTATTTCTGCCATCTTAAAAAAGGTGCGTTTAATTGTTTCTGCTCCGTCTGTAGGCTGGTAATTAAGCAGTTGTTTCGGTATACGGATATTGAGATGTTCGTGGCAATCAATAGGTTTGTAATGCAGCATACCGTATGTATGATACATTTAATTTAAATAATTATATCCAGATATCTAATGGATATCATGTGATATAAAAGTTGTATGTTTAACTGGTGGTGTAGTAAGGACAACCAGAAGGTTGTTTATATTTTGTGAGTAACAAAATAATTTTAATTAAAAATCTACGAGGAATAGTCACGTTAAGGGTTAAATTCCTATTAATTGTGAAAAATAATACTTGCTGATTTAATACGTAGTAGTAATAAAGCATTCTCTACGATTAAATTTGACTTTAAGTGACAAATATTATTCAAATATATAATTCAAGATTATTTGATTCCATTTAACGTGGTTATTACTACGATGCCAGTAAAACCAGTGAAAGTGAGCGTTGTGGTATGCTGTTGAACTGTCTATTCAAGTAATAGAGTTTTCAAAGAGCTATAACGAGCTTTGATTTGGTCGAGAACAACCAGGAGGTGTTTGTTGACTAGAATCTATCCAGTTAGAAGCTGAGGTAGAGCATCTAGGTACTATAAGACATAAACGTCCAGAATGTTAGTTACCATTTCTTACAAAATAATAAGAAAGTATAAAGGCAAGTGGTGCGGCAAATCGTTATGCTATTGTAATTCTATTCATTCATTCATTAATTATCTATAGCCTCCTTTACCTTTCTGTGTCGAGGACCATTCATACCTTGCGGGAAGTGCAACAGAGGTAGTAAACCGCTCGCGACTTACACTACGCTCCCCCGCATCCAAATATACCACACATTCAATCATCCTAAACCTAAATTAAAGCTAACTTAAACTATTGAGTTCAAATCCATTTCCGCTCCGAGAAAATGCTCGGCTATGGTCAGATTTGAACCCATGTCCACCTGGTTGTTAAGCAGATTGCTAATCCACTCAACCACCCAGGTGACCTTATTGTAATTATATTTAGAAGTTAATTTTAGAAGAATTATTTTTCTAAATTCAATAGTGAACTGAGTACTCAATGTTTTCGACAATTATATTTTGAAATTTGAACAATTTGGAATTAGGTTATATTTAGAATTTTAATTTCTTAATTAAGTTTGGATACATTTAACATTTGATTAAATCGCTTTTTAATAATCTGTATTTTATTTTGTAATGTCAGATCAAACTTCAATGTGCTACTAACAAACATAAAAGTTTAACTTTATAAAGTACCTGAAACTTGTATTTGATTTACCGTATGATCGAAAACTTTTAACCTCTAGAGGGCTGTGGATTTTTTAAAATTGAATTTATGTTGGCAGTGATGGGTAAAGCTACTTAATAATATAACCTATACAATTTTGACAAATAAACTTAACTTTTACAAGATGTTTAATGCCGAGCACTAGGTGGTGCTGTGTATGGAAAATGCAGCAAATCATTTTGAATAGCTGTAGTTGCTTTTGTTACTAACATTTTTATGTATTCAACAAGAATGTTTGTATTTGTTGAAATGACAATCCTGATATAACCTTAAACTGACAGATATAAAATGCCAATGTGACTTTTACTACCACGACTGCCAACAAATTTTTTTGACAAAATAATTCCACAGCCCACCAGAGATTAAAAGTTTTCCATCGTGCTGTATAAAATCAAATAATAATTATATTTTAAAGGGAATTCAGATTTTAATTTCAATAGAGGAAGTTTAACTCATTCAGCTGGGAATTAGGAGTCCAATTTAAGTTTATAAAACTGACTAGTCATGGCTTAAGGCTGTAGGAGCCACAGAAATTATTCGGCTAAAGATCGATTTATATATCTACCTTCTATAGATGAACAGCGTATCGATGGTGGACAGTCCTCAGTTTTGACATTATTAACAGAATTATAACAAAAAAATCATTTATCTCTTCAAATAAAAAAAATAGGTTAATTTGTGATTTTGTCGTTATTTGTTACTATTTTGAAGATCTCTTTAAATACACATAAACTTTATAGTGGGGCGCAGGACATAAAGCAATAGAATTATTTTTAAATTTTTTCGTTAAAGTGTAATTAATTTTTTAAAATGGGACTATCTATTATTAAGAATAAAAGTTGCTACATCTTACATATTTCTTCTTCTAGACTCTTTAAATTTCGTCACTTCCAGCGGTAGATATCGCCAACTGAAATTATGTTTAGTAAGCGGTGATTAATAAAATAACAAGTAAAAAATCATTAATTCAAATGTTTAATTCTTCCATGCCGAGTACCAAAGACAAAAATAGATATAGATAAAAAAGGACGGACAATGCATACTTCAACGGTAACCAGGTATGCGGATTAAAATAATGTTAGGGTCGCAATTCTTGTCTTTTCTGGTTTATGAGTAAAAGTAAATATACTTTGTATTTCATACTGATTTCTATTTAGTTAGATAACAAATTTTCTACGCAAATTTCCTTGATACAAAAGCCACGTTTTCGTGTTTTTTGGTCACAGAATATGTTCTTGGTATTGTCAATCAAAGGGAGACAATGATAGATCGCCTCCACGTGGTGTCTCCTGGGCAACGTCTCTGACGGCTAAAGACCTATCACAGCAGGCTGCCAAACTGTTCGAAGCATTCGGATCTCCTGGCAATACATATACATGACTGAAATTTATATATGTTATAATTATCTGTGTGTGTAGCCATACGCTAAATAAATTGTCAATCAAAGTATAAATATAGCAATAAAATGGCTAATTATTGAACGAAATCGCCCAGACATTTAAAGTAAACTTTCACTGATAAAGTGATAAACGTCAAATATAATGATGACTAATTGGATTTTATCAGTGTAAAACTGCACTGGTTATCTTAATTCGTGATTAATTACCTGTTTACCCCTATTCCTATTTTAAACAGGTAATTAACTTCATATTACCATAATGACATCATTTCTTCGTCGGGTCCACGCCAATTGAGCACCAAGCTCTCGATGTAATAAATGTAAACCGGCGAACTGAGCACCAGGCAGATCAGGTACCTTTTCAAAGCGACCTTTTGAGACAGGCGAATTCAGCACTTTGACCTCTGTCCACATTGTAATGTTAATCTTTTTATTTCAATTTATAATTATTATTAGCACACAATTCAAATTTTAACGATATCATTAAAAACCAATTTGTAACTCGTTTGGTATTGGAAAACCTCATAATCAAAATTATATTTTTCTCCGAAACATCTATTATTTGCGATAAATGAAATAATATAAATTATGATTTTTCTGAATATACACTGCAATGTAATAACATAATTATTGCTAATATTTTTTTTTAAATAAAGGAAGGCCTACTATTACTTTTTTATTTTTATTTGGCCGAGAAGATAACTGTTTGCATTAATTCAGCACCTGATAACTTGTTAGTTTGTTAATGAACAAACTAGTAATACAGTGCGCAATTGGCTAATCTAAAGTGCTTAATTGGTCGGTCTCCGTTTGGTCCTTGGTGCTCAATTGGTGTATCCGGCAACGGTATATATTTTTACCTGGAGTAGTAAAGTGCTCAATTGGTGCCCGTCCTTCTTCGTCTATATCAACAAGAAGAACAAATCAGTTCTCAGGCATCAGCCCTTTACGAGTGTTCTATTGAATTTATTCATTTGTATACTTTTTCTAAAATAATTATGTTATCATTACGAGGGAATTCTTTGATTAATAATGATTTCTTTAATGAAATAATAAATGAAAGAATATTTTCAACCTATAAACGTCCTACGTTTTTATTCCATTAATTGAGAATCAGTTTTTAGCAATGATTAAAAATCTGGTGTGATACACTCACACAACTTCCTTTTACAGTGATATTATAATTATAAAAAATTTTAATTTTTAGGCATTTGTCAAAATTTTCATAAATTGCAAATTCTACAAAAACGCTACAAAATAGAGCGTTAGTTGAAGAGACAAATTTTCTCTAAAATTTTAAGCTGAATTCAAAAATGTAATAATATACCCGGTGTTCCATTTAAAATAGGAGTTAATAAAAAATTGAAAAAAAGCAAAATAAACCCATTTTAGAAGTATTCAACTGGAAAATCACCTACCTCACATCAATACACATTAAAAATGTAATTAATCAAAATGTAAAGTTTAAAAAAAATCGTTATAGCCGTTTTTGAAAAAATCGAAAAAAACTGAAAAATCACAAGAGTAAACACCTACTTCTGGTCATGCGATTTTCTTCAAAAGCTTGCTGTCTCATCTACATAGTTCAAGAAACTTTCACGTGTTATAAATCTTTTCGTTTTTGAGATATTCTGTTCACAGACAGACAGACGCACACAGTCACACAGACAGACAGACAAATGAACAAAAACATGTTTTTTGGATTCAGGGGACTCCAAAACGTGACGATCTGTTGAAAACTCAATTTCGAATTTTTGGGGTGAATCCTTTATCGTAAAAGGAAGTAAAAAATGTTTGCTACATCTGCGCCGTTCATTTTGAAACTCTCGCGTCATACATTAGCAACTCTGCCTTTGCACAAAGGTTAAGAATTTACATGTTTATTATAAAAACATCAACGTGGAACATATATTATAGGATACAAGGCGCACAGAAATTTGCTTCGGAATTTTTGTAGCTAAAGATTGTTTCTATTTTCTTAATTTGATGTTAATTACTGAATTAGTATTGTTCAGAAGACTCGATCTTTTATTTTACTTACGGTGCTCCTAATAAGATATAATATTTTTGACAACCTAGTATTCAAACATCTAACATAATAACAGGATGTACAAATTTAAATTAAATTTAATACTAATATAATAAATTGAAACCATGATCTGCTCTGGTGTAAAAATATGGCAAATACAGTTTCCTCACCCAGTAGGCTGTTATATGTTTTTAGTTGGTTGCAGGCAGGAATTGTGATAGTAGTCAAACTGCGGCATGAACCAATTATGAATGTTGTTACAACTGCTTTATTGACATTGTTACAATTTTAGCTCATATATAATAAATTGTAATTTTTATTAACAATATTTGTTAGATATTGTATATTTTGTAGTCAGTTAAAACCATTGTATGTGTGTACCTATTTAATATTATATTATACTCTTTCAACCATATTTCGTATTAACTTTTTATTACCTCACTTAATGCTAAATGCAATTATCTAAGAATAACTGAAATTATATATTATTCTAGAAATCAACTTAATACTTTTTAATAATATTTCTATTTTTTATTGTATGTACAGATGAGGAAAGGGAAATCTTTTGAGATGTGTTCAAAAAGCCAATCTGTTTTTGTCAGATCTCAACCCTTATAGAGATTTACTGAAAACTGGTAGAAGATATTCAAATTGACAAACTTTTTCTATAAATAGGAGGGTTTATGAATGAGAATTTCTTTAATTTGTAGGTATGTTTTTAACGGGGTGAATTTAGTAACTCATAATATATTTTATTATTTTACAGAAACTCTGTTGATCAACCATATTGAAAGAACTAAAAAAGTGTTTAAATAAATCAAGCTTTGCACTATATATTTTTTGGTATTCTTGTCCGCCGAAAAAATCCAACAAAAACATTATAGGGGTTACTAATTTCAATCCCGTAACGCCATCCCTAAAAATTTAAAACATTTCTTAAATAAGATTTTTTATTGCTAAAAAAGATCTGCCAATTCTTAAGTTGATATCATTTGCCAGCTTTCAGTAAAATGACACAAATCTAATTTTAACCCCCCTCTAATATCTTCGAAAACGTTCTCAAAATATTTTCTTCTCCTCCCGGCTTATCCTGTATCTTATTTGACAAGCATTTATTTGTTTTGAAATGTATACTAATAAATGCGGTTGTGCTATAATTTTTGTTAAAATAGTAAATTAATTTTCTCTAAAACCCTGGATAATTTTGTTGAAATCTTTGTCAATTAAAACAAACCTTTTGTTGTATTTGGCTGTTTTTTTAGTATAATATTGTAAATGGTATAATCCGTTGAATAAACATTATTATTATTATTATTATAAATAATACAAGTGCTGGAAGACGTGCATCTTATTATAAAATTGTCATTTACAGCCTAGCCAGGTATAAGACTTAGCTTATCAGAGACCCATCTATGACGCATTGAAGTCGCCTGAATAGATCATCTATCCCCTGTCAAGAATCTCTACGCGTAGCCCTGGATAGTAAAATTTATTTGAGCTAGATGTGTATGATAAGTTGCATAAGTGATTTGTTACGAATTTTCAAGTGACTCCTACCACCTTAAACAATAATATTCACATGACATAATTTCAAATTTCAAATTGATTTAGGAGTTACGTCAATTCCTACTTATTATATTAAGAAGTAAGGTAATTACACAAGTGAACTGTACCTGATGGTATTTCTTTTTATTAATTAGTAATAGTATATTTAATTTGATACTAAAAAGTACCTATAGCTTAGATATATTTCAATTGGCAACTCAAGTAGGGTTCAAAAGGAAGTGCTATTACATTTTGGCTCACAACGTGGAGCTTGACATTAATACAAATAACACCGCTAGAAGGAGTGTTATTACATTTTCTCGTGTAATTTCACGATTGTGTTTATGTTGTGTCGCCAGCTGTTTCAATTCTTCTTGCTTGACTTATGGTAATCGTTCAATTTTCGCATCCGTATAGTAGTACGGGGACAACCCTAAATTTATAAAACAAAGACGTGTGTCTCTCCTAGAATTTTATAGATATCTTTTTATTGTTCCACACATGTAGTTGGATTTCGCTATTTTGATGTTGGAGCCAAATGCTCGTTTATAAAAAACCTATCGGAAAGTCCAGCAATTTTGAATCCTCTCTGGTTTTCCGGTTTTCTTCTAGAAGCCTCCAAGAACCCATCTCTGTGCAACTTTGATATAAATTTAATAATGTTTTTAGGTTTACCTTCCGATTGAGTAGGTACTCTAAGTACTGTATCTATCAGGTTACTTTGAATTTTGAAGTTAAGAAATCCGCTAATATCGTTGATGATAGACATTAAGTTTTCGTTGTTTTTTTCTGGGATGTCTTGTATCTCAATGTTGTTAGATCTAAGCGATTGCTCGAGAGTATTAACTTTTTAACTTATTTCATGAATATCTTGTTTTACTTTGCTATTTTCTGCATATCAGTTGCTTTAAAGTATTCATTTATTTTTATAAGCTTTGCTTCGAAATCCGATATTTTACTAGAGCAAAAATCCACTGCTCCGCGGAGCCGTTGCATATCGGTCTTCATTGTTCGCATAAAATTCATCATTTCTTGTGTAGTCCTATCTGTAGCTGCGCCGGTGTTGGCGGAAGCAACATCGTCCTCGACGTAGGAATTGGACTTAGTCCGCTCATTAGTCCACGACAGGTGCAACACAACCAGTGGCCCCGCGCCGGGTAGGCTTTCTATCATAGCCAGTTGATTTTTTGATACATCTGAGCAAGTTCCGTTTGAATGATATGATGCACAACATGGAGCTCGACAGTGAATGCCAGGCGATGTTTTTGTTATCGCTTTGGTACAATATTTGCAAATAGTTATTATTTCAATATTATATTTTACACTGATCGCTTTCACTAAACTATAATCTTCAATGCCACAAAACTGCACAAAAGCTTTATTAATATTTTAGTTCAAAAATCAAGTAAATATTCGGTATATAACTTAGCATTTTTGCAATTGTTTATTGGAACGATTTTACACGATGTGCACGTCTCCGAGCGCACACCACCTGCACTCAGGAGATCAGTCATTTTCAACAGCGTTAATTCACTTCAGCAAATAAATTGTCAAAGTTTATTTTAATTTTAGTAATTTTTTGTTTGCAAATGTCATTTACACCATTAGAAAAATGCTCAGATTTACAGTAATTTTTGTCACATCATAATGCTTTCCAACACAAGCTTATTTTGACGTTGCAAAACTCATGGCGGGCAACAATCATATGGCTACACTGTAATTATAAAGTCACTGTAGAGCTAAGAGCCTTTGGTTTTGGGCCAGAATATGTGGGCTCAAACCATACTGCCTGCAACGGCCACAAAAATTTTGTGTCGACTTGTAACGATGATGACGGCCACTTTTCTATAGTACGTTAATATCACGATGATTACTAAAAGTCCTCAATTCCTTTAGAATGCTTTCTCCTGTAGAAATTTGCTCACAATCTTGTCACAGTGTCGTATAGACATCGTGCTGATTTAATTAGCTACACATTTCCCTCTCAGCCTTTCCTTCCATTGGATGTGATGTATAGTATGATCAAAAATTATTTTCATCTAGTAGGGCTATGGAATAGTTCCTAATTTATGAATGCAACTATAACTCATAAATTAAATGTTAAGTTTAACATTTAAGTATATACGTAGTTACATTCATGTATTAGAAACTATTCCATAGCCATACTAGATGAAAATAAATTTTGATCATACTTTATATACGTTAGCATGTTCCATTTCTGTGTGACCGACTTTTTCCCTCACTCTTACTCACTCACTTACAGTAAGTATGTTCTGTGCTTTATTTAGATAAGTGTTTCCCCTGAACCTATTAATTTTAATATAGTTTTCTATCTTCTGTTGTATTAACGTCTAACCATTTTTCAAAAGGACGTTGCATTTTCTTTATAGACTCTTTAATTTCTGTTGTCCACAACGATTAAATTTTTCGTTAAATATTTGTTATTTCGTGTTGTTCAAGAATGGTAGCTTGATATTTTACATCGCACAATTTCTGCGCTAATCTGAGTTTATAGGAGTACATGGCGTACACGGCATACAGGGGGTTTCAATGATGCAAGTGAAACTTTATTCTCCAACTGAATAATTGTCTCGAAGATCGGGCATGAAAAGGGAGAGCAGGACAAACTAGAAAAAAAGAAAAATGTATTGCAACTTTTGGGTTAGGTATGACCCGGCATCTAGTTCCTGTAAAATACAACAAATTACACAAAAAGGCTAACAATAAACCCTGTAAATTTTTAGTAACATTTTAAAGAGAACTTTTGGCACATGCATATACGTTCTGCATCCAAAGAACACTTTTTGTGGCATAAAATCTTAATAGTTAGTTACGTGCGAGTGCAGAAAGTAAAACTTTATAGAGATAGTAGGAATATTTATGCAAGAGCTAAATATAATAAGCTCAGAACAGAATGGTAATATTAATACAAAATTTAATTCTAAAACTGCCTGTTCGGCACTGCTGCTCTAGTTTTAAGAGTAAATTTAAATTTTTTAAATATTTTATAAACTGCACCAATAAATATATAATTTTTTCATTTAGTTTCAGCTCATTTATTCAGAATAAATAAAGAAATTCCATTATAAAATTTTGAAATATCAATAAAAGTATTAAAATTAGATGGGCAGCCATCGACATGGTTGATAAAAACTTACAATACGTTCAAATTGGTCTGCATATACACACCTCTCTGATTTGTTTATCTTCTCATATGATGCTATAAATTTTTGTAGTTCGACTTGTATTTGGAAATAAGCAAAATTGGCATACTGTTTAAGAGAACATGATTCAAACTAAATGTAAGATTAAAATTGGCTTCCAGAACGTAAATAGTTTTAACTCAAACTTTTGCTCAGAGGAATGCAAAACTTATGCTAAAACCTGAGCCTGTAGATACGTTAAGGCTGCATTCATTATAATTTATTCCCACCCTAACTGCCGTTTTGCTCTTGAAAATATTATTCGAAATCAGAGTGCGTTATCCCAATAAACCTTTATTCCAAAGTTAGGTCATATAACTTACAATGAATTCAGATTTTCCACTCTCTTAATTCCCATCACGCTAAGCTCACCAGCCCATTCGCGGATTCTTTTAAACAGTTTTCAAAACTTTATACCTCCGGTTGAAAGGAAGACAAAGGATGCTGGGTAAGTTTTTAAGGGAGATATAAAATATGAATTGTTGGTTTTATATCCTCCCACTTGATAGCTGCTTGTTCTGTTTGAAGCCAGAACTCTCCTGAAACGAAAGTTTACCACGAAAGTCATCAGTCATTTCGTTCGTACACATTTATAGCTTATAGCCACTTCAGAACATTTTGATGTTTTGATGGATGTATTGTGTTTTTTGCTTACGATTTTCTGTGAATGAATCGAGTTGTGTACGACGTCGTATATTATTTAAGAGAGATAGATAGCAAAATAAATTTGCACTGACAGCTAGATTTCATTCCTTTTATAATTGTTTAAAAGCTGAGGTTTATTCTAAATTTACTTGAAAATATAGATGTCTTCGAAAATGAAGCAAGCATTATGTTGATTTTGTTGTAATTTCATTGCAGCTAGAGAAAGCATTAATGTGAGGAAATGAAAAATATATTTAAAAAATTACAACGTCAACAGATTGAACTTTAACATCATAGCCGTTTATAGTATGACTATCTAGAACTATTTTGATGATAATTAAAGAACTTAACTAAAGCATACTCTAATTAGCTGCCAAAAACTAAATTTTCTTCGTTATTTAAATTTTGAGTTTTGAGAAGCAATTGTTTACAGTTTTTTAATTCATATAGTGATGCCGCATCCAAAATATTAGTTTTTTATTTACAGTGAGTTATAATGTCAAAATCAAAACCAAAAAATATTCAAGGCGGTCTATGTTGTTCCAGGCTATGACACTGGGTCTATAAAGCGACCTTTGGAATGACCTATTACAATCTCGTAACATGGCTTCGCCAACCTTTAACAAAAAATTACTATTTTTGGCCACTAAATGAACACTATGTCAGTACACTGTCCCTGTCATTCTGATACATGCCAGTTGCAAAAAATTATATAATCGTTGTTATTTACATCGTAGTGCGTCACTTCACGTTATATTCCATTTAAAAATAATTCCAAATGGGTAGGTACAGCTGCGGAAACATAAACCGGGACAAGTTCTGTAGGGTCATTTTTTACTATTTGAACGTTGTAATGTTGCCTTTCTGAATTATTATGAAATGCTATCTATCATGTGTCAATGAACAAAGACGAACAGGTTATGCAGTACAAGAAGCTTGGGATAGCATCGAAAATGAATTTATTCAGACAATTTAACTTCGGCAAAAATTTTGTGTCCCGCTTTTTATTTCCGCAGCTGTACCTAATTCTCCATTACAAGTAAATTCCTACTAATTTTGACTTCATCTAAAACAGTAATTTTATGAAAATAACTTGTTTGTAAGCTAGTGATATTGCAATCAGAACAAGTCTCTTCATCTTGCCAACCTTTATATCGGGTTTTTAAAGTGCTTTTCACAAACAACAGTAATCTATTCAATCCACCAGTCTTCTCAATTCAAAACTTGTTGCCATTTTTATGCTACTGTTTCATTCAATGGAAGTTTGAACACGCTAATACCTAGCGTAAGTGATGAAGCGTAGTTAATTTGACTTGCAGCTGGGTACGCAACACTTCAAAGACATTTTTGCAACTGATGTGAACTGTCTTGTCAAAATAGTTTATTAACGTCAAATATATTTGAAAGCTTTTAAAACTTAGTATGTCCTGGAATGGCCTAGCAGAAAATTTGGCGTCAGAGCTGGTGTCCTGGTCTGGATCAATATAGACCGCCTTGATATTATTGATATGTATGACTTGTGAGATCGTTTTTGGAAGAAAATATGACGAAAATATCAACGAGACGAATTGTTAAAAACTACTAACTTGAGAGAATTTTATTAACCGTTAGAGGCAAAAATGACTATCAATAGACTAGAAACTAGAGATAAACAATGATAGATGAAATATACATGTGAAAAAGCAAAGTATTGAGATATCATTCTTGGTTTTATCTGAACACCTTTGAACTTTCATGATCATAATAAATAGTAAATAGTAAAGTAGTCAGGTATCAATAGACTAGAAACTAGAAATAAACTATGATAGATGAAAGATATAAGGAAAAAGCAAAGTATTGAGATAAAATTCTTGGTTCTATCAGAACAGCTTTGGACTTTCATGATAATAATAAATAGTAAATAGTAAAGTATAAAATAATTACATTGAGAAATAATCCTTGAAGTAATGGTCTCGGATATTAATTATGGTATCAGGCATACGGGTGGTGACTTGCGCGACGCACCATAGGAATTTGCATAGTAAATTATTTATGTTCAATTATTTGCTCCCCTAATTACTTTAGAGTTAAAGTGTAAATACATTTTTTGTAGAGAAAAAAATACTGCATCCATTCATACTGTTGCTAACAATTTTTTATTTTCCGGAACCGAAGGAATGCAAAAAACAAACTAGCATTTTCACAAAAATCAGTGATGCCATGGAATTATTGAAACAAGCCAATGCCAACGCAAATGCGTGCGGCGCGACAATATGTGCTGTTTGTTTGTTTGTCATTGATGTTTGACGTTTATAATAATTCATTATTAATTATGTTCTGCTTAATGTCTCTAAGGTACCTATACCTTGTCCATAACAAAAATGGTTTTTTGTACTCATGACTTCAAAATTCATATTTCCCGGTCATTCCCGATGCGCCGAAACTCACTTTTCCCGCACTGCGGTGTTTTTTACTTTCCAACAAAAACTAGGGGAATTTGTTTTTTGTAAATTTTTATAATAAACGGGGCTGCGCGCGCTATTGCTCGGTCTATTCTATTCAATTTACCACCATTTTTTGGCCTATTACGTTGGTCCATCTCCAAGGGGGCCCTCGGGGATTCTCCCTTCTTCAAGGGGGCCCTCGGGGCTCCGCCCCTCTCCAAGGGGGCCCACGGGGCTCCGCCCATGTCCAAGGGGGCCCTTGGGCCTCCGCCCCTCACCAGGGGGCCCTCGGGCTCCGCCCATCTCCAAGGGGGCCCTCGGGCCTCCGCCCCTCTCCAGGGGGCCTTTGGGCTCCGCTCGTCTCCAAGGGGGCCCTCGGGGTTCCGCCCATTTTCAAGGGGGCCCTAGGGGCTCCGCCCCTCATAAGGAGGCCCTAGGGGCTCCGCCCACCTCCAAGGGGGCCTGCCCCTCTCCAGGGGGTCCTCGGGCTTCGCCCATCTCCAAGGGGTCCTTCGGGGCTCCGCTCCCTGTTCAATGGGGCCCTCGGGGCTCCGCCCCTCCCCAGGGGGCCCTAGGGGTTTCGTCCCTTTTCAAGGGGGCCCTCGGGGCTCCGCCCATATCTAAGGGGGCTCTCGGGGCTCCGCCCCTCTCTAAGGGGGCCTTCGGGACACACACGTCTGGATCGTTCTCCTTTATTATATAGAGGATTGTCCCTCATTGGTTTAATTGCGCCTGCAAACACCAGAGGCGCTGTAAACGTCGACAAAAGCTAACAGGTGCGTAGATAAAGGTTTAGTGATTTGTGCTGTCAACTCAGTAAATTAGTAAAACACTAGATAATAATTTTTTTATTTTTTAAAATATTTTCAGTTATTCGTTACAAAAAACATTGTACCTAACTCCTTCGGGAAGAATTTTCCCGAATTCGCACTACATGCAGCACTCCCTTCGGTCGTGCTGCAAACAAAGTGCTCATTCGGGAAAATTAACTTCCCGAACTTGTTAGGTAAATAACTATTATGAGTATGGTGGACGTTCGTTAAGTAAGCTCCTTGTTTATTGTAAAATATCCGTATCGGCAAATTCCAAACAGTACAACCATTAATAGACTGATTCATTTTAAGTTTAAGACTACAGGCAAGTTATTAAATAATTGTAGGTGCAATAATAAGGTTCAGAACTTACACCAAAATGAGAAAAACGACAATACGTTCAATCTTTTGACGGCAGTGACTGGATGATCGCCCCGCACGCACTTGCGTTGGCATTGGCTTGTTTCAATAATTCCATGGCATCACTGATTTTTGTAAAAATGCTAGTTTAATTTTTTGCATTCCTTCGGTTCTGGAAAATGAAAAATTGTTAGCAGCAATATGAATGGATGCAGTATTTTTTTCTCTACAAAAAATGTATTTACACTTTAGCTCTAAAATAATTAGGGGAGCAAATAATTGAACATAAAGAATTTACTATGCAAATTCCTATGGTGCGTCGCGCAAGTCAGCACCCGGTATAATTATGGCCCAATCCGTATTACAGCATAATTTTCATTTAGAGTAATGAAATAGTATATTGTATGTTAAGAGCTGAAAGTGCATTCTTGCCGCTTGCGCATGAAAGCCGAAACCAGCAATCATGCAAAAGCGGCAAGCGCACTTTTAGCTCGAAACATACATACTATTTTTTTGACGACTGAGCATATTATTAATGGAAAATATCATATTTCATTTTATTGCAAATATTAATTGACAATCAAGTTAACATTACTCGCGCAATCTATTAGACATGTGACGCGATTATTTCGACAAATGACGGGCATTGTCAAGGAAACATTCGGACGGGGCTACCTATTTTGTTCACGCGGAAACCCAAAACGCTCGGCGAGCGGCAAAAAGATGAAAACGCACGCTCAGCGGCAAATGTCAACTTTCTGTTGTCAAATGACAGTGAGAAACATCTACTTTCTATGTCAGTCGTCGAAAAATATGTTTCTTATGGTTCTGATCCTGGCGGTTGAAAAAATTGTATATACACGGCAGGGCAGAACACCATTTTTCCCTCTGTGTATTTGTAGTGCTCGGCATCGCCCTTGAGCTGCAAACTCACATCTTGGAAAAATGATGCTTTTCTCTTCCTTATAATGTATTATTTTTTCACATTGCCATTGGTGACATTAAAAAAAGTGACTTTTTGATACTTTTTATAACTGCTCACAATCATATTGATTTCACCTAAAAATTAACTAAATGAATTAATAACAGATTCATCCATTTTCAAGTAAGCTCTATTCTATAATGTATAACGGTTAATTTACACAGGGTCCGGCAACGAAGCGGGGGTGGAAGATATTTATAAAACTATGAGAGTTGCATAAATATTGTGTATATAAAAGTTGTAGGTACTAAGGTGGTGCACATTACTAAAATAGTTTTGATTATACAGGGTGTCTCAAAAAAGTGTGGCGGATCAAACTTACCTTTTATTAAATATAATGCCGTATATATTTAGGTGGCTTAAAAGTGTTGTATTGAAATACTCTTCATTTTCAAGTTGTATGGGTCTAACGTCAACTGTTTTGGAGATATTAACAATTTTATGCAAAAAATTGCTGAACTTCAGGCGGCTGCTGTAAGCGACAGAAAACAATCGAATGAAGGAAAACGTTACCAAAAAATTTTGATTTTTGTAAACTATCTTTCAAGTGTAAAATGGTGGATCTGGGTATTAATGTTATATAGGGTGCTCAATATTTGCAAATTTAATAATTTCGATTTTTTTTCAAATGGAACGCCCTGTATATTTTTGTATTTTTGAAGAGCCCTTTTAATGAGCTTTCTTTTGATATGTTACTTCATACTTCTAAGTTCAACTGTTTTTCAGATATGCGTGTTTGAACATAAAAACAATTTAAACCCCTTAAGATGCTTTATTTCAAGGGATAAAAACAAACGCCTGAAGTACAGCATTTTTTTGCATAAAATCGTTAATATCTCCAAAACAGTTGACGTTAGACCCATACAACTTTATCTGAAAATGATGAGTATTTCAATACAAAACTTTTAAGGTACCCAAATATAGGGCATTCTATTTAAAAAAAAGTAAGTTTGATTCGCCATACTTTTTTGCGACACCCTGTATGATCAAAAATATTTTAATAATGTGCACCACTTTCGTACCTACAACTTTTATATACACAATATTCATGTAACTCTCATAGTTTTAGAAATATCTTCCACCCCCGCTTCGTTGCCGGACTGTGTATTTATACAGTACAGTAAACATTGCGCTTCCATAATTTGACCAAAATTATTTAAAAAGATATTTTTGTCAACTACACGGAAAAATTGCATGTTCAACACATTGGAAAAGTGATTCTTCCATGCTCACGTAAAACTTTTGCATTCGCTGGAAAACTCTCACTTCATTTTAACTACATCTATCTATCGGTCAATCAGAAATTATGTGTAGTATCCACATATCAAATTTTATCCAAATCGATTCATAAATAAAGGAGATATAAGCATGGCCCTGATCTCATTGTCACCCGAGATATACTAATTACGTGAAAACAATTCGCATAAGCCAAGTTTCATTTTGCATATTTATACGTTTTTGGCCATAATTTCTGGATTTTGCACATTCGGTTATATTTAGCAATAATTTGCAATGTATAACTGGTTGAGATTTTTTTGTAAAATTCACTATTTTATTAAATTTATTAAAAAAAAATTGTGTGCGACAGATATATACTTTCACTAACTGCCGCTGGAGTACAGTGCGCGTATTGAAATAAGCAGAAGAAAGGGGAAGTCCCTGTTAAAATCTGTGACTATATAAATATGGGCCGTCAGCAACCCCCACTTTACCCATAGAAGCAATGTATAAGGAATCAGCCAACAGCCAACATAGAATGCATTTCAAGAGTCGAACTTCGAGTGTTGGGTGAATAATAGTCTGGCGGGGTTTGGGGAACCTCATTTTTATGTTGGGCTTAAAACGTGAAGTTGCCGTAGTCCACGTTTATACAGTCAAAGGTTGAATAAAAATTGGCGAAATCAATATACTCCTACGAAATAATTAAAGCATATTTTCGTATATTTGAGTGCATATAATTATCAGCTTTATTGATAACCCATTGTTCTCGTTCCCCAAACGTCTCAAAAAATATAAGCAATTGTAAGCAGCTTTCTTTAATGCTGATTTTTACTTGATGTACGTAAAGAGCAACCGGATTTTATTCGACAAGGGTTGAGGTTTATATTTTGGAAACTCCTGCAATTAGTTCTAAAGCTTTGTCTTTAGCAAAATATAAGTATCTTATTATCTTCTTAGGGTTATGCTACTTATAGCAGTATTAATAATCCTTAATGTAGATTAAATCTTCATACCTGCATGTAATGGCAAAGGCATTGTTAGTTTATGCAAATAATAAATACCTAAATTCCTTAATATGTACTTCTTTTGGGACATGAGAAAGTCCTTTTTATGTTATTCGACACATAGAATATTACAGCGGGCAGTGAAACCGTGTTTATATTTTTCGTTTAAATAGATTGCCAAAGAATTACAACCATATCACTACTACACCGCAATTGCATTAAACAGAAAAATTTTAAACAGAAAAATTTAAGTGTTATTTATATTCTATTAGCAATAAAAAAATGATTACCAAATGTAATTATTTATTCATACCACGTTTACTATTAAGACGAAGCAGTCTAAGCCGAGATTGAAATGTAATGTATTAGTTACCACAAGGAACCTTAAGATAATATAAGAGTAATCAATAGTGACATTTCTACATCGTTACGTGTGTAGGTTGGAAGACCAAGAAAACTATGCAAGGTGTAAAACCATCCTGTTAAATTTCGAAGTGTGATTATATTGAGCAAAATAAGCAAAGTTTGAGAGAATATTAGCCCCAAATTGCCTCTTATAAGGGAGCTACAGCACTGACAGAGATTGTAATAGAAAAGCACGGTTTTTATTTGATTAATTTGGTGGGATTTGGTATTAGGTTGAGAAGAAGTAATTTATGTATCATAACTCAGTTTTAGAATCAAATTTTGGTCAATGCTCGTTGAATGTTGCAAAACACACAGTTTTACATAAAAAAGCACTTTGGAACCGCCGAGAGAGCAATTTTCGAAAAAACCGAACATAGAGTTGTGCTTAACTGTGAAAGATATAAAGTACACTAATAATTAATTTTACATCGTTTATTTACTTGCCTTAATCCATTTAAGTAAACAGCTATATTTGAATACCGAATAAAAGTAGTTTAGTAATCCCTCGACCTCTCCGGCAAAACGTGGTAGAGCACTATCCTGTGTAAAATACACGAATTGTCTTTGTAGCGTTGGTGCATCGGGGCCAGTGCACCCATAGAAGTCATCTATATGGGTGCATTGCACCCACACGTATAAAATGAAAAATGTAAAACACTCTGGGACTGCAAGTTGTATAATATGAACTTCTGCCCAACAAGGTGGTGTGTTCATATCAAGTCGCTCAATTCCTTAACGGAGAACTATGAAGTATTGTTTTCATTTCTTCAAGAACTGAGTAACAATTCAAAAGATGAAGTTGGAGCAAAAGCATAGGGACATCTCAAGGAACTCCTTCAATTCGAATCGTTGTTTCTACTGAAATCTCTAATACACATATTAGAAAAAATAGAAGTACTAAATAAAGCTTTACAAGGCATTCAAATCAACCTTAAGAAAACTGAAGGTAGCATAAACGATATACATACTGCCAAATTTGAAAGACATGAGAGACGATAGTAAGTTCAAGATCTTGTGGAATGAAATAATTTCACAAGCAAACCATCTTGACGTACAAAAGCCCCTTCCATGTGTAAGACGAATGCCCAGAAGATATAACTTATTCGAATGTGAAAGATACTTCTTCGGAAAAGTATATTTTGAAATTATAGATACGTGTATCAATGGAATTGATGCTAGATTTACCTCACAAACAAAATCACACTTGAGCAAAGTAGAAGCATTTGCGTTGATGATGTGTTAGAATTTTACGGTGACGATTTTAATCGCGAACGTTATTCTCCATTGGAAATTTTTCTTGGCATTGTAAAACAGAAAAACGTCAATGTCAATAATCTGAACGATATTTTCTCTGCAGCTTCATCTGGTGAGTGTTCAAACCTTCCAGTATTGTCCGAATTTCATAAATTCTTAAAAATGGTACATACAATACCTGTAACTTCTTGTACTTGCGAACGATCATTTTCGAACTTGCGTCGGCTTAAAACATATCTAAGATCGACGATGTGCCAAAAGTAGGGATGCACCGATACCGATACTCGGTATCGGCATATCGGCCATATCGGCCGAATTGGGGATATATCGGTATCGGTCATATCGGCCTTCCTTTTTGCCGATATATCGGCAAAAGTGAATTTCCTTTCAATATTTAATATTTTAATATTTATTATAAGAAATGAACAATAAAATGTAAATAATCATTGTGGAGTATAAAATATAACTACTATCTAATATTGAAAATTCATTTTTTGTCAATTATTATGTAAATACATTAGGCTCTCCATCCAGTGTGTTGCACCATGCAGCGAAATATCTTCCAGCTTCTGGAATACACTGCATCAGCAAAAAAGAAAAAGGTAAAGGTTCAGGGTCATTTAAATTCCCCCAGCTGGGGCCCCTTGCGTCCCTCTTCAGCCAATAACGGGAATATTTCAGAATGGGTGGAGAATGCAAGAGAGGCCAGGAAAGGTGGAGAAGTACTGCCCCGACATTCGCTTCAGAGAAGGTATTCTGTTGACTCAGGAAAACCACCTAAAAACCTGAATCAAAGAAGGCGGCCAAGGGAATCGAACCCACGACCTCTCGAATACTAAGCAGACGTGGTAACCACTAGTCCACAGAGCTCGGTCCATCAGCAAAAACATTCGATCAGGCGATGCCATTTCAAGGTTTTGCATCATCAGAAATTGTTAACAATCCTTTATCTAATAGACTTGTCTGTCCGGGACGCTGTTTTGTCTGTCCGGGACGCTGTTTCAGCAGCCAAATCGTAAGAGATTGAGAAAAAAGTTATTAAAGTTATATGTTTGGACTGGTCATGTCAGGTCAGGAACCGAATTTCAGTCACGTGACACTTCCGGTTTTCGAGAAATTACGTGATTTCCGTCCGTCCGGGACGCTGTTCTATTTGAAAAACGGTCTTTTTTGTTTTATTAAATGAGACATTTGTCTCACTCGTTGCTAGTACTAACTAATAGGTCAAGAAAAAAAATTGACTGTGTTAAATTGCGTTATTGAAACGAAATGACAAGAAGACACCTCCATAAGCAAACCTAAGCTAGAGTTCGTATTTAGGGGATTACCCCGCCCGAATCAAGCAAGCAGAGGCGCACACGTGCTTGCATGTAGTCAAAAAGTAGTGGAGAGAGCAATGAGAATATATCGGCCGATATATCGGCGTATCGGCCTGGATTATATCGGTATCGGCCGATATATCGGTATCGGCCAAAAAACCCGTATCGGTGCATCCCTAGCCAAAAGCGTCTGAATAACACCGCAATGCTTCATGCATACAAAGGAAGAATGTTTAACCTCGACATAAACCGTCTTGCAGATGAGTTTATAAGTCGCACTGAAGTTCGAAGAAACACGTTTTATTTAGAAATATTTAGTAAACAATGATTTTTTTTTTTAAATTTTATTTCAATAACTCTTGGTTTGGTTTTGCATGGTTTCCGTTTTTGTTGTTATTTCAGTTTATTTGTATATTACATACATACATATGTAATTTAAGCTCTTGTTGGTCTTTGTTGTTTAGTTGTTTTTTATTTAAATTGACAACAAAATCACTTATAATAATGCAGAAGACTAAAAGCCGTGTTTACACAAATAAAAGTACTATGGTTGCGTTCCACCATTTCTATTTTCGGATTTTTGTAAACAAACTTCCCTTAACTTTTAATAGCGATATTATCACAGAAAACAATTATTTATTATGCATAGTTCTTGTGTTTTTTAAAACTATTGACTCAGCTTCGAAGGCAAGTCCACTTTGGTTAATTTTCATATCTGCTTATTGAACGCAACCAAGCAACGAAATCCAAGCCGTACGTTTAACATAGTGTAAAAACGACTCCAACGTTAACGCTACATTATCGCACTGTTTTGTGATCATCGCTACATAACCTATATTTCTTATGCTTGCCCTCTTCGCCCAGTAAAATGAAACAAGCTGGTAAATCATAGCGGAGAGCGGCAACGACGACAGCAGCAAATCAAAAAACTTCATGCAGAAAAAGCCATCCATGAATGCAAGTGGGCAAAAGAAGTAACTCAAACCCAACAGGTAAATCATGCTGTTATGGCAACTTATGACCGATGTCACAAAATAGTTAACAAACATGCCTTTTCATTTCAATCTTGCTCTACGTAAGAATGATACTATCTAAAAATGTTGTATTTTAGGTTCCGAGTTAAATATGAGCATGTCCATCGAAGAATGCCGCAAACTCGAAAATGATACTAATAAGCAAGCAAATTCTGCTGCGTGGTACCAATACAGAGCTGGTCGAATTACGGCTTCAAAATTTAAAGGCGTTCACAGAACAAAACTGGAAAAACCATCCCTGTTCTTGATACGTTCAGTATGTTATCCCTTAGCAACTCGCTTTAAGACGACGGCTACAGTTTATGGTTGTGAACATGAAAAGAAAGCCCTACAAGCTTACACTAATAAGATGGAGAAAACAAAAACTAAAAGTCGCCTATTGCACGAAACGTGAAACTCTATTGGGCGAGACTCTTGTAATTTTATAATCGTTAGCACACTTGAAAACGCGCATGCATTCAGTCTGGCAACCCTGCATATTCTGACCCGAGTGGTGCCGATCGGTTTGTTTACATCTGGGTGACCTAACCAAAGGTAAAACTAAGTATTTTCACAAAAGCGATAAAAGAACATTAAACATAGCTGCAATACTTTTTGCCCTTGAATTTGCCACCAAAAAAACAGAATCAGTGACGGATGTCCTCGCATATTGGACAGGTCCGAAGTCAAAGAAGCACTTTTGTAAGAAAATTGAAGATGTTGACTTTCCCACAAAACACAACAAAACCGACTATAAAAATAGGTCCTCAAAGCCAAGTCGACCCATTCCAAATTTGACCAGGGCTGAAGTTCTGCAGTTTCTACAGGGCTATAAATCTGATGGGGGCATTTCAGTTCTGAACTGTTTTTATTTTGAGGTATCACAGCTTCCAATTTTCAGGCCGTCTGTAGTACCTACATGAATCGAAAAGCCCTCTGTCTCCCTTTTGAAAAGGCTGTGTTATCCTCACTTGTATAAACGTACTTTCAAAGCTGGTGAGTCATTTATAAACTCTATGTAACTGTTAAATTTTGTAGGAATATATGGATGTGACCACAAAAAAATGGCTCTTGGTGATTTTGAGAAACATCATAAGACACTTCACCCCAACTCATTTGCTGCAATGCCAGATAGCATTTTAAATTGTAATATATGCGGAAACGGATGTGTTGAGGTGAAGTGCCCATACTGTGCTAAAGATAAGTCAGTTAGTGAATTAATTAAAATTAAAAAAACATGTATAAGCACAAAAACGGAGCTAAAATTGGACAAAAGGCATCAATATTTTTTTTGCGTTTTTGTCTTGTCTAGCAGAAAAGATTTCTTTGTAGAAAGAGTCAATTTTGACATTGATTTTTGGAATGAAAAAGTGCTATTGCATTGCAATTTCACAGAAAAGTTGTTTTTCCTGAGCTCTATGCCAAGTACTTCACTGAGCCAAAAGAAAAACAACAAATTGAAATGCCATCTATAACCACTGGTTTGGATTCAAGTTATAGTGACATCGCCATGGATATGCCATCTACGAGTGCTGGTCCAAGTTCAGATGACATCCCCATGGACATGCGAGCTATAGGTGTTGGTTCAATTTCCAGTGACATCGTAATAGGCACTGATGATGAAGAGGATTGTATTTTTGTGAATTATGTTACAATGTTATGTACCTATTTTGATTATGGATGGTGTCACTGTACGAAACCAGATGACGGCGAACAAATGGTAAAACGTTCTGACAGAAAATGTAGAATAAAATGTTACCATTCAGCATGCCTACAATTAAAAAAAAATCCTAAAGGAAAGTGGTTATGTGAACTCTGTAAATATAAATAGAATTATTTTGTTATTCTGTGATAGAATTTGTAAATATGTTGATTGTTTATTTAGCTTAAATGGCTTCGAAATATCCTTTTTTATTTATTGCAATTCTTTTTCATACTTAATTTAGACATTAGTTATTCTGTTATTTTGTACTGATAGAATATGTAAATATTTTGATTGTTTATGTACCTTAAATAGCTTCAAAATATCCTTTATACTTTATGCATTAAACTTATTTTTCTTACTTAATTTAGACATTAATTATTCTTTTAGGTTGTGTAGACAGCATGTGTAATTTTATTGATTGTTAATGTAGCTTACATAGTTTCGAAATATCCTTGTTTCTTATCGTATAGGTACTATTTAATAATTTTTGCTATGTGATATTGTAATTTTGCTTTTTATTAATTGGCCACATGCAGAAAAAGTTAATCAAATAATTTTACATTATATAATAAATGGTGGTGGATAGTATTAACGTTAGATCCTTAAGTAAGTAAGTAAGTATCGTTTATTGTCAACAGATCAACTACAAGCGTGACATGGACATTGTCAGATAAAAATAATAACTAATGTAGTACAATATTGTAGTCATAAAAACACTTTTTAATTAAAATGGATTTACGTTAAATTTATCGATTTTATAAGATTTAATATATATCGGAAATGTTAGTAAGTTGTTCTCCAAAAAGAAGAGCTTGCACGACTGACGAGGTTTAATGTTAAAAATCAGGCGAATTAGACGCTTTTGGAGAACAAATACTCGCTTCCATTCAGTAGCCATACCCCATAACAAAACATTATAAGTCATGTGGCTGAAAGCCAAGGCATAATATACCTGTATTAAGTCAGACGTGTCAAGTACCGGCTTTTAATTTTAAAATAGCGTAGTAAGCACAATTCAGTTTTTTACATACTAAGTTTATTTGTTCCCTCCAGTCGAGATTAGAATCGATACATATGCCTAGATAAGCGCACAATTGGGAATTATATGGAATGCCCTTGATATTCTGCAAGGCTACTTGATTTTTCCACTCTCATCTCAAAACAATCGATTATTACTGAAATCTTGTTGCCAAATGCTACCTTGAAGCATTCTGGCATTGATTTAATCAGCTGATCTCGTTCAGGCCAAATAATAACATTTTTCATCCGATGATACATAATATTCAATGTGGTATAAAATATTCTGGAAATTGTTTGTACGCTGATGTTAAACATGTATGCCAATAAACTAAAATCTAAATTTAATCTAAGTTTTATCACTGTTATCAAAAACGTGCTTCTAAGCATGTTTTACGTACTGAATTAGGAATAAATATATATATAATTAAATGTGAAATGTTGTATCGGACTTTTTCCACTGTCTCGGGTGTTTACCACACGACGTTTCAGGAGTTTTTGGTCTACTCTCGTCCTCAGGTGAATGAACTCCTGGTTAGTCCTGAGAAGGACTGATTTTTGTACGTCTTTTTCACGTACACTCGTACCTACCCCGGGGTTTGATACCGGGGCCACTGATCGCTTGTGATTACGAGTCTGACACTCGTACCACTAGGCCACCAGCGCGGCCATATATTTTAGTTATAAACTTATATATATATGTTACCGCTATATGCGCAGTAGTATTCCTCTTTAGCTACAATTGATGCGTTATCCCATTGTATGTGGTGGTCTTTGTTCCAGACGTGTTCTGCGATCTTGGATTTGATGGTTTCGCCCTTTCTAATATCTTTGCGCTGTTCCGATAATCTCAATCGTAGGGGTCGTTGTGTTTCCACTATGTATTGTCTTCCACACTCGCACGGTACGCTGTAGATACAGTTCTTTGAACTTCTGAGGCTTGGTATGCGTCATCATGCCTCTCAGAGTTGTTGTGGACTTGAAGGCAGTTGTTATGTTGAATCTGTTTCCGATTCTTCTCAGTTAACTACCCCCTACGAGTGAGATTATCGGAACACCGCAAAGATATTAGAAAGGGCGAAACCATCAAATCCAAGATCGCAGAACACGTCTGGAACGAAGACCACCACATACAATGGGATAACGCATCAATTGTAGCTAAAGAGGAAAACAGGTTCCGCGCTGGCAGAAGAACCAATTAGCCAGGCTAGCGCAGAAATAAAGCCCATTTGGATGCCACTACTGCGCAGAGAATTGCAAAAATAGTCTACTGCGCATAGGCTACTGCGCATATAGCGGTAACATATACAGTGTGTCCCAGGATTGACGTTACAAAAGGTGAGTTGTACTAAAAATTTTTTAATTTTATTTTAAGGTTTTGGGATTCGGTCCTGCTTGGTTTGAAAAGAATTTTAAGAATATTTTTCTTTTTCGAGAAACAAGTAGGTAGGCCTTGACTGGGAAGCGAAAACTATTTTATTTTCGGGTAAACTACCCTTTTTGTTTATGATACGGCAAAATTCTATTAAGAAAAGTTGTTCATAATGATAAATTATGGCTCTATACAAAATTTCAAAAATATTTATCGAATTAGGAAAAACCGTTATTTTTTAAATTCGTTGTACATTTTAAATGCGGCATATGCCGCGGGTTTCAGCTAGTATACATATATTTTACGTGTTGTATTCACATTATTAATTGTTTAGTTGGGATAAATGCAACAGTAGGTACTATTATTAATAGATATGGGTAGATACACAAATTACTTTTTTTGGCACCCATAGAAAAATTCAAAACCTGCCGCCCCTGTGCAGAAGTAGAGGCAAATAATTGTTTCGGAAAATTCAGATAATGTGTCTCTAACACTTTTTACTTTCCCATACCCATAGGTATAGGGAAGTCTTGAGATCATGAAAATTTTGGAAATCGAGATTTTCACAGAAATATCCGTTTTGGGCCTCTAGGAACCCAAAAAAGTGGTTTTTAAAAAATGTCTGTCTGTGTGTGGGTGTGTGTGTGGGTGTGTGGGTGGGTGACGCTCCTACAGCCGAAAGTATTGCTCCGATTTTGATGCGCTTTGGAATGCGGGGGTGTATCGAAAATTCATCGACAAAATAAGCTTTTCAAAAAAATCCGAAACCGGAAGCGGAAGTTACGCATGTTTTTTTTTGGTACGACTGTTTTCGTGATTAAAATTTTGAAAATTTTATCGCGGATAACGATAGAGGGTCGTAAGAGAAATCTGTTAGTTTTTTGCCGAACTCGCTAGGTTTAAAATGAAGGGCGCTATGATTTTTTGAAAATTTTGAGTTTAACGCCCTATTACTCAAAAACGGATAAATCGATTCAATTGATTTTTGTTTTCTGAATAGTATATGAAGGCTAACATGAGGTGATATAAAAATTGTTTTGAAAAATATTAAGGGGCCTAAATTACAAATTTTCAAAATTTTGGAAATTTTCTAAAAATCATTTCTCAAAAACTGCCCACAGGAATTTGTTTAAACTTCATACACTGATAGACCCCGAAAAGGGCTATCGATCTGTTTTTTAAAGAATCTCATGAATTATCTGTGGCGCCCTCTACGAAGCTTTGAAGTTTGAAAATGTAAACCCCTTTAATTAATAAACAAAAGAAGATAGGTAGCTGGGGTTTTCACTGAATTGCTCAGAGCATAATGGAGCATATGAATATGCAAAAAAATATTACACTCGTGGATATATGTAAGCGCACCGGCCCCCTCCCCCCTCTATTTTTGAAAAATAATTTTTTTATTCTAACGGTTGTTATATTTTTGCGTCAAAGAATCTTTTTCCGCGAAAATAAAAAAATCGATTTTGTATGCCCTAGAAAATATAATTTCCAGGTACTTAGAAAATTTCACCTCGGTGCTACAGCCGAGGAAAATAATACATAAACTAGCACAGTGGCGGCTTGTCCACTTGGCGCCATCTACAGAAGCTCGGTGGTCACGTTTTGAACTACACATCTTATAACATAAAATCGTAGCTCTCTTTGTTTGCGTGTAACTATGTTTGTTCGCTATCTCCTCCGAAGATACTGGACCGATTAAGTTGTACGATGGCTTAAAAGTTTGCTAATTTTCAGACTTATTTAATTAACTTCTCTAGGCAGCAGTATAATTTAATTAACTTCTCTAGGCAGCAGTATAATTTAATTAACTTCTCTAGGCAGCAGAGCGGAGCGCCTATCGCTGTCTACTATTAGCTCAGGTGCGCGCATTATTCAAACAGGAGAGTGTGGTTCTGCGGTAAGCGTGCTGGCCTATCACGCGGGAGCCCCGGGTTCGATCCCGTCGATGCATCTTTTTTTAAAATTTATATTAATGAATCTCTCTTAATTTTGCGAACCGAAACGTAGTTCGGGTGACTCACTAGTTCTTTTATATTTACCCGCAATTTACGTGAAAGTGTAAACGCTTATCACGGTGAAGACGTGAGTCATCGAGTTGAAATTTTGATATGTTGTAAAGACTGTTGAATAAAGACGATATGAACAGTTTCCAGTATGGGAAAGTCCAGGGAGGTAGTCACGTCCACTTTTTTCAAATAGAAATTGAAATTGGTCATGGAATGATTTAAAACGTGGGTCTCACTATTATTATAATATAATATTCATTTGCTGTTTAATTGTGCACTTGATTCTCAACGAAAAACTTAAGAGCATATTAAAATAGTTACTATTTACAATCGACAATAATAAAATCATTGAAATGGCAATAGCTCCCAGGTATTCTTTACCTTAATTTAATACTACAGGTCAGGGTTGGCAAAAACCCGGTTTTTTACAGAAATTATCTGCCCACTGGGTTTTTGCGGGTTTCTTGGGTTTTAGATAAATTTACTGTTTCTTGCATTTAGGTATGTTATGTAAAAATCAATGAATATTAATTTTAATTGCTAAGGAAAAGGTACTTCACCTACAAATAGAAGTAAACATTCTTTATACATGTAAATAAAGTAAATGGTGTTACACGTACGAGTAGGTTTATCAAATTGTTTTGCTTCCCAGTATAGAAAATTAAATGTGGTCATCACACAATTTTCTTTTACTGCTTGTAAAAACTTTTGCGAATTTAAAACATACACCTCTTGAAAATAAAACTTTGACAAAGGGATAGTTAATTACGTAATATTAAAACCGTTTAAAAATTATACCAATGATTTTTGTAATATATAAAAATTTAGGAGTCTTTCATAAACTGTCTTATAAAAAAACAACAGTTTTTGACAAAACTTATATACAGGGTGTAGAAATGCTTTACGCACCATAGGGATATCAATGGTAATTTCTTCATATGAAAATATTTGCTTCCCTAATTATTTTAGAGCAAACTTGTATTGAAGCTTTTTGTAGAGAAAAAAATTCTGTATCCATTTACGCCAGAATTTGTCATTTTACATTTCGGAAAACCTAAAATTTAAAGAAATAAAATACCATTTTTAGACAAATCAGCGGTGCCTTGAACTTACTAAATCATCTGAAAAGCATCAACAAATTAGTTTGCTGTTTATTTGGTTGCCGTTACATTTGACAGATGCAAACAAATAAACAGCAAACTAATTTGTTGATGCTTTGAGATGATTTAGTAATTTCAAGGCACCACTGATTTGTCTAAAAATGGTAATTTTTTTTTCTTGAAATTTTCGGTTTTCCGAAATGTAAAATGACAAATGCTGGCATAAATGGATACAGAATTTTTTTCTCTACAAAAAAACTTCAATACAAGTTTGCTCTAAAATAATTAGGGAAGCAAATATTTTCATATGAAGAAATTACCATTGAAATCCCTATGGTGCGTAAAGCATTTCTACACCCTGTAGACAATTACGTAATATATAAACTATACTCTACTTTATGTTTATACAAAAGAGTTACCAGAAAATTGTAGATAATTGCATACCATATGATCTTGTTCCATGAAATTTAATTTTTATTAAGCAATAATAAAATGTCTCCGCAATACGAAAAAATTTAAATAAAGTACCACTTCTGGTTGACGCATTTTAACCAAAACTCACTGGAATCTTCTCTGAATGATGTCATTTTTTGCGAGATTTTTTGACAGTGGTCGGTCTATTATGATATGTTTTATCGGACTTTTTCCACTGTCACGAGTGTTTACAACGTTTCGGGAGTTTCTCATGTAAAACCGTCCTCAGGTGACTGAAATCCTGATAAAACGAACCTTGCCCAATTTCGGGCATTGATATTTTTTTACCACAGTCGAGCTTGAAGTTCTCAAACAGCTCCTTTGACGAAGGTGTAGATCAATGGTTCCCAAACTTATTTGGCTTACCGCCCCCTTTTCAGAAAAAAAATTACTCAGCGTCCCCTGGAAATCTACATTCTTTAAGCGAACAAACAGCAAGATATTGTAGTGGTAGCTTCTAGAGACTGAAATTATCTATAACAGTATTTCTAGGTAGGAAATTATTTTGAAAGAATAAATTAATTAGCAATTAAAAAGTACAAGGGGGAATTTATACATTAAAGTACAACATAAATATTTGAGAATTGAGTAATGAACGATACATTAGATACATTTACTGTTAAATTGTGAATAGTATATTAAAAAGGTTCGAGCATATAAGTTGATTTAGTTGGGATAGTCGTTTGGTAGGGTCTATGACACATTGTCGAATGTACACAACGTCGAATCGATTTTGAAAGTTCCACAATGTCGAACGTGTACACAACGTCGAATATCATATGATGACCATATCGCTGAACGTGACCACAACGTCGAATGCTGATGAAGGACACTTTGCCGAAAGTGTCCACTTCGTCGAAAATCATTAAGCAGTATTTGCGAACCCGATCTTACCCGATCAGAGTTTAGTTTGCGTGGAAAGTGTAAAATGTAAATCTCTGATTAACAGGGGGTGGACACTTTGTCGAAACGTGACCACAACGTCGAATTCACGAGCGGTACACTTCACCGAACTTGGTCACAACGCCGAATGCTAGAAAGGGCCACTTTGTCGAAACGTGACCACAACGTCGAATTCACGAGAGGTACACTTCGCCGAACTTGGCCACAACGCCGAATGCTAGAGAGGGACACTTGGTCGAAACGTGACCACAACGTCGAATTCACGAGAAGGACACTTCGTCGAACATTGACCACAAAGCCGAATGCCCACCGGCAATGCCTCGCCATGTATTTTTCATTAAATAAAATGGACTTTAACTGTTTATACCATGAACAGTGTTCCACATACCAAAATTGGATGAAAGCCATCGTACACTTAAAAGTGTGTTTCTTACATAAAAATTCCGAATTCTACCAAAAATAAGTAATTTGTTTGTGCTAGATAATAAAGCCTATTGAGATTCGAGAACGGTCATTTGACAGTTCGCGGAACAAATTTTATTTTCCACATTGTTAAACATTTATACTAATAGCATTTTTAAATATAAACTGTAAGCTTCATCAATGATTTATTCAAAAAGTAAAAAAAGAGAGCGTTAATTTCTCCCCAATTAAATCAATTTATACAAGGGTAAGAATAAAAATATATATTGTTTATATGTAAAATCTAACCTCATTCTCCTATTTTTAGTTCATCAAATAATTAATTGTTTAAAATCTTAAGGTAAACGTCTGAAGAAGTTAGCTTTTAAATGCTAGCGAAACGCGCGTGAAAATAAATTTGATTGAACAATTTAGCAGCATAGTTACTTTTCAAACCCAAAATGTTAAAATATGTAATACTTATGTGTGTTTACTTTACTCTTTAACCAATAAATATAATTAATTAAAGTTGAATATTTTTAGTTGTTTTTACTTTATAATACAGATACCCACCTTCAAGTTACAGAAAGCCTCGCTTTGGGAGTTACAACTTTTTGACAATTTGTATATACTTTTCCTATATCAACTTTCAAAAAATCTAACTGGGAAATTATAGTTCAGTCACATAGTGGAAAATTGGGGAGTTTTTATATTTGGTTCCTATATGTTTTTTGGGTCGCTTAAGCGAATATCAGGTTTGCCAACATTTCATTTATAAAGATTCATTTCAATAAAAATGCAAAGCAGTGTAATAGTTAAAGATAAATATATTTCAACCAACAATGTGGTCTTCTTCAGTATGGGAAAATTATCATTATAAAATTAATTCCGGAATGTTTGTAGTTGATAATATTTACTACATCAAAAATGTTAGTTGAATAACACTATGGAATCGGGGTCCATTAAGTAAGGTAAACAGTAAAACATAAAAATTGTTTTAAGAAACTTTGAAAGTTACGTCTGAATAATTAGTGAGTTGATGTAAATGTGTTAAAATCCGTATAAGTTAATATCATAAATTTGCAATTGAAATTGCTCATAACCTCACTAAAGTTATTCAAATATCATATTAGGATGTGAAATCAATCAGGCAGGAATAAATAACATAAGTTTTAAGAGGCTCAAGAAAGACTATCATTTGTACAAACAGTAATTTGATGGATATTAAAAATCTTTACAATAGTTAATCCAGTTTTCTTGCATGTTGGTAAGCAGCATTCGATGTTTTCTCCATAGTTTATGAATTCGTAGAAGTTTTGTTCTTGATGCATTTGGTAGGTAAATGCTTGAAAAATGTTTTTTTAAGTTGTAGATGATGCAGAGTATAAATTTACAGGTGAAGATGAGAAACCTTTTCCCTTGGAGGTTCACGTTGATATATAAATTTTAGTTTACAGCTGACAAAATTAATGAAAGTAAGTTTTGGGAAAATTTGCAGCTATTTCATACATTTCAATAAAGAGGCATTTCCGGAATTAATTTTATAATGATAATTTTCCCATACTGAAGAAGACCACATTGTTGGTTGAAATATATTTATGTTTAATATTACACTGCTTTGCCTTTTTATTGAAATGTATTAAATGGCTGCAAATTTTCCCAAAACTTACTTTCATTAATTTTGTCAGCTGTAAACTAAAATTTATAATTCATTTCATATACCATTTTGATTTACGAAAAATGGATAGTCTTCGAGTTACTTTGAAATAAAGTGGGATTATTCCCTTTTTTTGCTTTTAACACCTAACTTCGTGGTGTATCCTCTTTCATTTGATGTAGGTTCAACAGTTACAAAATTGGCTAGTTTTCGAGTAATTTTAGAAAACCTAAAAAAAACTGTTTTTACCGCGTTTTTTGTTAAAAAAAACGTGTTTCCGGTCAAAATTATTGTTGGAAAACCTGATATTCGTGACCCAAAAAACATATAGGAACCAAATATCAAAACTCCACCAAAGCTTTTCCTTATTTTCTACCATTTGACTGGACTATAACTTCGCGGCGCTGTCGCAGCTGAACGATTGGTCGGAGAGAAAAACCTCAAGTACATAAAATGTAGGAAATTTTATCTTCTTTCACTTCATATAGGTTCAACATTTACGAAAAATGGATAGCTTTCGGGTAATTACAGAAAAACTTTAGAAAAATCGTCTTTTACACCGTTTTTGCTTAAAAAACATGTTTCCGGTAAAAATTTTTGTTGGAAAACCTGATATTTGTGTACAGCGACCCCAAAAACATATAGGAACCAAATATCAAAATTTCACCAAAACTTTCCCCTATTTTCTTCCATTTGACTGAACTACATTCTCACAATGAAAACAAGAATGTCCGACGCACCAGTGTGATAAGGCGTGGTTCTCGAACATCGCTCTGAAGTGTAATGTTGGTGGCACTGTAAGTCTTTGTCAAATTTGAGGTTAGCAGGTTAAGTTTTGCGTCAGTCTGTGTCAAAACTTACGCAAAACCTAATTTGATAACTTCAAGTATTATAAATATAGACTGACCGTGCCACCAAAACTACACTTGAGTGTTGCCAAACGTAAAACGATGCGCCGTTGCTATGCTGTAATGGTTGCTATGGTGAAAAATACCACGTTACTCAACGATTTTGAATGTAGAAATGTAGTACGTTACCATGTGAAATGCGATAAACTTATAAAAATTACTACAATATACAGGGTGTTCCAAAAAGAATGCTACACCGAGATTCCTTAAGTTATAATAAACCGATTAAACCTAATATACCTTTTGTAAATCTACCATAAAACAAATATGTATCAAAATATGGCACATAACTCCAGAAAAAAAAGGAAATCGCTGATGAATTCAATGGATATTTCAGTGGGGTAGGTAAAGATATTGCTAATGTACCTACTTAGGGTAAAAAATAAATTAAACAATTAATACATTAATTATGAAAATGTTCACGTAGACAATTCGATCATATTTTTATCCCCAGTAACTAATGAAGAATTAAGTGATTTCATAAACACCACATCATCAGAAATAGAAAACTTGACTAACGAAAACTTAAAATCAATCAAGTACCAATATTGGAAGAATGTTGGGGAAAATTATAGGCCGATATTGTTGCTACCATCTCTAGCTAAAATAATAGAAAAAGTAATTAAAAAGTGACTAAACACACTAAAGTAGTTGCATCTACACAATGTGGCTCAAAAAAGTTAATTTACTGAAGACGCTTTATACTATCTAATTTCAAAAATGTACACAAGTTATACAGTATAGAAACCATGACTTTTTAATAAAGAAATTGTTGTGAAATAGCATAACTTACTCACTTTAAATATTGAAAAAACTAATAAATGTAGACCATTTATTTTATACAAAAATTAATTTTCTGAATATACTCGCATTTTTCATTGCTCTAATCTCATTTAAAACTTAAAACCTGTCATACTCATGCTATTTGCATTCGTATGCAAAATAGTTAAAAATATAGTAATATTTTGCTGGAATTTGGATTCGAAAAATGTTTCCCAGATTACATAAATACACCTGCCTCGCAGGCGCGGCGGTACGGTAGGTAGTTAAAAGTAGATAGAAATACAATTGACCCCCTCACAGGCGATTGCATACTAAAGTAAACGTGCTAACAACCATGCTGGAGGACTTATCTTTAATGGTAAGAAAGTTGCAGGTTTCCAACATACAGGGTGAGTCAATATTACCGGAAAGCTCACCTGCGCTTATGCCGTTTAAAATATTGAAATGAACCCAGTGGCGTTGTATAGCCACAGTTAGCGTACCTATATAAGATAAGAGTAAAGCAAACGATGACATTTGAAACTCGAAAAAAAAAGTTTGCCGGAAATGCCATAGTTCATACTTTGTTATTGTGTAGTTGCACATTTATTAATTATAGTTCTACTTTCATGAAATACATTGATACAACACATAAGCAAAATTTATACAATTTAAGTCATATACAATAAAATATATTTGTTTTATACTTTTACCTAATTATGTAGTATGTACAGTAACAGTTTATTTTTATATCTCTATATCTTAGTACAATTATACCATTTTAGTTTATAGGTAATAAACTTTTGGTTATATTTGACCACCCAAAAGTTTATTATAAAGTCGCAGCTTACAGGCTGACTTGAGACAGTAGATATTTAACATTTATAATAAAAGTTGTAAGCTAAATTCTGTGTAACTGTGCATACATAAAATTTCTTTAATTTCGCACAAAATTTGCAATTTACTATCAGAAAACTATTTAATATTGAACAAGATATTAATTTTAAAGAAAGCAGTTTTTGCGATTTTCTGGTTTGCTTTAATATATATTTTGACGAACCAAATTATAGTTTCATATAATATACGTGGTTGACCTTGGCCAATATTGAAATGTGCTAAGTTTTCTAGTCAAATGGATGTGTTTTACGGGTTAAAAAAATATATTTACCATTATAATATTACACGCCTAAAATTTACGTTTTAGAAAAGAATTTGATGGAGATTTTTTATTCGGCTTTATAAAATATTGTAATGCGTCATACCATTGAAAAAAACAGAAGCACACCGTCCAAACATATGAAAAATTAATAGTGCTTTAATTTAAATAAAGGCAGTTATTTATTATACGCGCGTCTTATTAGGCATATAAGACACGCAGGTTTAGACACGAAACCGAAGGTAGAGTGTTTAATTTTTCTTAAAAAAATTATCGGAATTATCCTTTGTACGAATTGTATTAGGCTTGACAATTTACAAAACTGCAACATTTTTGAAGTTAAAATGCAGGCTTTTTAAGAATTATATTCTATATTTACAGTAACGTAACTGAAATTTCCCTCTGGGGGTGATCTGGGAGGGAAATTCTACTGCAAGTTAGCGTTACACTATTTTAGTAGCATAGTCTGTCCCTCTAGCTCGTAAGCTGACAGCCGAGTGACGTCGCTGTTCGCCTTTTGCTTCGCGCCATTTCATTCAAATGCTTTTGCTAACTTCTAAGTAATTTAATTTTTAAACTGACTCTATTATAATAAGAAATAAAATAGTTGATATTCAATGATTCCTTAATAAAATGCAATTTCAGATCTTTTGTTTAAAAGACGAATATAATTTAGGTAGTTCTTTCTTAAGCCTTTGCGGATGATCTAATACCCGTGTCGCCCCTCATAAGTACGCCACTGGATATTAAACAACAAACGACAACTATTTGAAAAATTCCAGTAGAAATCATCACTATACTTCGCGCAGCCAACAAATAGAGTGGCTTATGCAACATAAATGACATATTGCAAAGCTGACTGGATCAGTATTTTTATACATAATAATTACTAAAGAATTAGAGATAGCGGTCCTTATAATTAGAGCTAATTTCAGCTGACTTTAAATAATTTTTTGAGATTATGATACAATAAGAAACTTCGACCAATTTGAAAAGCATGGCATTAGTACACTTGTAATATGTTGGCATGTGGCCTGGTTCTAGCTAACTCTCATTATTACCTACATATTACAAGTGCACAAATGGCATGATTTTTAAATTGGTCGAAGTTTCTATTTGTATCATAACCTCAAAAATTATTTAATGTCGGCCGAAATTAGGTCTAATTATACGGACCGCCATCTCTGATAATTATTATTAAATTGCGGATCCAGTCAGCTTTGTAACATCTCATTTGGGTTGCATAAACCACTCTATTTGTTCGCTGCCCTAAGTATAGTGCAAATTCCAGTATAATCACATACAATTGACAACGAATCTAGTATTTAAAGTTGTTCATTGATTGAAATATACGTGAGGTGAATTGTCAAAGGTAATATCACAAAAGGTGATTTTTTTAGATTTTTCCGTTTACTTGCAAATTACTACGTTTAAATTTTTCTTAACCAAAACTGCGTTAAAAATTTGAGCAGGTGGTGAGAGAAATTTGCAATAATTTCTATGTAAGTAAAAAAAACTCTTAAACATTTTTAGTTTGAGCAGTAGGGAAAGATTATTCTAAATATGAATATGACTTCGACTTTACTGTGTTCGACGATAACGTTTTTTAACGTTTTTCACTATTAATTCGATACTGGAGCTTCCAAAGCGATTGTTATTCATTTTTAGAACGACGCCGATTTGCAAACTCCACTTTGATATTTTGGCGAAAGGTGTGTCAAACGCTACTCACTAAATTGAATTTATGAAAACCAACAATGATTGCCTGAAAACACTGCGACATTAGTTGTCTTCAAATGCAGTCAATCTTAATTGGCCGTTTCTGACAAGTTGACCAATTTCATTAGTTTGTTTATTATAGTGTTCAATAATCAATAAAATATATAACAGTAATAATCTAGTCAATAGGCTTTATTATCTAGCACAAACAAATTACTTATTTTTGGTGGAATTAGGAATTTTTATGTAAGAGACACACTTTAAGTGTACGATGGCTTTCATCCAATTTTGGTATGTGGAACACTGTTCATGGTATAAACAAAGTCCATTTTATTTAATGAAAAATACATGGCAAGGCATTGCCGGTGGACATTCGGCTTTGTGGTCACGTTCGGCGAAGTGTCTTTCTCGTGAATTCGACATTGTGGTCACGTTTCGACAAAGTGGTCCTCTCTAGCATTCGGAATTGTGGCCAAGTTCGGCGAAGTGTACCTCTCGTGAATTCGACGTTGTGGTCACGTTTCGACAATATGGCCCTTTCTAGCATTCGCCGTTGTGGCCAAGTTCGACGAAAGGTACCTACCGCTCGAGAATTCGACGTTGTGGTCACGTTTCGACAAAATGGCCCTTTCTAGCATTCGGCGTTGTGGCCAAGTTCGACGAAATGTACCGCTCGAGAATTCGACGTTGTGGTCACGTTTCGACAAAGTGGCCCTTTCTAGCATTCGGCGTTGTGGCCAAGTTCGACGAAATGTACCGCTCGAGAATTCGACGTTGTGGTCACGTTTCGACAAAGTGGCCCTTTCTAGCATTCGGCGTTGTGGCCAAGTTCGGCGAAGTGTACCTCTCGTGAATTCGACGTTGTGGTCAGGTTTCGACAATATGGCCCTTTCTAGCATTCGCCGTTGTGGCCAAGTTCGACGAAAGGTACCTACCGCTCGAGAATTCGACGTTGTGGTCACGTTTCGACAAAATGGCCCTTTCTAGCATTCGGCGTTGTGGCCAAGTTCGACGAAATGTACCGCTCGAGAATTCGACGTTGTGGTCACGTTTCGACAAAGTGGCCCTTTCTAGCATTCGGCGTTGTGGCCAAGTTCGGCGAAGTGTACCTCTCGTGAATTCGACGTTGTGGTCACGTTTCGACAAAGTGTCCAGCCCTTGTTAATCAGATCTTTTCATTTTACACTTTCCACGCAAACTAGACTCTGATCGGGTAAGATCGGGTTCGCAAATACTGCTTAATGATTTTCGACGAAGTGGACACTTTCGGCAAAGTGTCCTTCATCAGCATTCGACGTTGTGGTCACGTTCGGCGATATGGTCATCATATGATATTCGACGTTGTGTACACGTTCGACATTGTGAACCTTTTAAAATCGATTCGACGTTGTGGATATTCGACAATGTGTCCGGCCCCCGTTTGGTAACATCAGAGCTTACATTTTAATTTGTATTAACTGACAATCGGAATAACTAAAGTGAAAGCCAAACTCAATTAACTTAATTATCTGAAAAAGTCGATTATGAAATACTATAATAAAATATATCATATCGAAATTTGGTATAAATTATTATTATTGCTAGAGAAAATGATATTTTTCAAATAATTAATTCTTTTCTGTATTTGTAACCTGTATTTTGAGTAAAAGCAAATTTGAACAATAAAAACCCTTTATTATAATGGTACTTACCTTCTGGATGGTGTATTAAAGGATGTGATATGGTAATATTGCAGAAACTGAGAATAAACGAATGTTAATAAACGGACTGAATAAATAAAGTAACAAATGGTATGAAGAAGAATAAAAACAATTAATAATGGTAAATAGTCTTTATGGGATAAATAAATCTGTAACTTGCATTTGTGTGTGTTTATTTGGAAAATAATGTTACACTATGTTACACAGCAGATGAAATATGTACCAACGGTTTTTCTAAATCTTATCTTATATTCCTTCTTTAAGCTTTCACCGCCCCCCAAATGCACCCGAGGCTACTATTGCCCCCCTGGATCGTTCCAGCGCCCCCCAAGAAGCGGTATCGCCCACTTCGGGAATCACTGGTGTAGATGCTCCAGTCATAACTATGCCAAGAAAAATGGTAACAATAATTTTCATTATGTGATGATCTCAAAAAATAAAGTGAACTATTTATAACAAGCGACAGTTGTTACTGCGATCTCTGAATTTATATCAGAAATGATCAATTTTCAAGCTGATACATTATTACACCGTCTGGGCTGTAGACCGGACGTAAACAGGCTGATCGTCTCAGGCTAACAGACTGACCGACATCACTTGGAAAACCACTTTTTCTGGTTCAAAAAACACGAACGGCCATTTCCGCAAAAATCTCTAGTTTGAAAAAATCATAATTTACTAAATGATTGAAATTATTATTAATGGAAGAAAATTTGATACCACTTACAGCTTTAAAATACTTTCCCATGTCAATTTTTGAAAGAAACCCATATTTAGTCAGGCGGGGGGATCATGCAAACCCTGCTACAGGTACAATTCCTCTTTCGGTTTCTTCGAGTAGAATGAACCTAAATTAGGACAAAATCAGAAGAGTTCTGACATATTTTGAAAAAACCGTTCGACGACGGCGTCTAATAAGCCACATTTCAATTAAACTTCAAAATCCATCTATTAGTTTTCCCTAGATATATTCAGTTTGCATGCATATCATTTTCTGATTCTATGGACCTTTATCAACAAAAGACAAAAAATTGCAGACTATATGGCATCACAAAAAACTGTCTGATCGCGAGCAGGTGTGCTGAAATAAAATTTGCCCTGGTCCTACCGCTTGAGCATCACATTATGGCAACACTTGGAAATATGTTGGAAACTATTGGTAACGTTCTAAAAGCTTTTTGACTAAATTACTAATTCTACTAATGTTATACGATGTCTCAGACCTTTAAAATTTGACAATCAGTGAAATAAGGTCATCACTGATAAAACAAAAACAAAAAACTCACCCCATATATCTGTGCTGAGGAATAGCAATCCTGTGGAACATTCCACTCCTGTGTGAACACAGAATGTACCAGCATAACAAACCACTTCACTTCATTAAACCACTCGAGTTTGAAATGTAAATATTTTTAACTCACCGCGCCGGGTACCATATTATCGTACCTTTGCCAAAAAGGTACTCGCGCAAACTACTAGTAGAAGTAGGCTGATTCATGATATAAATACAAGGGTATGCTCGAGCGCAGCTTTTCTCAACGACCAATGAGAAAGCGTGAACCAGACTACGTCATCAATAGGTGGCAATTTGAAAGTTACGTTTTAAAAGTCGTATTTTGCATTTGTAGTGGGTCAAGTTAATGGTGAAATGGAGGGAAATCGTACGCAATTGTAATAAATGCTATTTTTCGTGTGAATAATACGCGGTTTTATTGATTCTCGTACATTATAACTCTTTTCCGCACACAGGAGAAAAACCTTATAGTTGTTCTATTCTAACGCGATTTAGTTGGACATGCAAAAATCCACACAGGAGAGAAACCGTATAAATGAGGTTAGGGTTATCGACGTGCAATGCGTGCAACCATCGTCCAACATGCCGAAGCCCTTCTGATATACCCGAGACCTTACGAATGTGACGTCATGTGGTTCACCTGCGCAGTGGGTTACCATCTCTCGAGCATACCCTTGTATTATACCATGGGCTGATTCTGCTACTGCCTTCCCTAATCCCCACCATTTATCGATTACATCGTTTATCCCTCTCGAAGACGCCAATGCGGTTTCAGGGTCAGCTTGCAATTCTTCGAATTTTAGATAATAGCCAATGGGAAACGTCGTAAGCGCGGGGTACAAGGGGTGCACGGCACCCGAGCACATGTACGTATTCTGCAGCAGTGTTGGCAGATTTGAATTTCTGCATTATGAAGATAATAATATAAAATTTGACACTTGAAGAGAAGAAGAAACTCAGTTTTCATCACAATCATGAAGAATTTTCATTGAAAACTGATAATTTTTCAGATTTATCACTAACAAAAATTATCGACTTAAAATAAACAAATCTCTGACTTCCTTAATATTTTCTAAACTAGGCAAGTAAGACGCTTGATATTACCACCTCCAGACGAGTAACAATTTACCGAATTATTTTCAGCGAACCGAAACACTACATAAGCGTAATTATAATGTTGATAATAGTTTGCCATATCCTATCTACACCGCGTCATTACTCTCGATCAACACGTAACACTTATAAAATATACCACCTGCTATAAATAAGTAGGTTACCGTATTATTAATAGATATTATTCATTTTGTTTTTTAAATATTTTTGTAATATTTTTTAATTGTATGTATACATACTTGTATAATGTATGCCCTGTTCACACATATATTGCATGAAGGTCGGCCAAGGAGGTTTCTCCAATTTAGCTGTGTAAAATTACTTTGTTTTGTTGAAAAGTTTACATTACATTTGAAGTTATAGTTTCCAAGTGCATTTGAGTCAGAAAACATCTGCAAATACAAAGTTGCCATATTTAAACAAATAATTTTTAAGTATGTAGCCAGTTTTAGTAATTCTGGAATTAAAGGCATTTTTAATTTGAAGACATTTTTAATTAAGTACATGAAAGGTTTTACAACACTTTATATTTTAAACATTTCTCCAGTTGTACTACATCAAAACATGCAGTCCAGACCGCAAAGTTGTATAGACTATAGATTATACAACAAAATAAACATTACGGTTCTGTTCATGTGTCATTTCTTCTTCTTCTTCTTCCTTTGTATCCATATACCCATCGGGTGTCGGAAAATTGATCCTAATTATTTTCTATCCATTTTATTCTTTCCGGTCCATTGGTAATCTTCTCATCTCTTCCTTCGTCTTTCCTCGTTGTCTGCCCAATTCTTCTATATTCTGTAGCCAGTTGTTCCTAGGTCTTCCTTTTCTTCTCTTCCCAACTCCTGCCTGTTTCCATAATTTTCTTCACTAGTCTGTCTTGGTCCATCCGCAGTATGTGACGGTACCAGTTCAGTTGTTTCTTTGCTATCTTCTTTGTAACCGGTTCTTGTTCCAATCATTTGTCTTACATGTTCGTTTCTCTCTCTATCCAGCTTGGTTTTTCCAGTTATTTTCCTGAAGTACTTCATTTCTGCGGCAATTATTTTCTTCTCGTGCTTCTCATGTATAACCCATGTTTCGAATGCGTATGACAGTGTGGGTAGTACTATCGTATTATAGACCCGTAACTTCGTTTTCATGTCTATTTCTCGTTTTCCGAAGATAGTTTTATTTAATGCATAGTAGATCTTTCCGCTCTTGTTTGTCCTTTTGGCTATCTCTAGGTCCATCTTTTGATATTACACTGCCTAGGTATTCATATGTCGTTACTATCTCAACATTTGTTCCTTTAATTTCTATTCTTTCTTCTTCTCGTGCTTTATTGTTGATTATCATCGTTTTACATTTGTCCGTATTAACCTCCATTTCCAATTTTTCTATTTCTTCAGATTCTCGTTAATTCTCTCATTTTTCTGTGGGTATCTGATATTAGGACTATATCGTTCGCGTACATGAGGCAATCGACTCTTATTGGCAGTAGTCTGTTATATCCTACCACAGTCTGATGTTGTGCCGTTTTCAGCAGGGAGTTTCGTAATAGTTTATCCATTACTACTATGAATAATAGCGGACTGAGGATGTCTCCTTGCTTCATTCCTAATTCCATTTTAAATCTTGTTGACTCCTCTCCATTTATCTTGACCACTCCCTTTTCGTCCTTGAAAATGCTTTTTATTACCCGTATCAGTTTTACTTGTACTTCTAACTATTCGAGGCACCTCCACATTATTTTCCTCTGAATCGCATCGAAAGGCGCTTTTATGTCTATAAAAGTTACAAACAATTCTTTTGCTTTTCTTCTTTTCTTTCTATCAAATTTCTTGAATTTTGAATATTGTCATGTGCCACTTAAGAACAAAAATCCATAACTTACATGCAAAAATGGACTGAATATATGAGCCCACTAGATGCAAAACTCTGCGTTTACACTCTCAGTAAATTTGTGCTAGAGGCAATAGTAATTTACGTTACGAGACCGGAAAGTAGTGTTTTGCAGGTCGAACAAAGTAGATTACAGAGCGAGCCGCAGGCGAGACCTGGAAGATTGGGTAGACCAGCAAAACACTACTCTCCGATCTCGTAACGTAAATTACTATTGCCTCTAGCACAAATTTACTAAGAGTGTAAACGCAGAGTTTTGCATCTAATGGGCTCAATATGATATACATATTGCACAGACTGTTAATTAACGGTTTCTTTGTAGTTGCAAAATTTTTTATTCTACTGTGATGTCACAATATGGTGGTTATTATAACACCGAAAACAGTGCTATAATCGAGTCCTTTATAGCACTGTTTTTGCATTGACAGTTTCCTTTTGTTTCAGACAACTGACAGACACATTTATGAAATGTCAAAAGTTTAAAGATTTTTATTTTTACGGAATAGTACCTATATTATACTCGTTTAATAAAAAGCGTTGGAGCACTCGTTCCATTGAAGCACTCAACAATGGGCTCGTCGTGCCCCAAACCCACTCGTGCTTCAATTGGTCCTCTTACTAAACTAGAATAATAATATATTATTACTGAATTTGAAAAATTATTTCCACCCCTTCATTGCCATGGTTGAAGAATTTATTATGAAGACATTCAGTGCTCGCGCGGAAGAAAACCGTGAATAAGTATCTGGCAACACTGTTCTGCTGACGCATAATAAAGGAAGATTCAGACTGGCGGTAGCGGCGCGGTGGCGGCGCGGTAGCGGAGCGGTCCTGAAACCGCTCAGCAATCGCTCTGCACGTTTTTAAATATGATTCAGACTAACAAGCTGCGCGGAAGCGGAGAGGTAGCGACAAGCCGGCGGGGATAGAGCGATAGCCCGGCGGACCGGTTTCGATCGATCGGGGAGCGATTTTTATGAAGAAACCGCGCGGTTAGATAAAAACACAACCATAATTTAAAGTGAAATAAATATGCAGTTCAGTACCGTCCGTAGTGGCAGGCAGATGTGATTGTGCTACAACATGGAAGAGCAACCGAACATTTTGGATTTGGGATTTGGAAATTAACTATGCAGTTAAATTGTTCAATCAAATTAATTTTTACTCGCGTTTCGTTTGCATTTAAAAACTAACTTCTTCAGACGTTTACATTAAGTTTTTAAACAGTTAATTATTTGATTAACTAAAAATAGGAGAATGAGGTTACATTTTACAGATAAACAGTGTATATTTTTATCCTTATGATTGTATAATTGATTTAATTGGGGCGGAATGAGTACTTTATTTTTAAATAAATCATTGACGAAACAGTTTATTTTCAAATTATGCTATTAGTAATTAATATTTAACAGTGTGGAAAATATTTTGATCTGCGAATTGTCGAATATGAAATCCCGTTGGTTCAAATAATTCTCAGCAACGCGATTTCATTAAACTTTAATTACTAATAGCATAATTTTATAATAAACTGTTTCCTCAACGATTTATTTAATTTAAAATGTAAAAACGTGTGTGCTAAATTCTCACCAATTAAATCAACTTATACAATGATAAGTATAAAAATATGCATTTTTATATGTACAATCTAATCTCATTCTCGTAATTAGTTCATCAAATTCTAATCCCATTCTCCTAATTAGTTCATCAAATAAGTAACTGTTTAAAAACTTCATTTAAACGTCTCAAGAAGTTAGCTTTTCAATGCTAACGAAACCCGCATAAAAATAAATTTGATTGAACCATTTATTAATTGCTAATTTCTAAACCAAAAATTAAAATATGTAATATTATGTGTTTACGTTATTCTTTATTCACCAATAAAAATGATTACTTTGAGTTCAATATTTGTAATTGCTTTTATTTTATAATATACAGACGTCCGCGGATTGAGTTCACGTAAGATGTAAATGACAAAACATTTTCGAGTTAGATGTTAATATTCTAGGAATCGTTCCTGCTTGTTCTCAAACCAAGATTTTGAGAAAGTCAATCAAATTAATTAATATACAGGGTGTTTTTGGAATCAAATTTTAAAAAAATTCAAGAGTAAACTACCTTTATTAGAAGAGGTAACAAAAAGAGTATTAAGAAAAGTTGTTTAGAATTAAGAGTAATGGCAGACTCAATTTTCAGACAAATCGGCCACTCTTCATCGGAACTCTCTGAACTACTTGTAAACATTTTTTAAAAACTTATTATCGACTTGTAACCTGCACGCCTCTGAACGCCGCTTGCAAATAAACTCACCGTCGAGCTACCGCGCTCAGTATGAATAATACCTACTATAGTGAGTGATGGGTTTATTCGAATGAAAAGTAACCGGTTATCCGGTTATTGAAATAACCTATGTAACTCGGTTTCATTCCAAGTATTAGAATGAAAAATAACCTCATGCTGATACGTACTACGCTTTGAATATAAAACCTCTATTCAAAGGTACTACGTGCCGTATCTCAGCGACCTACACAGTGCTCAAAATTCTGTAAATATAAATACGTCATAACTCATAAACAAATCAGGTTGTACTGAAAACACCATTTGGTTATCGCGTACCTACGTCCTATCATAAAAAATATCAAATTATAAAATTCTGGGGACCTGAAACCTGAACCCCTAAAAACTGCAAACGCATCAAGCTATAAAACAATTTTTTTATTTGCTTACATTTCCAAAGATTCAAAACAAGAGGCGGCGCCTTTAACCCGCCCGATTGATAAAGATAAACGTTTTACGACTGTTTTTATTGCGATTAGGAAGCAGTCCCGCATATTTCTTTCTTTCTAGACTTCTTAATAAATACCTCTTAATTTCCAATACATAATACATAATATACGGTCGGCGCCTTAGAAATCGGGCACTACACACTATTATGATATATTTTGCATGCATTTTTTAAGTGTATAAACTGGGTTTTTACAGTTATTATGGTTTTAATTGTTACGTCAGATTGTTTATTGTTTGTCAATTATGAAATGCCATCTCACATTAATGAAGTACCGGAGCAAGAATACTCCAAAGACTAGAAGAACATATTACGTGTCCCGATTTCTAAGGCGCCGACCGTACATATTATGTTTTGGTTCCTCTGCTATCTGCAAGTTAGGATGTCGATGCAGATGACGGTGAACCGATGTCGATGCAGATGACGGTGAACCGCCAACCGGCAAACCGGCTGACTTAATCGAAACGAATCGAGAGCCAAAATTTATTCGAATGATTATTCAAATAATCATTCGGTTATTAATATCATTCGAATGCAAATAATTCGGTTATGAAAATTGTCCGGTTATGCCCATCACTAGTAGATATTATTGTGATTTGTTATTGTTCCAAAATCGTTATACATATTTCTAATGAAAAAAAAGATCTATTTTGTTAAGCAACTCCTTTATACGCTGCTTCAAATATGATTAAAATTCATAATTATAAAGACCAGCTACTCAACAATCAAATTTCCCTAATAAATATCGAGCAAATTCTCAAAACGTTAATAGAAATTATTATTTTATCACAGTAATGTTCAACAAGAAAATTCCCCTGTTGATCATGAAAATCTAACAGAAAATTTATTCGAAAACTCCCCTGAAGAAAATAAAAACTTCACTGAAAATTTATTCGAAAATTCTCAAGAAAATCCAGAATACAACCAATCAAACCTATATTTTCAAAATGAACCCCAAGACTTGGACATTACATCAGATTATTATGAATTTCCAGATCCAAGCGATACCGTAAATTTTCATTAAGAGCCTCGGAAAAGCATATTTTAACTTTTAATATAAATTCAAAATCAGATCTTCCGTATATTATAGTTCCTGCCACCGGCGATAAATTATTAATTGATACAGGTAGCTCACAAACAATAATTTCTCCAGAATTTGTACAACATTTTCCAAATTATATTTATGAAACAGAATTCGAGATAGTTACATCTCATGGAATTTCTCAACATAACTTAATTGCAGATTTACCCATTCCTAGTCTTTTTTATGAAAACGGAACACATACAATCATACATGTTAATTATATAATTTTAACCAAGACTATATAGGACTTATTGGATCCGACTTATTTTCAAAATTATCCGCACGAATAGATTATAAATCGATGCATATTCAGACAGAAAGAGCTACGATACCATTTTATTACAACCCGTAAAAACTAAACAAAAAAAGTGAAACTAATGTAATTTTTCCAAACCTAAAAAAATTAAGATTTTTCCTTTTCTCAACAAAACCTACAGTTAACCCTGTTTACAGAACTTTTCGTAAAATTTATCAGCATAAAAAATGGAACTAAAATAACTCCAAAATTAAAATTTAATGAAAAATTAGTCATGCCTTCAGCAATTGAAATCATACAATAATCAATTTAAAACAAGCGTAATTAATACTTTAAACGAAATACAAGAAATTAATATTTATAAACCTTAATCTTATAAAAATAAAAATTAAGAACTCAACAAAAATCAGTCTATCAGACTTAACAACTTTAATATAAAAACTCCAAACATTAAAAGTATTTTAGGTAATTAATTTAAAAAAAACAATTTAAGACTAAAGCTAATGCACTTATAATTTCAAAACTGACGAAAAGTCAACTCATAAGATTTAATAATTTAAACATAAATCTGTAAAATATTTAGATCATATAGCTACTTTAGAAGGAATAAAATCAGATTCATCTAAAAATTCAACAATCAAAATTTCCCAGCACCTAAAAATCGAAATAAAATCATTTTTAACCAAATAGTCTATTAAAGAACATTTATCAAAGACTTTACCAAAATAACTAAATTTTTAACCGTATGTTTAAAAAAAAGAAAATAAGATTGTACACACCCCTGAATTTTTTAAAATAAATTCTAATAAATAAATCAGTAACTTCAAGTATCAAAAGTATTTTAAAAAAATAACATCTTAAGAAAAAACTTAAGACTAAAATTATTTAAATCAGAAAAAACTCAAATAAAAATTATACTTCACAAACAAACAAGACCTAAGCTCGTATTATGCTGGTATTTACAATTTTAATAATCAAAATATTTCTCGCGTTAAAATTAAATGTTCACAGCAACATACCTTTATAATTGATATTGCTAAAGGAAAACAAAGAAAAACCTTTACAACAATTTAAAAATCAAATTGAATTTGTAATTTCTCAACTACCACGAGATATCGGAATCACTAAATACGACGGAATTACACATTATTCTGTATCCCTAAATAATACAAATAAAATTGACGTATTCAACAGGTTATTAATTGAACATTGTGAACCTAGAACACATTACCATTGTTATTTTCCTAACGAGGAACTTTGTTTAGATTTTTCTAATTTTCTGCAAGACATAATTAACGATAACACACCCAAATTTCATCGATGTATGTCACAAGTGACTTACGTTCTAAATCCACAAGATCATCAATATCAAATCCAAAATTACCATCTAGGCAAAACCAATCACCGTGGTATCAATGAAACAATTGAACATATAAAAAGAAAATATTATTGGAAATCAATTAATAAAGATGTCACCGACTATATTAATAATTGTCATATTTGTAAAACGCAAAAGTACAATAGAAACCCGATTAAGCAGCCTTTACAGCTTACTCCTACACAAAACCAACCATTTCATACTACACACTTGGATATTTTTCAGATAGGCAAGAGAAGCTATTTAACAATAATAGATTCATTTTCCAAATTCGCCCAAGCATACTATATTAAATCTCGAAATTTAACAGACGTCATTGAACAACTACTTAATTATATGTGTACTTTTACTACACCAAATATCATTATAGCTGATGGAGAATTTAACAAAAATATTTTTAAAGACTTCATAGCTTTACATAAAATCCAGTTGCATACGACAACCCCACATCACCATCAATCTAACTCCCCAATTGAACGACTACATTCGACAATAATTGAACACTATCGACTATTGACGGATGTACCTGAACAAAACAAATCTCAGAAGTAAAGATGAAATTTAAAATTAAAACCAATTCGGAAAAATCAAACATTCCAATTAAATGAAAAAATATTTGTTAAAACAAATTTCAGAAGTAAAGTTGAAATTCAAAATTAAATCTAATTTTAAAAAAATGGAAATATAAAACACCCTGACTAAAAGGAATTATTGCTCTCCCTTTTTTCAGGATTACTACCATCTTCATCGCCTGTACCCTGCTGACTCAATCACCAGTTATACAGAGCGATATTATTATTAAGAATTTAAAAGATAATCCTGGATAATATCCCTTAAACTTAGGAAACGTAGTGCTTAAACAAAGCGAATGGACGCTTATTAGAAATGTAGACTATACTCCTATATTTGTTAGTTATGACACACTTAGAACTAATTTAATGAAAGTAATACCCTTACTCGAAAATAAAAGTTATGTTATTGAATATACAAAATTTAAAAGGATTGATGATGTTACCATTAATCATAACAATTTACTCATAATATTAAAACAATATATTGAAAAAGCAGATAAACTCCTAAATCAATTATTCCCTGATGTCAAACACAAAATTAATAAGAGAGGACTTTTCGATGGACTAGGATCCGCTTTCAAATTTTTAACTGGCAACCTCGACGCCAACGATGGAGTCAGATACGAATCTATGATTACTAAATTACAAGAAAGCAATAAAATTCAAAATGACATTATATTAGAACAAACTAAAATTTTAAACGATTCCATTTCAGTAATCAATGTTATAGCAAAGAGCCAGGAATTATTAGATAGAAATATAAATAAAATAATTTTGCAAAATGAAGAATTAGGCAAAAATCTCGATACATACTCCTTAAAAACAGTCTTGCTAGAAGCAATTCAATTTTTACAACTACTTATTAACACTTGTTTGGAACTAGAAAATGCATTAACTTTTGCCCAAAATCAACAGATGCATATGTCATTAATTGATAATGACGATTTAATTGAAAATCTAAATGAAATTTCGACGTATCTCAATAGCATATCAGAAAAAGCTTAAACTATTCCCTATCCTGCAGAGTTACAGTATTTACATTTATACGAGTCAATTATCATTACAAAAGTTTACCAAGTTAAAAACAGAATTACATTTATATTCGAAATACCTCTTACTTCCAAAACCAACGATTATCAAATGATACAATTAATACCATTTCCGATTTTTATCCAAAATTATCAATTTCGTATGATTATACCTACATATAGTACTTTATTATTCAACGTTAAAAGCAGCATTCCCGTTGAAATAAGTCATTGTAAACTTATAACTTTAGACACCTACTTTTGTAATCAAAATAACTACTTTGAAATCCCCAACGACAAATTGTGCGAAACACAACTTCTGTCATTTAATAAAAATAAAACATGTATCCCTTATTTATTCAATTTAACAGAGATCAAAATATCACAAATAAATCCTGCGACATGGTTAATATCTTCCCCATCTGAAGCAATATTGGACGTCAAATGTAAAAATCAGAATTTTAGAAAAGGAATATCTGGCACTAACCTCTTACACCTCAGTTCAGACTGTCTTGTTTCAATAAATCAAAAACACATGTTGTTCACCGTAAAAAGAACCTCAAATGAAATTATTAATTTAAAAATTTCAAACATTGACCGCTTAATAATTCCTGAATCGAATCACATAAATGTTTCAAAGATTGACTTGATACCCGTTGACACCCAGAAATTGGTTGAGGACCGAATCAAGCTTAATAAATATGAAAATTTGTTAAAACCTGTTAATTATACTAAATCCGATAACTTAAGTGTGTCTGCGATTATATTTACGCTATTTACTATTCTCATATTCATCATTTTTGTATTGTATTTATATTATAATAGGAACACAATGAAAATTAAACTTATTAGATTTCTAAATAAAGATTTTGAACCAGTTAACGTAAATACGTAAGTTTAATTTTCTTTTCTTTTTTGTAAGTTCAATAGAGGCATATTTGAATACCGCTATTGAACATTTTATCGGCGGACGAGTTATATTATGACTAGACAATGGCCCCCTGTGTAAAACTGCAAGCTTGCAACCTTGAACAATAATAGCTTCTTTGTGTGAACTGCAAGTCTGCAACCTTGAACGCACGTGGCTTCCTGCCTCACGCTCCCTCTTAGAGATAACGCTTATCTTAGCTGATTAGACATAGTATATATACAAGTAGCCTGCACCTTTAAGATAAGTTCCAGTTAGTTTGTAGCTAGATGTAAGCAATTGTCTGGCAGCTAAGCTGTGTGCTTCCAATGTTATATTTCATTGTAAAATAAAAATAAACGTTTTTTAAAAAGTCGTTTCGGCGGCCTTTTAATAAAACTCGTCTGTGAGTTGTTGCGTCAGACACAAATGGTAAGGATGAAATTTGTGTTTTTTGATAATACGAACAATTGCGGTTTGGCTAATACCTGTTTCTGATGACAAATTTCTCGTACTGATATGTGGATTGACGTTTATTGCACCTAAGACATCTATTTCAACGTCTTCATTAATTACAAATCTAATTTGCTGACGTTTCTGATATTGAACGGATCCAGTGTCGCGAAATCTTCTTAGTTTTTCGAAAAACTTCTCTACTTGGTTGCCTTCTATCAGGAAATGTTTCTAAATACAAACGTCTAGCCCTCTTAATGACACAATTGGATTCACCGATTTCTAGAATCGTATGTACCAAGTCGTTTGTTGAAAAATTAACGTGGTTAGTCATTGTAAATGCACTTATTATTTCGATTTTCAGTTATGAAAACGTCAAAACACAAAAAAATGTGACAACTAATTTTTTCACTGTTTTGTTTGATGGCTACTAGATGAAGTTGCTAAATTTTTCAACTTTAATCGTGTTTAACGGTGTAATTTTCAGATCTAACACCACAATATTTTTATAGCACCGTATAGAGAAAAGATAGTTCTTCCGAAAAAATGTAAAAAATATACAGGGTGTCATTTAAAATAAAAAAGTTGAATGTCACTGCTCAAACCTCAGTAGGCCATGAAATAAAATAAATGTACAATAATATAGAGCATATAATTCTGAACATCTTTTGTTAACAAATTATTTTACTAATATCAATATTATATGAACAGGGGGGTACCGCTATCTTAACTCACCCTGTATATTTAGAAACGCCAACAGCCAGTCATGTAAAGAAGCCTACGCTGCCCTGTCCTTCTCATTAAATTAGTGACAAAATTACTTTCCGGTCTCGCAGAAGTATTCTTATTAAATAGTAAATTTTGCGAAATGCTCACCTTGATAAACACAAGCCGGGAATCGTCTCTCCATTTGAAGATCAACATTTGCAAACACCTTTTCTTACAAACCTTGAACGAGTTTGCAGGGTTACACAAAGTCAACGCAACACTTTCGGTGTTCATAAACAGATCTATCTAAAATTTTATTAAACGCGTACTGGTCAAAGACACCACCACACAGATTGAAAATCCAGTTTTAAAAATAGTCCATTTAATCACAAAACACCTGCGGCGTATATTTCTTTTCTTGCGATAAGAAAATCCGATTTGAACAAATTCATTCTTGAGAGTTGCGTAATTACCTCACTTTAAAGTATTTTACCAACCACTGGCGTGTGTAACTATTTGCGCGAAACTTGAATAAATTATTCTCGGAAAAGGTACCTATCGATTTTTTAAATACTTTCGGAATATCATTATTTCAATATAGCGATAACCTATTCGTGTTTATTTTTTACCATGACTTTAGGAACAACCTGTATACACAGTAAATAACCCTTTCTTGTTGCTGTTCAACATGACCTCGATTGATACTAGCTCAAATTTAATAAAATTTCATTAATCCGTATAAATGTTTTCTTCGAGTAGGTATATTGTAATACCACCACCTATTAAAGTTCATCGATTGAGCGTTAGTACGTGCAACAGTCAAATGATAAATCTTTAGCCTAAATAGTAAACAATTATTGCAAAGGGTGTTTTTTTAGAGGCGGAGAACTTTAAATTGGAAATAAAACACAGAAAAATGTTTTTAATACCTATGAAATTGGCCTTATTTGAAAGATAATTTTATGGCATTACTGTTTGAATATGATTTCGGGTATGTGATCGCCGCGGCTGGCGCGTACATGACGTAATCTGGTGGTCCAAATTTCACACACTCTTCGCAGTATATCAGGCTGTATTTCGGCAATAACGCCTCGAATGTTGGCTCAAGTGCTCAATTGTTTCCGGTTTATCGGTGTAGACATGTGACTTTACATATCCCTAAAGAAAATAATCTAATGGCGTCAAATCGCACAGATTCATTTCGTGGATCTGTTAACTGGCCACCTCGTTTGTGCGATTTAACAGCTAAGGAGAATAATTCGAGTAACCGCGAAAGCCTCAAACAATACATACTATATGTCATTTCCAGATCAGTTCGCCTGCTCTAATTGCATAAGAAAAAATAGCAGTTGAAACAACTTGGTGCATTGCTAAAGCATCTAGGGCACATCGAGTTGCCACCTTTTTGTGAAACCAAAAAAGCACAGTTATTGAGAAATTTGTGAATAATAAAATTGGAAAATAGCGCCGCAGACAAAATATTTTAATTTTTCAAGGGCAAACGACAATTATTATAGTCTCTGCGAAAAATAGGTTTTGTGCGAAATATTTTTAATCCAGAATATGTTTTTATAACGGGTTATTTTAAAATACAAACGCAAATAAAACCATCATATACAGTTCCGTTGCTTTATTCTAGACATACCAGATCTAGAATGAGGCTATGAGAAAATTTAATTTCGGAAAAGTCTAAAATCTACATTGGCTTGTAAAAAAGACAATTTAGATAAAAAACGGACAGGTGGCAATCCTAAGGGCACACCACGGTCAGGCTAAATCCGTTAGTGGGCATTTTATTTGTAAAAATTGCATGCATTTATTTTAAATATTTGCAAACATTCTGTGCAGATGCATTGGGATTTGGCCAGTCATGGAATTTATTACTTGAACGTGCCTAGACACAAGGAAACCCAACAGCGGTCGGCCCTAAATATTGTTTGGTATCGCGGTGAATGACAAATTTCTAGGCGCCTCTCATCTCGATATTTCGGCTGTCGGCTTATTTGAGCTAGAGAATCGGTTCTGTAACGTGACCGAATCTTTATGGCGGGCAAAAGAATAAATCGTTGCTGTTATTATGCACACTATCTAGTATTATTACACCCTATGAAAATAATTTCTGTGCGGTGAGTTCTGATAACTCGCGTACTAGGCAATCAATTATTTTTGGAGAAAATCCAGCGGGGGGGGGGGGGGCAAGCGCCCCTCCTTGCCCCTATGTAACGGCGCCCATGTATGTATGTATGTATTATTTTTGGGGAGACTTACGTCTAGCAAGTAGGCCTTTATAGGCCCTTTTTGCCAACTCCATGAACAAGGTCTAGGCATGCAGAGTACCAGGTACCTTTGTCCTACTTAGAATTTTGCCGAGACTAAGGAGTTCCAACCTTAGCAAGGGATCTTTTACATGCTACACATCGTAGTAACATGGAACCCACGGCTTTACATCACTTCCGAATGATGGCATTCTGTAGAGGCTTTCATCCGCATTTTTTAATTTTTTAAAAACCTCACCGGGATCGGGGATCGAACTCTCGACTCTTAGATCAGTAGCCAGAATGCTTACCACTGAGCTATGGAGCCCGGCACGGCGCCCATGGTATGTACTAACAAAATGACGTCTAGAAATCCTTACTATGACTTTTGGTTTTTGAATTATCTTAAAAAACCGAATTTATGGATTTTCAATTCTATTTTCTTTTCTGGCGTTAACATCAAAGTCGGAGCGAAACTGACAAAACTTATTTAGAGCAACTTTTAATGGACTTGAAGGCTCCGTTATCAATTTTTTTCAAGTTTCGTTTCCGACCAACCATCGTCAATTTCATTTTTCTAAATACGGTCCTTTTTTGTATCAAATTTTAGAAGCCGTTTTTGTTGGGAATTTAACAATGTACCACACGTGGTTTAATTACGTTTCGAGTAATTTTTGACCATCTTCGGAAAATTCTTGATACGGACCAGCGTTCTACAGCATTTCATACGTCGCGTCGTTTCAGCTTTTGTAATTTAAAGGAAGAAGTAATGAAACACTGGACATTTTCAATCCTTAACAATCACGTATGATTTTGGGATACAAATAATTTTCAATAGTAAGTAATTAATTTATTGATTATTTGCTTACTTATAAATAATAACTAAAATTCGAAATAAAAGACATCCAGTGTGGTTCATTACTTTTATATTGAAATTACAAAAGCTTAAACAACGTATGAAATGCTCTAGGACAATGGTCCATATCCAAAAATGTCTTGATCATGATAAAAACAAGTCGAAACGTAATTAAACCGTAATGTATGGTTAACTGTGAAGGTGAAAGTTGACGATGGTCGTTCGCAAACGAAATGTGGGATAACACAATTGATAACGCCAAGCTTCAAGTCCGTTAAAAGTTGCTATTAAGAAGTTCTGTCAGTTTCACACTAACTTAAATATTAACGCCAAAAAAATATTCAAAATCCAAACATTCGTTTTTTTAAGATAACTAAAAAACGAAAAATCATACAAAGAATTTCTAGGCGTCATTTTGTTAGGCCTGTAATTAAGCAACGTTTTTTCCTATTCAACCAAATTGGATTCTCTTCCTCCTCTTCAGAGAGAGATCCCCCTACTGACCCTCCGTATCTTGGACACACTGTATTTTTATACCTATCCATATATTATAAACGTAAAAATTAGATGGTATGATTTAATGTGATTGTTTATTTTGATTTTTAGCGATACCTCTGACTCAGATTTCGTCGCTCTCTATTCTGTAGTTGAGAATAATTTTTTAAATTTTCATTTATATTGCGTGCTTATACAAATATAAAAATAAAAAAATATTGCCATAGTTACTTCAGTTTGCTACCTTTTTTGTTCAAAAATACTAAAAATCAATAAATACCCTAATTCTGATATACAGCGTGTTCTCCGAGTTTAACATACGTATGACCTAAAAAACTTCAAATTGTATTTTCATAATTGGGAGATCGTTCTTGCTTGCCCTGAAACTTGCCTTGTAAAATTTTATTCAACACGGTGACTGCTACTCTAGATTCAATGACTTACTGTATAGGTGACGCATTATTTGTAAAGATAGTATATTTCTTTACATTAAAATTAGTTAATTGTGGTACTTTCTGATACATGAATATTGTTTTGATTATTTTGGGACAATGACGCGGAACCGCGTCGTGCGCATATAGATTGCAAAATCCGACGTATGTGCTATTCGACGCGGATTCGCGTCTACGTTTTAAAGTACTTTCTAACTCTAAAGAGCATAAATTAGTCAAATCAAAAGTTTATTTAGAAAACTGCTGTGGTACATATTGGTAAATTATACATAAAAAATAAAAAATAAACAATAACAAAATAATATATACAGGGCGATAAGATGACAGCTTGATCTAAGTAGGCAGAACTTCCTGAAATTTTGTATAGGGCCATAATTATTCATTATGAACAACTCTTTTTAGTAAAATTTTATCGTATTATAAACAAAAAGCGTAGTTTACCTGAAAAGAAAATACAATTTATTTGCAAATAAATTTCGCGGATATCTAAGAAACTAAACTTCTTTTATTACAATTATTTTTGCCTATTACTCGTTATTTGACATAAGGAATACATCCCTAAGTTTATGCGTATAGGTTGAGAATCACCTTATATATATATACAGTGTGGTCCATTAAGTGTGCAACAAATGGGACATTTTTTTATTAGTTGTAAAACCGAAATTTAAATACCGCCAAAAGTTAGTGCATGTTCGATAACCATATCAGATGCCTTTAGAATGGCTTCAAGTCAAACAATATACAGGGCAGGACAAAAAATATGTAATTCGTTCAAGAATAAAGTTACCTTATTTCAAAAAATATAGCAAAATTTTATTGAGAAAAGTTGTTTAGAATCAAAAGTTATGCTCAAATACAAAGTCACGGCCTCCTATTCGAATTTTCATTCTTTTTCTTGTAAAATTTTGTATTATCCCCGTATGATACATATTTTTATTATTCTGATTTTATTAAGAGTTTTTCATATGTAAATTATGATTAGTAAAGCATTTGCCTTGTTAAAAAGATTATTTGCGAAATTCTAAAGTTCTGTTAAATATTGTTGCAACAAACATGAAGTGGACGCTTACCTAAAAAAATATAAATCCAAGTAAATTATACAAATACGCTTCAAGTTGCTAAAAGTTATTTAAAAGGGATGTGGTTGTGGCTACTTTAAATACATATAAAATAAAAATAATAAAAATAGGTATCATACGGGGGTAATACAAAGTTTTCCAAAAAAGAATCAAAATTCGAATAGGAGGCCGTGACTTTGTATTTGAGCATAACTTTTAATTCTAAACAACTTTTCTTAATAAAATTTTGCTATATTTTTTTAAATAAGGTAACTTTGTTCTTGAACGAATTTCATATTTTTTGTCCTGCCCTGTATATTGTTTAACTTGAAGCCATTCTAAGGGCATCTGATATAGTTATCGAACATGCACTAACTTTTGGCAATATTTAAATTTCGATTGTACAGCTAATAAAAAAAATTCCCATTTGTTGCACACTTAATGGACCACACTGTATACAGGGTGTTAATTAAGTACGTAGACAAACTTTAAGGGGTGATTCCTTGATCAATTCTAAGATAAAAAGTTCCTACAAACATGGGACCTAAACGGCTTCGTTTTCGAGATACAGGGTGTTGAAGTTTAAACAAAAACAGTTTTTTTTTAAAATTTGGAAAACGGATAGAGGTATTCTAATGAAACTTGGTGTAGGTTAGTATTTCAGAAAGTGGCATTGTTCAGTCAAAATAAATTTAATTTATTTCCACCAGTGGCGTGCATCGGGGCGATCTCAGTTACATTATTTTAGAAAAATCTGATACGCCACTGTTTTGTAGAAAAAAGTTTTGTAGCTATTGTAAGCTTGTGTTTTATTAAATAACATTTTTTAAAAGCTTCCTTAAACTGTATTTTGAAAACGAAGCCGTTTAGGTCCCATTAACGTCCAATGTACGAAATTGCTGTTACAGATTTTTCCATTTTTCTCGCAAAATGTTTATTCTATCAAAAAAATAAAAGATACATCTTTTGTATAGTTTCAATGGATAAAGCTAAAAAACTTGTCGTATTGACTAAAAAACAGTGGCGTACCAGATTTTTTTGAAATAAGGTAGCTGCGGTGGCCCCGATGCACGCCACTGGTGGAAATAAATTACATTTATTTTGACCAAACAATGCCACTTTATGAAATACTAATATACACCAAGTTTCATTACAATACCTCTAGGCGTTTTCCAGATTTTTGAAAAAAAAGTAATTTTTGTTTAAATTTCAACACCCTGTATCTTGAAAAGGAAGCCGTTTAGGCCCCATGTTTGTATGAACTTTTTATCTTAGAATTGATCAAGGAATCGCCTCTTAAAGTTTGTCTACGTACTTAATTAACACCCTGTATATATATATATATATATACAAGGTGATTCAAATTAAGTGCGCACCATTGTTATGTTTGTTATTATTAATTTTACAAAGTAGGTTAAATTAGCAAACTAGTAATGTTTTTGGCGCTGATTAATATGCAATTAATAAAAAAACAATCGAATAACGAGTTTGCGACAAAATTAGTTTTTTTTATGGAACACCCTATATATATTTCAAACACTTGAAATAAAAATTAATTTGTGATATAAGTCTTAATACACTATTGTCTTAAAATGAATATTAAAGAAGTTAGGGGAGATTTTAGTTTATCTATATCAACAATTCACCGTACTTACAAAAAATTCATAGTACGCTGCTACTAAAAACCAAAACAATAACGTAAACATCAGAACTGTCAAAATCAACTTGTCGTACGTTTGGTTGTCGAAAGTAATTAGTGTTGCTTATTTATTTCTTATTGTTTTGTTACTGTTTCTGGTTATCAGAATTGAAACAAGCCTGCAATGAATTTTTACAGTAGAATAATGTATGTATTTATCTGTATACTGAAACTTGCGATAACTTCTTTACTATTCATTTTAAGACAATAGTGTATTAAGACTTTTATATCACAAATTCATTTTTATTTCAAGTTTTTGAAAAATATACCTACAGGCTGTTTCATTTAAAAAAAATATTTTTTAAAATTTTGTCGCCAACGAGTTATTCGATTGTTTTTTTATTAATTGCATATTAATCAGCACCGAAAACACTACTAGTTTGCTAATTTAACCTACTTTGTAAAATCAATAATAACAAAGATAGCAATGGTGCGCACTAATTTGAATCACCCTATATATATATACATAATTATATTGAAAAATACAGTTTACACTGTTAATGAAATATTACACCACAATATAAACAAAACCGAAAACTGCATTCACAGAACGTTTGTGTAATGTTTTGGCTACGCGCTACCCGAGAATGAAACACATTAGCATTACTCATTCGCTCCTATGGTACTGAACTACTGAATGCTAAAAGTCTGTTTCTCGAGCGAAGCGTATCCTCAGCACATCGCAAACATTCGCAATAACGCGTCATCAGCAGTCAACGAGTTAAAATATCGACGCTTTTGTAACCATTTTCCATTTGCATTTCTGCCATTCAACAGTAAAATTTACTTGTGCACAATGTAAAACAGAAACTGTAAACCATAAGAGAGGAAGATACGATTTTTGATCTTTCATTTAAGACCTCATTGAGCTATTTCTGACGTTTACCTTTTGAGAAGTTTTCTAGAAAACTGCAAGCGTTTGTCATCTGATACAATTTCAACACACATAGCGCACATATAGTTCAGGCATTGTAAGACTGATCTCTAGTGATGTTAAGTTTCATGAAACTTATAATTTTGAAAAGTTTCATGAAAACCTTGAAACTTATGAAACTTGTGAAACTTTTAGGATTCCTGTACATTTACGTAGCTTTCAGCATTTTAAAGTATCTAATAGAGTAATACCAATATATAATATTTAAACAGAACATTAATTTTACTTAAAAGGGGTTAAAAATTCTGAAATTACAAGACACCGTTTTTAAAAATAACATGTATGTATAATGTATAATCTGTAACCCCATTTACCTTGCGGTGTAGAGGCTGGTGCTTTAGGCGCTAGATATAAGTAAAATTAGTATTTACTATTTAAACCTATTTTTATTCAATTATTTTCTAATTCAGTGTCACCATAGTCGTCAGTTGTCACCGCGTCACTACTAACTTCTGCCATATTTAATTTATAGTCTCATTAATTCCTCATCTTGAAATAGAGAAGCATCCGACTCTTCTGAGTCTGTAAATCTAAGTTCTTCTTCATCATCATCAATTTCATGTATTTTAGGTAGCTTGATTTTGACTTCACTAGCAATGTGTAATACCGACTTGAAACTTATAAGAAACTTTTGAAACTTATGACTTTTGAAAATTTTTGAAGCTTACAAATTTGAAAACTTTAAAACTTTTCACTGAAACTTCAAGCTCACATCACTACAGATGTCACATTGTCAACATGATTAGCTTTGAATATCATGCAATGGGCACGAATGGAAGAAAATATAAACTTTGCAAATGCGAAATTTACAATACCGTAAATCACGAATACGAGTGACGGTGGATGGTAATTATTAAAGCGCAGATTGCTAGTTCTTTTGCTATACGTAATAATTAGTAGCTGAACAGAAACGTTTAAAAAAAATACTAATTACGAAGAAGACAATTGTTTCGAATATTTATTTTAGGTCGAAAAAGAATATTTTTCCTCAAGTTTTAAAAGTAATTACTACTAAAATCTATCATTGAAGTAGATGTTTCTCTTACTGTTATAACATATTATTTATTTTCCAGAAAATTTGGTTCTTAATTAAAGTTAGTGCATTAAAGAAATCCATGTTTGCCCATGCTAAATTTAGAGTATGTTATAGAGGGTGACCTAAAGATACAAAAATATTATTTCCTGAAATAAAAATTATTAGAAATTTGAATTAAAGAAAATAAAAATGCAAACAACAAAGCTTAATAAACTGTCTTTATGCAAGGTGCAGTTACTGAAGAAATTGAGATTATAATTTTTAAAATCATTTTTAACCTGACTTCTTCCGCTGCTGTACGTGCTAATCTTTGTTACTTTTTATTGTTTAGTAAGAAAATATTTTATAATATTAATGCTCGGTATTACAAAACATTTTCTTTCCTAAATAAAATTTACTTTTGAAAATAAATTAATTTATTTAGTAGATTGCATATTATAAACGCAAAATAACTTTATTCGGCTAATAAATTTGTACAGGTTAACTTTAATTCGTTGTTAAAGTAAACAACTGCGCATCAAAACGTTAATGGGACATTTTATTGATTAGTAAACAAATGCGCTTTTGTTTATTTGCCTATTAGCTTACTGGGGAAGTAAATTTACTCCACAAATACGAGGCTAAGGTGAATAGTTCTCGGCCTTGACATAGATGGCGTTCCAATCTGCAAAAATTTATTTTCCTGCCTGCGTGCAAGTGTTATTAGTTCGTATGACAAGTTTTAACTTGTTCTGTCAAGACTACTTAAAACTATTGTTTACACGAATTTTTGCCGTAGACTTCTTGCGTGTTTTTCTATAAATGGATAAATTTGAATATCGTTTTGGATGGATTAACCCCTAAGGAAATTCATCCGAAGTTGACAAAAGTTTACGGGAACTCTGCTCCTTCTATGTCAACCGTTAAAAAGTGGGCAGCTGAATTTAAACATGGTCGCACGTCCCTCGAAGATGATCCACGTGAAGGACGGCCAAAAACCGCAACCACACCGGAAACCATCGAAAAAGTGCATGCATGATATCGTGTTGGAAGATAGGCGAGTGAAGGTCAGTGAGATAGCTAAGGCTGTGGGGATATCGGAAGAAAGGGTGCGAAAAATCTTGCACAAAGAATTAGGGATTAGAAAGCTCTGCGCGAGATGGGTGCCGCATTTGCTGAATGCCGAAAGCAAATGCGTCAACGAGTTTCGCAGCAGTTTGGACCGATTCAATAGGCACCCGACCGATTTTGTGCGGCGATTTGTCACCTTGGATGAGACATGGGTTCACCACTACACCCCAGAAACGAAGCAGCAGTCGAATCAGTGGGTGGAAGCCGGTGGTTCAGCGCCAAAGAAAGCGGTTCTGCTGGAAAGGTCATGGCCAGCGTGTTTTGGGATGCGAAAGGGATCCTGTTAATTGATTACCTTGCAAAAGTCAGAATTACAGGCAAATATTACTCCAACCTTCTTGACCAGTTGGATGCCAAAATCCGGGAGAAGAGGCCTGACTTGAAGAAGAAAAACATCATCTTTCACCAGGACAACGCACCTGTTCACAAGAGTGCGTTGGCGATGGGAAAACTGCGGAATTTGGGGTACGATTTGCTCGCCCCCCCCCCCCCCCCCATTCTCCTGATTTGGGACCCTCGGACTTCCATCTGTTCCCAAACTTGAAGAAATTTGTTTCTGGGAAGCGCTTCGCTTACAATGAAGAAGTTAAGAGGGCCGTAGATGAATATTTTCACAGCCTTCCAGACTCTCACTTCCGGGAAGGAATACTGATTGATGTTGGAGAAACGCTGGACCAAGTGTGTTGAAGTCAAGGGAGATTATGTAGAAAAATTAAATCATTTTTTAACTGAAAATCGCAGTCTTTCATTGTCAGGCAGAGAATTTTTCACCTTACCCTCGTATAGGGTGACCACCTCTCAGGGTTTCACCCGGAGTCTCAGGGTTTCTGAACCTCGTCTCCGGGCTCCGGGTTTTGTAATAATTTCTCCGGGTTGTACTAATTTTGTGATAATGTCTAAAATTAACTTGACCCTTACTACTTAACTTTTTCTTAAATAATAGTAGGATTTTATTTCGAATGCAACCTTTTAATAGTTAAAAGCAAAACTGCTAATTTAGGTTCTTTCTAGGTTCAATCGTATTCAGCAACATTGAGAAATATTTGGAAATTTCAAATAATTGGGTATAGAATTCTTCAGTATTCGTTTTGTGTTTAATCTAATTTTATTTGATACTGGAGGTAATTTACTTTTGTATTTCTCTTTCTTTTGTGATTCTTATATCTTGAGTGAATAATGGTTAAATCTTTCTTTTCAAACCTCGTTGTTTTTTGTGTTCGGAGTATTCAAGTGTTTAAATTGCCATTTTAAAGGTGTTTATTTATTATTCTTTCAAAAAAGCAGCCTAAGAGAGGCTAAAATTGTGTTTTATGTTTTAACTCGCATATAATAGACTAAAATGTAGAATTGAGCAATATAGAAAATAAGAAGAAATCTCATTAGAAGGGGTTTTAAAAATACAGAGGTAAAAATCCGAAATGATTAAATTAAAAAATGTTGAGTACTCTACGTAGCATTAACGACCAAAAGCACTGTTTCTCACTCGTACTGTAATTCACAAAAAAAGAACATTTTTAGATAACGTTGCGCCTTTTTTGAATGAATTCGGTATTAATATCTCCAAAACCGTTAACTTTAACAGCGGTTCTCACCCCTTTTTCATGATATATCCCATAGAATGTTAGCTGTTTCTCAAGTACCCCTATTTTATGTATAACTAGCTGACCCGGCAAACGTTGTTTTGGATTATGACATGATGGGGAAAACCCTTCAAACCATTAAGCACAGAATCATAAAAGTATGACTGCAAATAGAAAGTCGTACAGTGTATAGAAAAACACACTTTCGATATTTTCCAATTTTCCGGCTTTCCCTTTGAATTTTTCCGAATTTTCTTTTTTGCTAAACCACCTCGGGAGTAAGACGAGCAAAACAAAACAAAAATCATTCAAATCGGTCAAGTCGTTCTCGAATTTTTGCGTACTAACACACGGTGATTGATTCTTATATATATAGATATTAGCGTAAGCTTTATTAGTACAAAATAAAAAAAATCATGAATGATTGAGGGAGTATTTTACAAAAATGACAAAATAAATACAAATAATGCCTATACTATTTATATTTTTAATAATTTAAATCACAAAAATGGTAACAATACTCGTATTTAAACAAAGAAAAAACACAATAGAAAAATATTCATAAACTAGATAAATCTATAAGTACCTCAAACATAACAATTTAGGAAATTAATAGCATGTACATATTTTTTTGGTAAATCAAATTAGAAAATATATGGATCATATTTCTAAATTTAATGAGACACTTGTCAAGTTATCAGCGATTTTTTCAAAATTTGGTTCTCACGAAGTAAACTGGCACTTAATAACTACTGAAGTGTCAAGGATTACGGTTTATGTACACTCACATAAATCCCTACTTAATTGGCTATGACAAAAGCCTACTTAATTGGCTATGACAAAAGCCTTCTCCCTGCTTTATCGGCTATATTTGGAAAGGTTCCAGTTTTTCTTTGTAGTCATATCACCACAATAAATATCGAGCAGTTTCATTTCTTCTTTTGTGGATAAGACAAAATTGCTTCGTATTGCAGAAAAAGGGTTCTATAATGTAACTAATATTTTTTTTTTAAAACAAAACAAATGAAGTCCACGATTTTGTATAAACAACCAGGCGTACCCCTTGGAACCATCCTTGTATACCCTTAGACGTACGCCTACCCCTGGTTGAGAATACCCATATTACCCATACAACTTTTTATTATACTTAAATATAGGGCATTCTATTTAAAAAAAAAAGAGTAGGTTTGGTTTGTCGCACTTTTGTGAGCAAACTTGTACAATGAAGACATTTCATTAATGTGCACCATTTTAGTACCTACAACTTGTATCCAAACAAATCTAACTCTCATACGTTTAGAAATATCTTCCGCCCCGCTTCATTTCGGGATCCTGTATGTATATGGCTTGGCATTATTTTAAGGGCGGATTTTAAGTTAACCAAATTTTTGTCCGTTAAGAATTTTTAATACAAATATTTGTACGAGTTGCTAATTTTAATCTTTTAAAGCCCTACGTAATAATTAAAAACCATTTCATAAATAAGCCTTATACTGGTAACAAATATTTGCCAATTTTCATGAATATCCTTTCCCAATTTACAGTAAAATTACATAAACCTCATTTTACCCCCCCCCCCCCCATTAGTATCTCCGTAAAGGTTGAGAATTGAAACTATGCCGATATGAACTTTCTTGGCCAATTTGTGAAGTAGAATATCGGCAAGTATTTGAGTTACACCCTGTATTATATTTTCTAACCATTAATAGTAAGGAATAGAAACATTGTTTTTATCTGCTTGCTTTTTGTTTTCTCATTGAAGAAAACCTTTTTTTACTCACGAAGGATCTCAGGGTTTGTATAAATTGAAAGGTGGTCACCCTACCCTCGTACCGGGTGACCATAAATGGCTGTGATTTTTTTCTTAGGTTGGCACTGTTTATGTTGGTGGCACTGTTAAGTCTATCTCAAATTCGAGGTTAGCAGGTTAGGTTTTGCGTCAGTTTTGACACAAACTCAAATTTAATTTAATTTAAATCGAATTTAATAAGGATAATGTTGATTAATTTACGATTCACGATTCGATTCAATTAGATTTCTAATCCAGTCGAAGTTTTCCTCTAAATCGCCAATAGTTGAGATTTGCACGCGGTTTAATATGGGGCACGCTGTGAGTATAATATCTTTTCTCAGAAATATTTGGCTACTTATTTGTTTCCTTCCTCGAATTGCTTATCGCGTTTGTTTTATTGTTACTGCTGCGCGTCGGTAAATGTCTTTTTAGGCCTCCGTCCAGAAACACTGATTTTGCATTCGTCTAAAACTAAATCGTATAGAAACACCCTCTCTGTATGTCTAGGTATGAAAATGACAGCTAGTGTAATTTGAAATTTGAAAATCGGTTGGTAGCACTGAACCCTGAATCTGCTGTCATGATGTCAGTCTCACCAGTTATACGCCTTTTATTGTATAAATATTGAGCTAAAGCTTTCACTTTAACCCCTGGTTTAACCATTCTTGTATCTCAGTTCGTGTCATATAATTGCACCCTGAAACGTAAGCGCAACCATTGATGAATGATTAAGCATGTAACCAACAAAAATGTGTTTAACTTTTTAGGTTAGATATTTAGGATGAACTGTCAAGGAACGAACAGAACTTTATTAAATTATTAAATAGGTATGTTACAAAAAAAGAGTAATGACAATTTAACTTAACAGTAATAACGAGTAACTCATTATTTGAAATTAAAATTAATTGTACAGTTTTCCAACTGTGACAGATTGATGTTGGGCAAATTTGTATCGTTCAACTCAAGCTGCATGTTGTGAACAGTAGAAGAATTTGAAGAACTAACTGAAGCATGTGGCATTGAAGAACTACCGGAAGGTTGTGGCATCGAAGTTGCTTGTTGACTGCTTGAAATTGGAGAACTGGTATGTACCTTTGAAGTAGTCCGACTAATTTGATTTGCGATGGCCATTTTAGCCCCCAGAGTCTTCAATGTAGGCTTCGGCAACTGTCTGCTTTTCCAGCCACCAAGCCTCTTCAGATTTGTTATGTCCGCCCCATTACCTACTAATGCTGTTGCATTACTTCTTCTGAAGCAATGAGCCGTATACTGTGTCGGATTGTCCAATTGTAGATAGCTGGCTATCTTCCAGGGCATACTCCCAAATGTGTGAATGCCCACCGGTTGTTGTGTGCATTTACTTTTGGAGTAAAATTTAAAAAAAGTCTTTCAATTGATCTGTTTTTTACTTCCTTTTACTACTATAAAGGAAGTATTGGATTCACCCCAAAAATTCGAAATTGAGTTTTCAACAGATCTTCACGTTTTAGAGTCCCCTGATCCAAAAAGCATATTTTTTTTCATTGGTCTGTCTGTGTGTGTGTCTGTCTGTGAACAGAATATCTCAAAAACGAAAAGAGGTATGGCATTGAAACTTCATATATAAGTTTTGTGTACTATGTAGATGAGACAGCAAGCTTTTGAAGAAAATCGCATAACCGGAAGTAGGTGTTTACTCTTGTGATTTTTCAATTTTTTTCGATTTTTTCAAATTTTACATTTTTCTTACATTTTTAATGTGTATTGATGTGAGATAGGTGATTTTCCAGTTGAATACTTCTAAAGTGGGTTTCTTTTGCTTTTTTTTCTATTTTTTTTATTAACTCCTATTTTAAATAAAACACCCGGTATATTATTACATTTTTGAATTCACCTTAAAATTCTAGAGAAAATTTGTCTCTTCAACTAACACTCGATTTTTTTGTACCGTTTTTGTAGAATTAGTAATTTTTGAAAATTTCTAACAAATGGTTAAATATTAAAAATGAAATTTTTGACTAATTATAAGATCACTGTAAAAGGAAGTTGTGTGAGTGTATCACACCAGATTTTTGGTCTTAAAGCAATATACTTTTTAATTATACCTATCCATTGAGTTTCTGTTACACAGGAAGTGCGGGGCATTTTTGTTTTAGTATGAGGAATATTGATTACTATGATGTCAACTCTATCTTGGATATTTTGGATTTTTATATCCTCTAACTCGTGGATACGGCAGGCTGCACTTATTCCAATGATTAATGCTGTCTAAAAACATTTTTTTTAATTGCAACAAAAGCCTAATAGTAATTTTACTTACTTTTATCATGAGAAAATCCTCGTTCGGAGCCTCATGAATAAACTTTGCAAGTTCATCCATCTGCAATACTTTGGATTTTTTAGGTACATACCCTTCTTTCTCTTTAAAAACGCGATTAGCCTTGGGAAAGTTCCAATGTTAATATTAGTATGCTTAATATTTAGTGTGGATTTAAGCATTGAAAACATCGTCCACAAGGTGGAAGATTTTAAATTTTTTGATTTAGCTTCAAAATAAGCTAACAAAATGTATTCATTGTAGGTGCTTACGGAATTCTCAACACACCATTTAAGGAAAATGTATTCTTTCCAATATCGATTTGATTACTTTTCAGCTAGTAAGTTTTGAATAGCATTTTCAGCTGCTTGTTTAATATGTTCTGATATATTATCATCCATTTTCTTGTACTTATTGAGCACTGATTACTTATGGCATCAAAATTCATAAATACAAATGTAAAAAAACAATACTTACTAAATACTTGATTTTCAATTTTAAATTCGAATCCTTACATCGTTCGATAAGTATGTATTGCCAACAGCAGAAAAATAAATTATCTAGCCCCGATATTTGGACAACAAATTACCGATTTTTTTTTAATTTACATATTTTTGTCGGCCTAAAAAAATTTGTGTTTCACGTGTCCAGAAACTGTTTTGCGAGTGCTCGTATTTGAGGGCCTCGGCCTTCGGCCTCTGCCGTCAAACCGTACTCGCACTCGCAAAAAATCAGTTTCTGGCCTTGTGAAACAAATTACTATTGTAGTTCTCTTGTGTACCACTGCAAGCTGCAGCGCGTAAGAAATATTTCTTAGAACTAAATATCAACCCAACGGCCTAACTCTTGTATATTTGTGCTAACTACAGTTTATTTTTGTCAAGAATTTCACTGCCCGAGTAATAATTGATTATAAAATATGTGTATGTTAAGAACCTTTGCAAAACAAAGTATAAAATAATATAATTCCAATTCAACGGAATTCTTTACTTGATTCAATACTCGAATATCTAACACGTAAATAAAATTTGTTGGCATTTGCTTACATTAAGAAAGAGTCTATTAGCATCGCAGTATTCGGAAAAGCTGGTAATATCTTTCTGAAGCTCCTCGGCATCGCTTCTAGTATTTATAATTTTGTAGAATTTTATATCGTCTGCAAAGAGTTTAAATTTAGAATACTTAATACAATTTTCCATATCATTAATATATACGAGAAACAAAATAGGGCCAAGATGCGATCCCTGAGGAACTCCAGAGGTCACCTTAGTAATAATCGATTCGGAATTGTTGAGGGCTACGCACTGCGTTCTATTAGTAATATATGACTCAATCCAACGAAAAAGATTGCCATGAATACCAATACTATTTCATTTTATTGTTAAGTGTGGCAGGATGGACCTTATCACATGCTTTAGTAAAGTCTGTGTAAACGGCATCCACTTATATGCGATTATCAAGACACCTTGCCACTATTGCACGAAATCAAGAAGGTTAGTAGTAACAGATCTGTTTCTTAAAAATCTATGTTGAGCAATACTGAGTCTAGTTTTCATAGTATAGAAGAGATAATCTGTAATGAGAGGTTCGAAATTTTTTCCGAAATGCGAAAGTAAAGAAATGCGTCTATAATTGCTCACAACAGACTTACCTCCAGTTAAAAACAGGAATAATTTGTGCGTGTTTCCACGTCTGCGGGGATAAACCCAGTTTTTAAAGAATTGTTAAATATTATATGCAATGGGTGAACTAAAGTATCTGAACATGATTTATTGCAGGTTGGTGCTATTTTATCTGGACCTGGGCCCTTGTTTGTGTCAATATTTTTTAATTTATTAGATATTTCTACTTTAGTGATGAAATTAAGAGTAATTGAGTCTGTAAAACTCTTTTCAAGAGAGATGAGAGGCGGTAGGTCGTTTGGCTCATAAACTGAAGAAAAAAAGATAGAAAAGAGGTCACACATTTCTTGAGACGTAGAAGCAGTAACGTTATCATAAGACATTTCAGAAGAAATTGAATGGGTTCCTTTTTTCTCAGACATGAAAAACCAGAATGGCTTAATATCTGTATTTGATACATTCTCAGTTCGAGCAATATACGCAAAGTAGTCCACATTAATAGCTTTTTTTGGATCGTTTGCGGTAGCCAGAAAACAGTGCGTAGTCCCTTTGTTGCCTATATAATTTTCATTTTCGGTGAAACCTATCTTTTTCCTTTAATAACTTTTTAGTAGTACAGCTAAACCAAATAGGGCATTTTCCTCTTATTATTGTTTTTGACGGAACGTGTTCAGATACAATTTCATTAATATTTGTGTAAAACGCAGAGACAGCGTCGTCTACTTGGAGATTGCTTAAGAGAAATTCCCAGTTAATACTTCGCAATTTGTTATTAATAATATTATAGTCGACTGATGTCAAGTTTAGTTTGGTGTACGATTTTTTAATTGTGAAAGGCAAGGAGTCTGTCTAACTTACATAATACTTCCAAGGCCGGATGATGGATATCTTCGGGTACAAAGGAGGAAATAAAAGGCTTCACCGAAATATTTTCATGTTGCGATAATATGAAGTCTAATAGTTTATTATTTGATTTAAAAATACTGTTATATAACATCAATATTTATGGAAGTTGAGAAAATAAAATTATTCACGGAATGTCTCACCAAGATTATCAATTACGTTACCTGGAGTTAATCCAATTGTATTCTCCTCCGAAGTCCAAGACATTCGGGGCAAATTATAGTCTACAACGATTAAAAATAGGTCATCAGGATGTGGGTCTAGGACATCTCGGAGCCGCCATCTCGGCGCGGGGCCAGCTCGGCAAGGCCATCTCGGCGCCGAATTCAAATTCGCAAACTACAGTGTGCACTATGTAAGAAAATTATTATAAACAAATAATAAATAAAGTGATCGCCAAAAAGCTGGCATCAAATGAAAAAAAATATTTAGAATTTCTTTGAAAATCACTCATGACTAGAGGTGGTTGCAAAGTGATTACAAATGCGCGCAAACAGAAGTTGTCACGTGACTTTCGTTATCAGTAAAGTTCAACATTTTTTAAAAATAATTACGAAAAATGTATTTACTAGCCAAGATAGAGGCAAAATTTACGAAAAAAAGTTGTTTTCTGCCATTGATATTGTTGAGTTAGCTAAAACTAACACACCATAAAAAATCGTATGGAAATCTTGCTTAATGTCCGAAAAATTGAATTTTTTTGGATTTACGCAACTTTGAAAAACGCCATTTTTTAACTAAGTAAAAATCACTCAATATATCTAATACGGGCTAAATAGGTTTTCGGACAAGCTGTCATCCTGTATAAAGTAAAATGTAAACATTACCAGTATTTTTTATATATATTTATATACAGGGTGATTTTTAAGTTGATTCTTTCCGTTTACCAGGAAATAAAGCTAAAAAAATAACCATATTTTTTATTTACCACTTTTCCGAAATATCAAAACTAACTGAGGTACAGGGTGTTAAAGTTTCAAATTAAAAACTAAACTTTGGCGCAAATGCGGCTCTACAATTTTATTTTTGTTTTTCTCTGTTGTCAAGCAATGACCTGTCAACTAGTTTTCCATTGTAATTTTCTTAATGTTATTGCTACAATAATGGCTCGTGTTTATGAAAATAATGAATGAATATGCTTATTATTTACTGAGAGTGTCGTCAAAATGCCTCTGCTGCATCGCTCTTATACGCGGAACGTGTCTGTAGAAGCGAATGCTGATAATTTTGAACATATCATTTAAGTTAGATTAAGTTTAGTTTAAGTTTCGTTTTTCGTTAAGTAATTTTAGTTCTTAATTTGAAACTTTAACACCTTGTACCTACTTTAGTTTAAATATTTCGCAAAAGCGGTAAATGGCTTACTTTTTATAGCTTTATATCCTAGTAAAAGGAAAGAATTAACTTAAAAATCACCCTGTATATACAGTGTGTCCCCAAATAGATGAAACGACTCTTATAGAAGGTAAAAAATCTCGATTTAAATTTTCATTATTTGGGGTTCAGCCCTGCTTGGTTAAGGGCGAATTTCTAACAGTATTTCAGTTTTGAAAAATCAAGTATGCCTTGGAAATTTTCAAAAAACCTATTTTACTGTAGAGTAGCGTGCCTTTTATGTAGCAAATATGACAAAAAGTTATGAAAAGAAGTTGTTTAGAAATCAACATGGCTCCTATACCAAATTTCAAAATCCTCGGCCAAATTTGATATCACACATTTTCTTTTGTTTAGGTCTCATATCAAAGAATTTTACTTTTAACAGACTGCTATGGAAAAACAAATATTTTTAACAAAGTTTTTTATTTCATAATAAAAAACCTTTGTTAAAAATAAAACTCTTTGATTTGGGAAATAAACATTAATGAAATATTTGACACATAAAAGGCACTTTACTTAGTTAGAAAATGGCGTTTTTCGAAATTGTGTAAATCAAAAAGTGCTATTTTTCGGAAATTAAGCAAGATTTCAATTAGATTTTTTATTGTGTGTTAGTTTTAGCTGACTAAAAAATCTCAAGGCCAGAAAACCTTTGTTTGTAAAATTTGTCTCTATCTCGACTAGTAAATGCATGTTTCGTAATTATTTTTAAAAAATGTAAAATTTTACTGATAACGGAAGACACGTGACAACTTTTGTTTGGCCCATTTGTAATCACTTTGCAACCACCTCGGGTCATCAGTGTTTGATTTTCCAAGAAATTCTAAATAATTTTTTTCATTTGATGCCAACTTTTTGGGGATTACTTTATTTATTATTTGTTTATAATAATTTTCTTACATAGTGCACACTATAGTTTACGAATTTGAATTCGGCGCCGAGTTGGCTGGCGCCGAGATGACTCCGCGCCGAGTTGTCCCGGCGCCGAACTGGCCCCGCGCCGAGATGTCCTAGACCCACATCCTGATGACCTATTTTTAATCGTTGTAGACTATAATTTGTTCCGAATGTCTTGGACTTCGAAGGAGATGGCGGCACCGAGATGTCCGGTTTCGTCAGGATGTCTGCTCATGATATCAGCCACTCTGTTCAGATTATAAGAAAGATTGTTTATATCGGCGGCGTGAGGAGGTACCTACGTAGGCGCAGCATACGTGTAATTTTTTCTTAATAGATAGTGAGACCGACATCCACAGATCTTCACAAATGTTACTGGACCAACTCTGAATACTATATGATATTAAATTGCTATATACGGCAATAAGTATACCACCACCATCACGTTAACCACTCACTGCAGCTAAACGGTCGTTACGGAAAACGTAGAAGTTGTCAAACAGCTCACCGTTATTGATGTTACTATTTAACCATGTTTCTGTGATACATATTATGTCAAAGTTATGTTCAATAGTAGCAAGTAAACAGTCATTATTCATTACACTTTGTGCGTAAACCTCTCGTATTTTGGTAATAGATATTAAGATCCTTGGCCATTTTTAGATTAGCGTTATTATTTATTACGTATTAATTAAATGTGATGCTTATTTAATCTTCTTCAGGTCATCGTCGCTAGTAACGTAGTAATATTTATCACAGGAGAAGCATCCGTTTTACGAGAAAATATCTTGCAATCTCTCTTTTTTTCCCTACAGACTACCATTGCCCTCCGGAACCGCTCACGCATTACTTCAGGGGGTGCGGGCGTCACTTAAACCTAAGCCTTAATTAAGTGAAAAACTAGACCGCCGCGCTGGGAGTTGAACTCTCAACCATTCCGGCTCGAGCGATCACGACTTTCACTGTGACCTCGGCTGCAACGGCAATCGCCGCTCGCCTACCGAGGTCCCATTCTTGCAATCTCTAACCCAACAATATCTAAAATTGGGAGTCTTGCATTGGTCACGTGCTTTTTTATATAACCATTTATTAGAAGGGGTGAGGTGGTCAATCAAATAGATATTTTGCTCAGTTACGTCACTAAAACCCAAATCCATAGCTGTTAAACGTTTTTTGCGAGATAATCCAACCAGTTCTTCTTTTATAAGTCGGGAATTAAGTTTAACTACAATATTTTTGGGTTTAGGTGATGCTGTAAAGGGCTGGACGCGATGGCATCCATCTATTCTGGGCAATATCAATCACATTATCGTTGTTCCTTTGAGGGATACCACAAATTTCGATGTTGTTGCGGCGTGATTACTGTTGAAGTTGTTCGATTTCTTGCCGAAGGTGTAAGTTCCGTTACTTCGGGTGCAATTTTTTCCACAGATTTCAAATTAACTCGCATAGCGTCGAGCTCAGCACGACCATTCCAATCAGGGTTCGCCACAGTGGGCCCAGCCCAAAAAAACCCGACGGGCTTTTTCGGGCTGGGCCCACGTGAAAAAACCCGCTCGAAAAAACCACCTAGTTTTTCGGTCCTGGATTCACTCCAAGGGACTAGTAACTGCTGACTTATTGTCCGAATTCTTGCAACAATTTGATAAAAAATGGGACAGCAAAAACGAAAAATACTGCTTTTCCTCGACAATGCTGCCTCTCACCCACACGTGATATAAGATTGACAAATAACAAAATTAATTTTCTTCCCCCAAATAACGCTGCATTTTGCCAACCGTTAGATGAAGGGATAATCAAAAAATATAAAACTTGGTATCGATCTACAATTTTGAAACATATTTTATCTAGAATGGACTCCGTTGACTCAGCAGAAGAGCTACAAAAATCCATTAATTTATTAGATGTCGTTTACTTTACTAGAAAGGCATGGGAGCAAGTGAACCCTACAACCATAAAGAATTGGTTTAAGAATGATTCCGAAGTTTCTACAAAATTTGAACCCGATGATGAGTTACCTTCGTCTATTATTTCTGAAAAGGCTAAAATGATACAATAAACTACAACAAATGAGGTGGATTTTGAGACGTACGTTGGGATAGATTAAAATTTAGTGTATGAAGATGAAAGTGTTGATATAAATTTTGAGTGTCGAATCACAACAAGAAACAGATAGTGAAATTGAGGTTGTAGTACAGCAGTATAACCCTGAAAATGGTATCAAATCAAATAAAGAAGTTTTGTCAATTCTGCAAACAATAAAATCGTTTACCACAGAAAATGGCGATATAAAAGGATATGAATTAACGACCAGTTTAGAGGAGTATTTTAAAAATGTATTACTAGAAAAAAAAACAAATTGTGTCAAACAACAATTATAGACTTTTTTCAACCTTCTTAATCACATGTATGTGTTTTAAACTTTTATGTTCATTTAAATGTGTATTTTTTTATCTTTAAGTATACCTGCTCTAATTATTTATTATATCTACTTTAAACATTATGTACTAATAAATTTAATGTAAAATAACTTCTGTTGATTATTAGTACAAATTTCTCGTGAACGGACACCTCCTTTAAGCGAGCAAATTTTCAGCGACCGTGTGTGTCCGTCTAACAGAGAGTATACTGTACATATATCTACACATTGTGAATTTACGTGCCTTGCAAATGTTCTAGATTAGAATGTCCGACTCCTCAGACGGCGGAATTCTACTGCAGCTTGTCGAAAAAAACCGACAAGCCCGGTAAGACGGGAAAAACTCGAAAGAGCCTGAAAAAAACCGAAGAAGCCCGAAAAAACCGAAAAAGCCCGAAAAACCCCCATGGGCCCAGTGGGTTGGGTTTTTCTGAAAAAACCCGGATTTTTTCAAACCCTGATTCCAATATAAAACAATTGTTTGTCAATCAATCTATTTTGCCCCCCCCCCCTCCAAAGATCCTCAGGCTTCTATCAAAATACGCAACTGATTCGAATTATTTCCCCTTTACATACACCCCTATGACACCAATTTTTCAAAAAACTTACCCTAGTGGTTAAGGTGGACTGATTTCAATTTTTTACCATCCTCAACAGAAAAAAAAATTAAAAGAAAAATAAAACCAAGAAACGTTTCTGCTTCTTTAGCTTCTTTCGCTAAATCGCTATTGTCGGCAGTACTTGTAAAATAAGTATTCATTTTGACGTTGTTGGTGCTTTATTACTTCGTTTACTGTGTTTAATATGCAGATTCAAGATATTCTTTAACACGAGACTAACTATGTGATACATTTTACACATTTAGCTCTATGCAGAGATATTGTTGGCGGGCGTAATCAAGCTTTAAATTTGGGGTTTGTCATGCAATTTTGAACAAATGTTTACTGATACTGATAATGTAAAAGTTTAACACTATTGTTGTTCGGAATTGCCATTGCTTCAGATGAATCTGATAAATCACTCATTTAGGATGAAATTTTAAAACGCACACCAACATGTCATACAAAAAAGTCTGTTAAGCCCTTTGGTAAGCCGTAAGCCCCGTCATCGTTACTAAGAAGAGACTAATTTTATGTGAAGACTGCAGGCTCAAAGCCCAAGGTCAACGTCAACACTTCTCTAAAGCCTCGGTTTCCTAGGATAGCGGCGGCGTTATAATGCGGCCGTATTATTACGGTGAGTGACGTCACGAAAAGCGTTATCATAGTTTATAAGTAGGTGTGGTATGCTAGAGAGCGGTAACCATCACCGTCACGTAAAAAAGCGGCAACGCAATATTTGTGCGGTGTTGGTGACGGCAGGGAACAGTGCGTGCAACGTTTTTTGACGGATACGGTCGCTATTTCTGTCTAGAAAATGGCGCAAACCAGTACTTGGAGTAGTGAACAAGATGAAATTCTAATTGATTTTGTGCGAAACCATGAAATTATTTATAACATTAAAAGCAAGGAATATCGAAATGCACAAGCCAAACAAAATGCCTGGAAGGAAATTGGAACAATTCTACATACAACAGGTACGTACATGCTCATTTTCTGTATAACAGGGGGGGGGGGGCGTGAAATATGTTATTATGGTTAATATAAAGGGCATTGAGTTTATTGTTTAGAAAAATGTCGTAATTTAGATATGGAGTAAAAACGTCTGTATGGGAAAAAATAAAACATCATAATTAAATTTTAAGTACGAAATTTAAAATATGAAATATTGAACCTACCGAAAGAAAAGACAAAATAATGTTAAAACCCTAGAGTGTATCTTCTAATTCTCTCAAAAAGCGGAAAATTTGTATTTTTAATTTTTTGCCCCATAGTTACACATTTTTGTATGTATATTTGTGTTTAGTGTAATATACACATATTTTCATAAAATGCCATGTTTCAGATAAAATTGACCTTTCGTTTAATGTATTTATGTATTTATTCCAAGCTGTAATTTATAATATATCATAGAAACTAATATACATGCAGAAAATAAAAAACACTTCAATGATGTCTGTAATAATTATTCTGCCATTCTACTGCACCTGGTCCATTAAAATAGGTTTTAAATTTATCTCGAATATCTGTTGATAAATTCGGTGCACGGATATTATTTGCTACGATGGGAATTAAATTTTTTGTTGGTAATGGAAGAGCATCATCAAAGTTATCTGGATCAGGAGGCGGTATTTTAGCTTCTCGTAAGATATTGTGCAAAATGCAAGCAGACGTAATTAACTTATCCGTAGTTTTTGGGGCAGTAGCAATTGGCTGAAAAAAAATTCGAAAATAAGCACACATGATCCCAAAAGCATTTTCGGTCGTCCTTCTTGCTCGAGATAGGCGATAGTTATATATAGCTTTTGATGGATCAAGAAGTGATTGTCTTCTAGGGTAAGGTTTCATTAAATTTTCGTGAAGTGCGAAGGCCTCATCTCCAACAAACACATGTGGTACGACAGTATCTGTTCCAGGTAGTGACTGCGGTGGTGGAATATTGAATGTATTGTTGCGAATGTTTTGTCCAAACTGACTTTTTAAGTAGATTCCTGCATCTCCTTCTCGACCATATGAGCCAATATCTACCGCTACAAATTTACATTCTGCATCCACAATTGCCAGCATAACTATAGAATAAAATTCCTTGTAGTTAAAGTAAATAGAGCCACTGTTTTTAGGCGCCTTTATCCTTATGTGTTTCCCATCCATGGCCCCCACACAATTTGGAAATTGCCAAGTTGACAGAAATGTTCCATTGTTGGCGAGGGAATTATTATATTAAGCATTCTTTGGACGATGCTATCCGCAACTTGTTTTATGATGAAACTTATCCATGTATGACATATCCTATACTGGAATGCAAGTGATCTAAATGACTCTCCAGTGGCCAAAAATCTAAAAGAAATTTTTTTTTTCAGATTTTTGAGTCTACTAACAACATTGTTTATTATATTTATAGTTTCTGTGAAATTGTTGCATGTTTTAAAAGATTAAAATTAATATTTGCATCGTGAGGAGGAGATTACAATGGTGACATTATATTTATTTTTTAAAATATTAGGTACTACTAATTAAAACATCTTTGTTCGTTTGTTAATTTCAACATCATTTAATTACAAATATAATGTCAACATTGTAATCTCCTCCTGACGATGCAAATATTAATTTGTGAAACCGGTAGAGTTGTAAATATACTTATATATAAATTGTGAAATTCAATTTTAATCTCTTAAACAATTATTTATTATTATAGATGTCGACTGCAGTAAGAGGTGGGCATACATACGCGATTATTATATACGGCGGAGAGGAAAACCGGGAACAGGTTCAAGTGGGGAGGCGGCAAGAAAGCGATCAAAGCTACTGTCATTCCTAGATAGTTATTCCTCAGAAAAGAGAAGGTTTGTTAAATACGTACTATATAAATGTGACGAATAAAATATAACCTCGGTCTGGATTAAAATTATAATACACTTTTTAAATTTTAGCACTATTACCAATGTAGAAACTCCTACTACCTCACATAACACCGAAGAGGAGGCCGCAGATACCGAAATAGACAATGAAGAAGGCTATATTTCATACCAAGCAGATGGTATACAGCACGAAGGCCCCTTGGAAGAGGAAGACAGAACTGTTCAACGAGAGGGTGACAAGGAACGTTCCTACACTAAATCAGATACACCACAACGATCTAAAAAACGACAAAAGACATCACATTCTGAAGAAAGGATTCAGTTACTCAGGAAAATAGCCGATCGGCAGGTTCCTGTCACACCAGAAGCAACAGATGACAACGATCTCTTTTTTAGCTCCATGGCTAAAAGTGTGAAGAGGCTACCAAGGCTTGAACAAATACGGATACGGATGGAAGTGGCAAACCTCATTGGCAATGCCGAATTAACATATTTATCGGCTACCCCACACCATAATCGTGCGATGTCTGGAAGTGACAGTTATTCTGATTATGTTTCGGATAATACTACGCCAGGATATAATAGCCGTGCAACTTCTGTAGCCGATAGTTATTTTGTTTCTGACGATGCATTTTCTCCTGCGTTATCGGCAAATGCTGAAGAATTTTCAGATACTTCTACCCTGCAGTTGTTATAAAGGGTGGTGTTTATATCAGAATAAAATATGTATGGTTCTTGGGATAATAAAGACGATAAAACCAAACTTAATATGCAAAATTATTATTATACTTTATTGCTATATACCTTACCAACCTTAAGAATAAACACAGTTTTTGTTCGGGCGATACTGGTGTTTTCTTTCTATTACATGGCTGCGAGGAAATATCTTCTTTTATGTAATTAAGTACATAATCAAATAAGACAGGAGTTAAACGAAAATATTCCCTGAATTTGTTTTCATTTGTATGCAAGTGTCGACATATTAAAATCTCATATGCACCTTCCATTGCACGTCTTTTAAACATATCAGATTCTGGTAACCGATGTGTTTCTTCTTCTGATGACTCTTCATCTTCTAAAAATATTAACAAAGCCAAATCAAGATCATCCATTTTGACCAACTTCTTTTCACAAAATCAGAACACAACTATAAACAGACGTCTTTCTTGCAAAAACGTCCACCGTCAACTGTTCAACATAGTTTACAAAAGTGATCACCGCAAGAACGGCCGCCTTTTTTCTACCGCATGTTGACGTCATTCACCGTAACAATACGGCCGCTTTATAACGCCGCCGCTATCCTAGGAAACCAAAGCTTTAGCCCAGTAGCGACAACCTTCGAAAAGCACGTATTTTTATCATATTTATCCGTGTGAAGGGGATTTACCGATAGCGATAAGCACAGTGTTTCCTGGAATTGCTCTATGCTGTCGCTATCCAAGGCTTGTATATACAAACCTTGGTCGCTATCGGCACAGCAACAGTTGGGAGTGTAACTTCAAGGCCTCTTTCACATGAACGGTTTTTTCGCAAGGAAGTAGCATTTGTTGATTCAGTAGTTTCTTGTAATCAAACCAACACGTGTATACGGTGTTGCCAGGTCTACCGATTTTTCGGTAAATCTACCTATTTTGCCAATGTCCTACCGATATACTGATTCCAGATGTGATTCTACCGAAAAGTGGTCTACAATGCAGATTTTTTTGTCAATATGCAGAGTTTTAGGTTTTACGTATAACATAATTACAGGAAGTTCTAAACTTTTATTTTTTTTAAGTTATCAAAGCTTTTCACCTGTAGCGCTCCCTCCATCTATGGTAGAAGTATAAAATATCTAATAGTTTTGTGGGGACCTCGATTAGTTTGTAGCGGAATTTTGTTTAGAGTTGGTAGTTCGCCGGAAAAAATGCACTTCTGCATTTTCGATAATTTCAAACAGCGCCGGGGATTCACTGCAAATGTGATTTTTTTTAATCACTACATACGTAGCCCGCTAAAAAAATAATAACAGGTAGCACCGAAAATGATTTGATTTTTCAATTGCAAAAACATTAATAAATAGTATGACTACGAATATTTTATATCAAAGATCCTAAAAAAAATATTGTACGTTATACCTAGTGGTAGGTATTCATTTTGTACTGTTTTTTTGTTTTTTATTATCCAAACAATAATCATGTGTTTTTGTTCCTTTAAACTTGTTTTTAATAAACTTTTTTAAAAATTACTGTTTATTTGAATCTACCGAATTTCTCCCTAATCTAACGAGTCCCAAACTCGACCTACCGATTAAACATACTCGTATCTGCGACCTGGCAACACTGCGTGTATTACCTTCTTATTTACTGCGGGTAAAATAGGAGAAATTCCTTTAGCTGTACTGCTGTAGTATCACACACGCCACAACTGAAGAAAAGTATATGTATTTCTTAAAAGTGGATAGTCCATTTTTGATGAAGATTGATGAAGATGAAGATTTTCCACTAGTATTTTTAACAGATGCAACCAAGTTTAAAGAAGTGAGCTTAGGTCGTACCGTCTCAAACTGGTGCGTGGTCGTAATTGTCGGTTCAGCACGTTACAAACGTCTGAAGAAATCTCCGAAGGTAATTTTTTCGCGATTACAATACTTCCTTCGTCTTTTAGACGAGGTAAGTAGAAACGAAGTTTAAAATGGTTTGGCCTAGGAAATGTTGGAATGAGGGAGTTAGGACTGCAATGTGAAAGCAAGACATTGAGAAAAATATGGTTTATTACCATCTCGGTCAGGTAAATTTTGTACTAGAATTCTTTCGATTCTAAGCAACTTTATAAAATGTTTCTGTGTATTTTAAAAAATAAGGGCACTACATTCTTGATCCACTTTTATATTTTCGGACTTCCTCCGGATGCTGAAGGAGATACAGCAAGCGCTCGATAACGTCAACAGCGGATAATGAAATCATCGCGCTAATGTGAACACAAAATTCAATACTATAGGATCAAACAGAACGCCCGATAACGTAAATAACCTGTACAGTTCGATAACGTGAACAGTTCTTGGCGATGTCAGTCGCCGATTTATGTAGGGGATTCCCCTATGCAACACAGATTAGTCGCCGATTTATATAGGGGATTCCCCTCTGCGACACAGCTGCGTCGATCGGGTCGATCGCATGGGTGTTTATGATGCGTTTGCATTTCCATTTTAGTCATTGTTGAACATAGGCGCCAATTTATGCAGAATAAAATAGCAGCTTATTTTTCTTCTCATTAAAAATGTAAATTACTTATCGCTGTCATATGTTTTGTTTTTTATTGTGTTATTAAACGTTTGTTTAATAATGTGTTTATTAATAAAATCACGCTCGCTAATGTAAACATTTCGACAATGTGAACACACTTGGTATGAATTAGTTCACGTTATCGAGCGTCTGCTGTTGTTGGTAATTGAATTCATCGTTTAAGATGATGAGGGACTTCCATCAAGAATACAATTTTCTGATCATACATGGATAATCCAGAAAGCCATGTGTCTAAATGTATGTATAATGTATACTACATCTACATCTCAATTAATAGACTTTTCGAGTAAATAAATAGTTTCAAATTTCGACATTGTTATGGTTTAGGGGATTTACTGGTTACTGCCTCTCACTTGGCCAAAATTTCCGAAAAAAATTAAACCAAGCCCAACCTCCGCGTGCTGCCTGTGTACGAACACGACCAGGACAGCAGGTTTTATATTTGCAAATGTATAGCTTAATTGCCTGCAAGTTCTATTTACTTAAATGGATGTCTCTGTCTACACTCCAAGAAATTTAAAATTATGGGAAGGCTTTTCGTTTTGTTTTATATCCTCTTAAATAACAGTGTATAAATCTGCAGTATTTATTAGAACATCTGCTAGCAGTCGAGCAGGTTTCAGAATTTTTTTAAAATATTGATATAATCATTCAATGACTACACAATAATAAAGCAACTTAAAATAATGTTCCTAAAAGGAGTGATCGTTTCGTTTTATTACTGGAATTTCGGTTTATTACAACGGTATTTGCAATTCATTTGTAAATTGTCCAGTTTTGATTGTAATTGTAATACAAATTAGTCAAGATTAGTCTGAAAAAAGTAATTATTATTATAAAATGTTATATAAACGTTTAATTCTTACATATTTGGTCATGTAATTGAAGACATTCACAATGTAAAACTGTTAACCTAAAAATATGATTTATGACAATTAGGAAAGTCATAACAAGTAATAAAAGATGTATTATCATTTGTTTGATAACCATTGGTTTTGGCGGGTAGTTTTAAAAATAAACAGAACAAATGGGTTGTATAACAATATAAATTGGATTGCCATAAGTCCCATTTGAAGTCGCATTTAATAGTCAATTTTAGATGTTAATGTACTGGTATGTCATACACCTAAATAGTGTGATAGACAAATATTAGTGCGAAATAAAAAACTTGGTGAGTGCATCCATTACTACTACACAAGGATGTACCTACTGCCAACCACAACGAGACTAGCTGTAGCAGAGATCTGGCGAATAGAAGATTATAGAAGATAAAGAGCTAGCTCGAAAATAGCAACTTACAAAGTGACTCGATTAACTTTCAACTTAAAACAACACACATATATCAAGGAAAGTAGTAATATACAATATATCTGCCATTTACAGAGTCATTAAAATTGAATTCAATTGAATCATAAATTAGATAATAATAAAATTTGTAAACACACAATAATATTAATCTAAATTGATTTAACAGAAATTAAATATTATCAAATATTATAACAAAGGTGTTAAACGTATGATAAAGGCAGTTATTAATTACTTAATAAATAGAATTGTCCTACATCTTGCATTATAGTTATTCATTGTTTATGTCTTAATGAAATTCTACGGCATCTTCAGTCGATTTTTTGAATTACGAGCGACACTCGATTAATAATAGAAGAAGTACTGACGGTAATTGTAATTTCTCCATGAAATCAATTGAAGTGGTCCCAAAAAACTGTCGACATAAGCCTGCCTGCAGACGCTGGTGGTCAGATATATTTTGGAGGCGTTGAACCCTTATTTGGATCCACTGTATCGATTCCTGATTGCTATCACGATTCCAATAATGGACCCAACCTTCATCTCCTGTCACTATTTTTGACAACACATCTGGAGTAAATTCACACTGCTTGAATAACTGTCTCGAGGACAATCTTTCTGTCAAAAGTTAAAAGTTTTAAGGCTGGATTAAACAGCTTTTTTGCCCTAGCCTTAGTCTTAACTTATCACTTAGCTTTAAGAAGAAAAACAGGTATTTATACAAACATATTTTGGGTTACGAAATTTACGACAGCGCATGTGCAAATGTGTGTGTGTAAAATCCCAACTTTTATAAATTCGTTTATCCCTTAACCACTGACATGCGGTATGCCATACCGCTCCAAAAATACATTCTGTTGTAAAACGAGTTTTACAAAAGATCCCTAGAAAACCATCTGTGTACCTTCAAGTGATGTGTAACTGTACCTACTGTCAAATGCTGCAGTTTCAGTATGCGTTTAGTTTTTTAATTACGTTGACGTACAGTTTTCTTGCGGTATCACGTCCTGCATGTCAGTGACTACGTTCCTATAGTTGGTATAGTTAAAAGCAGTGCAATTGTTGTCAATATTTTCTATTCTAATCTTTTTTTAAATTAATATCATTAATTTGTTACTTTAAACATTATTTTACCATTTTATAGTGACCAGTACTCAAGTTTTGCTGTAATTAAGTTTATACAGGGTTTTGTCCAACATTTCTTTTAATATATGCATGCGTTTATAATTTTTTCGAAAAAATTAAGTTAATTTTATTTTGAATCGTATTGTATTCTACAAGTGTGAAGAATAATTCAGTAATTGATGTAAAAAACAAATACAGTGATATAGGACAGATTAGCATTAAAATCAAGGAATAATAGGCAACGGTATGACGTACCGCACGTCAGTGTCTACGTCCTGAAACATCCATGTCAGTGGTTAAAGGTTAACCTTAAATACAACAAAACCGCTAGGTATTCCGTTTACACAAAAGAATTAAAACTGTAATTTAAAAATATTTAAAATATAATTTAAAAAAAGAATAATCAGAAACACCGATAACCATAAATTTACATATCACTTTCACTCGATACAGCTTAAAGCAGCTCTGGTACAAGAATGAACCAAAATGTTGGAGGCTCATTTACAAAGAGGGGTTGTTAAACAGCAAATATGTAAGTGTATTTCTGTGCAATTTCGAATGAATCATAAACTTTCCAAATCTTGAATGTGCCTAGCCTTATTACATTCAAGGAAGAATGTTAAGCTTACCTTTGCTATAATAATCCAGATGCCTCGGTACTTCCCTAATTACTTTTACAGATGCTCACAATGATTAGGGTTGCCATACGTCCCGATTTTTCGGGATTGAACGGATTTGTAGCTAGTTGTCCCAAACCGAAATGCTGTCAAAAACATCCCGATTTTCCAAGAAAATGTTACGCTTTACCGATTTCGAACGATTTCTGTAGAGTCTGGTTCAATACCTCCAGTAGAATTTAGAACTATAGTTGTTTAACAAGAACTGTGTATACAGTATCTAGCTATTCGCTATTGTGGAATCTGATTTCCCAGGGCTTGTTTAAATAGGCGATTGATTATGGGTTAAGCGAATAGCACATTGATCCACATTTAATGAGTAAAATTTAAAAAGAAGTATAAAGTTCCAAGAAATATGATTGATACATAAAACTAGTGCAAATGCAGTAGATGCAAATGTGAATTCATGGCCAAATTTCGTAAAACTTGTAGCTAAAACGAATCGCATGAAACTTTGTTACTTGTACAATTTACACCAGTGAAACTTGTTACATTGAATTGTTTCGCCGATTCGACATTGTAGTATGCAAATGTGTTCCGATGAGACTGTGGTTTGGTTATGGTCAGGGCCGTAGCCAAGGGGAGGTCATTTTTGGCCTCCTCTAGTACATTAGCCGCTAATTTAATCTAACTTTTTATTTTTACTAAGAAATATTTTATTACTCAAAATTATAAAGAAATCCGAGAGGTTGAAATGCCCTATATCCATTTGATAATTAACTATATTATAAGAAAAATAACCTGAAAAAGGCTATATTATAAAGAACACATTAAATATAAATATCCCATACTTGCATTGTGCCAATCATCAACTGCACCTAGTAATTGTTAAAGCCATGCAGGAAGTTTCCGTCATAAAGCATTTCTTTAACAATGTTCATTACTATACCGGGTGCTGACTTGCGCGACGCACCATAGGAATTTGCATAGTAAATTCTTTATGTTCAATTATTTGCTCCCCTAATTACTTTAGAGTTAAAGTGTAAATACATTTTTTGTAGAGAAAAAAATACTGCATCCATTCACACTGTTGCTAGCAATTTTTTATTTTCCGGAACCGAAGGAATGCAAAAAACAAACTAGCATTTTCACAAAAATCAGTGATGCCATGGAATTATTGAAACAAGCCAATGCCAACGTAAATGCGTGCGGAGCGACAATATGTGCTGTATGTTTGTTTGTCATTGATGTTTGACGTTTATAATAATTCATTATTAATTATGTTCTGCTTAATGTCTCTAAGGTACCTAGACCTTGTCCATAACAAAAATGGTTTTACGAGTATGGTGGACTTTCGTTAAGCAAGCTCCTTGTTTATTGTAAAATATCAGTATCGGCAAATTCCAAACAGTACAACCATTAATAGACTGATTCATTTTAAGTTTAAGACTACAGGCAAGTTATTAAATAATTGTAGGTGCTATAATGAGGTTCAGAACTTACACCAAAATAAGAAAAACGACAATACGTTCAATCTTTTGACGGCAGTGACTGGATGATCGGGCGCACGCACTTGCGTTGGCATTGGTTTGTTTCAATAATTCCATGGCATCACTGATTTTTGTAAAAATGCTAGTTTGATTTTTTTCATTCCTTCGGTTCTGGAAAATGAAAAATTGTTAACAGCAGTATGAATGGATGCAGTATTTTTTTCTCTACAAAAAATTTCTTTACACTTTAGCTCTAAAATAATTAGGGGAGCAAATAATTGAACATAAAGAATTTACTATGCAAATTCCTATGGTGCGTCGCGCAAGTCAGCACCCGGTATAGCTTTCTTAAGAAAGAAACGATTACGAAGATCTACGAAGGACAACCCTTAGTAAGACTTCTTGAGCTACGCTGGGTTGGGTGCTAATAATTTGGAGAAGATATTACAAACTTCAGAGACTGTAAAAACAGTCGTGCATGTGGTGGCGACTACGTAGGCGAAAGTATAGGATTATTTTCAGTTATGAAAACCAAAAAATCCCAATTTTCAATGGTTTTCATAAAAAAATACTAGAAATTTTAAAACCAGCTGATAAGGTGTTGCAAACTCGAGAAACAAGTTTAAAAGTAAAAGATTCATTGATACTAATAAACGGTGTTACACAAACTATAAAAGAACTAAGAAACGAAATAGCTATTTATGCAACAAGTGCTAAAAGTCGACGTTTATGCACGAGACATGAAAATTATGAAACGAAGCTGAAGGCTGAGTTTCATAACATGTCTCGTGCATAAACGACTTTTAACACGCGTTGCATACAATATTTTATCTACGACCTTAATTTGACCGTTATTAATCCATATACAGGGTGTTCGGATAATAGAGAACCATACATTGATGGTGAGTTCTACGCATTAAAATAATAAAAAAACTTCATATGCAGTATTTCCGAAAATCGTTATTGGCGTAGATACCGACCCTTAAAGTTTAACTTTTTTTTTTTTTTTTTTTTTATAACTGAGTAGATAACTACTTTAAACCTGGTGTACGTGCTCTTTATTGAAATGCTCACAAACAAAAAGAAAAATAATCGATAACATGTATTTTGAACGGGCAGTTAACCTAAAACCATATTTTCTTTTTAATCATAACTTTGATATCTGAAGACATACCTCCAATCTAGATACGGCATCTTGTAGGGAATAAAAAAATTCAAAATTAATGTACTCTTGTTTGGTATGCGTAACATAATCCGTTTGGTTAGAAATTCTATCTTTTCTTTTCAGGGTTATTATCTGATTAGCCTTGATAACAAAAATACCATACATTGATGGTGAGTTCCACGCATTAATATCATAAAAAACTTCATATGCAGTATTATCCGAAAATCGTTATTGGCGTAGATACCGACCCTTAAAGTTTTTGCAATAGCTGTATTTTATTTTATTCATAGAACACATATGAAATACCATAAATCTAAATTTAACATAATAAAAAAACAACACACGGTTTGATGTTTCTTTAAACTTTATGCTACTTTTATAAACATTCACAGCACATATTCGAAATGCCCTCCGTTCATGCGTATACAGCTCTGCGCTCGTAGCACCAACGATTCCCTTACGCGGGCAAATGTCGCTAGTTGATCACGTATAGTTTGACAAGCATCTATTATACGCTGTCTCAACTCTTCTAAATTCTCGACAGGAGTAGCATAAACAATAGCTTTTAACCATCCCCACAAAAAAAAGTCCAGAGGATTTAAATCCGGCGATCTTGGCGGCCATGGGACTGATCCAGCCCGTCCTATCCATATTTCTGGTTAGGTTTCATTAAGGTACTGGCGCACTGCATTACTGAAATGAGCAGGAGCTCCATCCTGTAATAACCACATGTTTCTTCGGACTTCCAACGGAACCAAGTAACTGTGGAAGATCGTTCTCTAAGAAAGATAGATAAATCGGTCCTGTTAATCTATTCGGAAAAAAATGAGGTCCTATTAGTTGATCTCCGAGTATCCCAATCCATACGTTTACGGAAAATCTTTCTTGGTGTCCAGCTTCAATAATTTCGTGTGGGTTTTCTTCTGCCCACAAATGAGTGTTTCGAAAATGTATAAACCCGTCTCTAGTGAAACCTGCATCATCTGTATACAAAATTTGAGACGGAAATGCTGGATTAGTGGCGCGTTTTTGGAAAATCCACTCGCAGAATTCGATTCGCCGTGGATAATCACCAACTTTTAATGCCTGAACCTTTTGAAGATGGTAAGGGTGCAGTTGTTCGTGAAGAACTTCCCAAACTATCGAGTTAGACACTCCCTCCGTTAAAGCAATCCTTCTCGTACTAGTCCCAGGATTTGCCTCAACTAGATCTAAAACTCTTTCTTCCATTTCTCCACTACGCGTTGTCCTTGGCCGTCCACGATTTAATCGAGAAGAAATAAATGTACCCTCTTCTCGAAGGCGTCGATCTATGTTGCCAAACATATTTTTATTTGGAATTCGGCGATTAGGAAATTATTCCCTATAAAGACGTTGCGCTTCTCTTGCATTACCATTTGCTCGTCCATAAATTAGGTGCATATCAGCCATCTCAGCAAAAGTATAATTAAAATTCATTGTTAACACAAACTCAAACGTCAAGTTAAACAATAATAATTGCACGTAAACAATTCGACATCAAACAAACAAAAGTTGCATTTTTGTTATCAAGGCTAATCAGATAATGATCCTGAAAAGAAAAGCCTTAAAACTTTAGATAGAATTTCTAACCAAACGGTTTATGTTACGCATACCAAACAAGAGTACATTAATTTTGAATTTTTTTATTCCCTACAAGATACCGCATCTAAATCGGAGGTATGTCTTCAGATATAAAAGTTATGACTAAAAAGAAAATATGGTTTTAGGTTAACTGCCAGTTCAAAATACATGTTATCGATTATTTTTCTTTTTGTTTGTAAGCATTTCAATAAAGAGTACGTACACCAAGTTTAAAGTATTTATCTACTCAGTTATAAAAAATAAATAAAAAATTTTTAAAAAAAGTTAAACTTTAAGGGTCGGTATCTACGCCAATAACGATTTTCGGACAATACTGCATATGAAGTTGTTTTATTATTTTAATGCGTAGAACTCACCATCAATGTACGGTTTCCTATTATCCGAACACCCTGTATATTGATTTAACAAAGGTTTGCATCTACGACACTTCTAATTTATGTCATAATAAACAGTAGCCCATGCGCGGGCGAATGTTTGCGAATGACAGTAGTCATGGTCAGTTACGAAATGTAATTATTAATACTCCACATCTGACTGTATTCATTACATAAAGCTTTAATTATTTCAAAAACACTTTACCTGTAACGCAAGAAGCAACTAGAATAACTTTACAACTTCACTTCCAGTTCGAAATTGTAGTTTTATAACCTCATTTCACTTTTAGCACATGGGCTAAAAGTAAACAGCTGATTTCTTTAACCACGGTATACTATAAAACGTCACTCTTAGTGAAACAAGCTAGTGCTAAAAGGCCTACTTTTACTAGTGGTCGTAGATAAAATCCTTTAATGACATAATCCAAGAAGTCGACAAAACATATTTTAGTCTAGTTGAAGAAAATCAACCGCCACCACACCGGCGTAAGAAAGGAAATATGTTGTTGAAGGAGTTTCTCATTACCGAAAGTATTGGTGAAAGGTGATATGAAGTCGATCAAAATCCTGAGTTGCACATGAAAACTATTTTTTATCAAACAATAGAACTCATTTTAAACGAGATTAATAAAAGATTCTCTACTAACGAGGATTTGCTAACAGCTATTTTTTGTGTAGAAGACGAAAAAGTGGATCTTTTAAATATAATTTTTTTTAGAAACTCTTATAACCATGCGCGGAAGAAGTTGCGGTCGTGAAAAACTTTTTAATGTGCAGAAAGAAAGAGAGCGGCCCATGCAGTGTTGAGTAGTTGCAGAAGTTTATCAGCAAACAATTGCTTTCCCTGATGCAACTGCACGTACATTTGGTTTTGGTTGCAGCACGGATTTATGTGAATCTACATTTTCTATGTTGATCCCCATAAACAGAGAACAAAGAACATCCATGCATTATCAGCGGATGGCAAATTTAATTTTGCTAGCTTTTAAAAAAAACGCACTAAAGACATTAATATGGATCGACTATCAGTTCAATTTAACAGTTCGAGAGGTAGAAAACTTCAACTGTATTAAATATTTTATTTCGATTTTTTTATGCGGGAGTACGTAAACTGCTTATGAATACGAAATGTTACGTGGAAGTATTTCAGTTATGAAATTTTAGAAATTCAGTATTGTCATACAAATTCAAAAAATCCAATGCGCTATTATCTGTCAACTAGAACTCGTGGCCAGCCTACGTCTGGCCCGGCCAGCGTAAAGAAACGGTTAACAATAAAAATGCTTGCTCAAGGCGGCAGCCAGCTTACGTCCGGCCCTGCCAGCGTTAACAATACAAATGCGGTCTCGCCATTCGTGCGCGCGCGCCACTTGCTAGCATGCAGGCCGTTCATGCAGCGTGTGCGCGCGCCTGCTTACGGACGACATCGGCTCTTATAATATAAGATTTGAAAATTCACATAAATCTGTAATTTTTATACGTTATAAAAATGTAGTAATATGTATTATGTATTTACAGTTTTTGTATCATCATAACCTGTATACTAAATATTTTTGAAAAAGGTAAAATATGAAAAATATATGTACAAATTGTTATGTTGTTCTTTTTAAGAAATATAATTGGTTTATTGCGGCCTCATACTATAGAAAAATGCAAGTTTAAGATAGTGAATTCTAGAGTTTAATCGACCATTTCTATGGAGTGATGGCAAAACCAAGTTCTTACAAGATATTATTACTCCGTTCTCAAGTTTAAAAGTACAAACTAGATCTATATGTTGCTTCTACACTTTTCCCACTTTGACACTTACACCACTTGGCCTACTACCAATACAGGGTCCGGCAACGATGTGGGGGTGATAGATATTTCTGAAACTACGAGGGTTACATAAATATTGTGTATATAAAAGTTGTCGGTACGAAGATGGTGCACATTACTAAAATGGTTTTGATTATACAGGGTGGCTCAAAAAAAGGGCGAATCAAACTTACTTTTTACTTCCGTTTATGATAAAGGAAGTACATATTGGATTCACCCCAAAAATTCGAAATATATTTTTATTCATTGGCATGTGTCTGTCTGTCGTCTGTCTGTGAACAGAATATCTCAAAAACGAAAAAAGGTATGGCGTTGAAACTTCATATAGTATAAGTTTTGTGTACTATGTAGATGCGACAGCGAGCTTTTGAAGAAAATCGCATAACCGGAAGTACGTGTTTTACTCTTGTGATTTTCCAGTTTTTTCGATTTCTCAAAAACGGCTCTTTACGATTTTTTTCAAACTTTACATTTTCATTACATATTTAGTGTGTATTGATGTGAGATAGGTGATTATCCTGTTGAATACTTCTAAAATGGGTTGCTTTTGTTGTTTTTCATTTTTTTTTATTAACTCCTATTTTAAATAGAACACCTAGTATATTATTACATTTTTAAATTCAGCTTCAAATTTGTCTCTTCAACTAATGCTCTATTGTGTACCGTTTTGTAGAATTTGTAATGTTTGAAAAATTTTGACAAATGCTTAAAAATTAAATATCAAATTTTTGTCTGATTATAAGATCACTGTAAAAGGAAGTTGTGTGAGTGTATCACACCAGATTCTTTTTAAATGGAATGCCCTATATTTGGATGGTTTAAAACTTTTGCATTGAAATACTCATCATTTTTATATAAAGTTGCATGGGCCTAACGTCAACTGTTTTGAAGATATTAACGATTTCCTGGCGGCTGCTGTAAGCAACAGAGAACAATTGAATGTAGGAAAAAGTTACTAAAAAATTATGATTTTCGGGAACTACCTTACAAGTGCAAAATGGGTGATCTGGGTATTAATGCTATACAGGGTGCTGATCATTTGCACATTTAATGAATTCGAATGTTTTTCAAATGAAACGCCTTGTATTTTTGAAAAGCCCTTTTAAGCTTTCTATTGATATGTTACTTCATACCTCTAAGTTCAACTATTTCTCAGATATGCGTGTTTGAACATAAAAACAATTTAAGACCCTTCAGATGCTTTATTTAAAGGGATAACGCCGTTAAAATAATGAATTAGAAACTTGAGCTCTCCAAAAATATTAACACGAAACCGGGTTTAGAAAATAGAAATTTAGTCAGTGTTGATACAAGGAATAATAAACACGAAAACACGATACATTTAGGAATACATTAATTCCAAGGTCAAATAAAATCAGATAAAAAGCAAAAGCCAATATAAGCCAATATGTACAACAAAATCCTATACTTAATTACATTAACTGTTCAAATAGTCCCTTTCCTACTCTGAATATAAAAGCTGTACAGAGAACTCATAATCAGCAAATATAATTATTTTGATTTATTTAAATGGAACACCCTGTATATCCTTCTATTTTTGAAAAGCACTTTTAATGAGCTTTCTTCTGACATTTCATTTCCTATCCCTAAATTCAAAAGCTTTTCAGATGTAATTTTCTCCTGCTTTTTCGCTTTTCCGTAATTGCCATTTCAACGAGTTTTGACTAGCGGCTGGATTTTTGTTTTTTAAACCTGGTTTTATCTTTTGTTTGGAGAAGTGTTTAAATCATTATTTTAACGGCGTTCGTTTGTTATCCCTTGAAATAAAGTATCTTCAGGTGCTTAAATTGTTTTTTATGTTCAAACACGCCTATTTCAAAAACAGTTGAATTTAGAGGTATGAAGTAAGATATACTAAAAGGGATTTTTAAAAATCGAATCTAATAGAATTTAATTAAATTAAATCGTATCTAAACAAATTTAATAAGAATGATGCTGATTAATTTACGATTCACGATTCGATTAAATTCCGATCTCGAATCCATTCTTAGCAATTCCATTCACGAATGTAATCGATTATTGATTCTGGCAGCTTCGTAATTACAACTGATTCAAGTACTGCGATTTGTGGGTGTAATCCAATTAATCGAAAATCGATTAATATAAAACATCGATTTTTTTTCCTCGAAATCACCCAAGCCTAGTCGAGATTCGAAGGCTGTTTAAAATTATTGCGCACACTGTATAATATCTTTTGCCACTTGTTTATTTCCTTCCTACAATTGCTTATCACGTTTATTTTATTGTTACTAGCTTTGCGCCGGCAAGTGTCTTTGTAGTTCTCCTGTGCTTCTATGCAGCACTAAGCTGCAACACTTAAGCCGGCTACAGATGTAGAGACTTACTTTAAGAAGACTGAAGTGTGCATTCGAAACAAAAGTTCATTCAAACACGCATCTGTGTGATTGAAACCCTAAAGCCGGCAACAGATGCAGAGACTATACAAGGCCTTGGACTATAGCGTGTACATTTTTGAATGCGACTTTTCTGGAGTTTTAAGTTGACCGTCTGTACAAAATGACGTCGAATTTATCAAAATACGAACTTTGTTTGCAGTCAGTCAGTCAACTATACACATTTATTGGCGTAGTATTGACAGCACGTTTGTACTAATGCAAACAAATGCATTTATTTCAGAATGTATAGTAAAAAGTGAATATTATATATATCGCCAACTCGCTGTTGAAATTTGGGGTTGTTCTTCGTCTCCAGAATTACCTATTTTAAGGAGGAGGAGCACTTTTCTTATCTTTTTTTTCTATATATATTATTTATTTCTTATAGGAATTCAATATATTTCATTTTGCTTTGTTAGAAAGATATTTTTACTACTTAAAGCTATACTTTGTTGTTTGTGTATAAATAATTTCGGTAAGGGTAATTGGACATATATGCATATGCAATTTAATTTTAATCATTAATATTATTAATAATTACATATATTGTAATTCTAAAATAAGATTTCATTAACAATCTGATTATGAATGTTGACTTATCAGATCTTCCACACATTACTGACTTTTTTATAGATAACATTAGTGATTATAGACAAATAACAAAACACTTTATTAATAACAATTTAGTTAACTTAAAAATTTTACAAACAAATATTAGAAGCCTACAGCTGCATTTTACTGAATTAGAAGTCTTGCGTCAATTCTTGGATAGTGATTTTGATATAATTGTGTTAGGTGAATGCTGGGAAATACATAGTACCCCTTTTCTTAATTTAAATGGTTATAAAATTTATCATAATAATAGTAATCTTAATAAATCTGATGGAGTAGTGGTTTACATTAAATCAACTATTACACATACTGTTGATAGAATAAATATTAATAATTTTATTTTATTGCGAACGAGTCTTATTCCTAATGACATTAAAAAAAATTCACTTACCGCTGTATACAGGGCACCTTCTTTTAATGGTAATGACTTCATCCAAATATTAAATGAGTATTTCACCAACTATACTAAAACTCAAATAGATTTTTTTTGTGGTGATGTAAATATTAACACACTCCTAATAAATGATAATTTAGTGGATTCTTACTTAAATTTAATGTGTACTTTTGGCTTTCATCGTTGTATCCCCAAACCAACGAGAATTTCCGAGATATCAGAGACGTGTATTGACCATTTCTACCTAAAAGCTTCACTTAATTCGCTTAATAGCCTTCCTTTGACGTTGTCATTTAAAATTTCTGATCATTTTCCTGTATGCTTATATTTAAATCTTAAACAAACGAGCAAATGTATTTTAAAAGAGGATCACATATCTAAAGAAATAATAGATTACAAAAAATTAAATAATATATTCGAAAGAATTCAATGGAATGGTTTGGTTGAGCAAAATGTTGACATTGCTTTTGAAAATTTCTTATACATTTTACAAACTGCGATTAAGGATGCTACTCTAATTAAAAAAGAAATAAATTAGTTAAGAAAAAACAATGGATATCAACTGAAATTGTATGACAAATTCATATAAAAACATTTTATTTAAAACTTATTTACGAAATAAAAACAACCTTAACGCGCACAATAACTATAAAGCACAACGAAACTTGGTGAATTCTCTTAAAATTAATCCTGCCAAATCTGTGGTTATTTTATTTGGTGGTAGAAATACTAGATCTGCAGCATTGCCGCTTATTCAAATTTAAATAAATGATACAATAATTCCTATTAAAGACAGTGCCCGAAATTTAGGTCTTACTCTAGACTGTTAGCTTAGATTTCGTCAGCATATTAATAACTGTATACGTCGATCCTATGGAAATCTTAAATTAATTTATAATAATAGACAAGTCTTAAATAAGAAAATAAAAACGCTTCTATGCGAATCTCTCGTGTTGACACAGTTTAACTATTGTGATACCGTGTACGGACCCTGTATTGATAAATCAACTAAAAGAAGAATACAAATTGTTCAGAATTCCTGTTTGAGACTTATCCACGGTGTTAGACGAACATATATCCCACAAAATAGTAGAAACTAGTTGGCTTAACATGGAAAAACGTCGTATGTTGCATTGCTTGGTATTTTATCATAAAGTAATGACAAAAACTCCTCCTTATCTTTACTGTAAAATTACATTTCGTACTGATATACATAATTTGAATTTAAGACATAGAGGTTTATTAGATTGTAAATCGCATAGATCTGAATTTTTTAAGAGATCATTTACTTACTCCGTTTCAAAATGTTACAATTCAGTACCTAATTTATTTAAATGTTTACCACTAACTTCCTTTAAACATCGTATTAAAATCTGGCTCTTTAACAATTCCACAATTACTGAATAATGCTGTATACACATCTATATATGTGTTCATTATCTACTCTTCGTTTATGTCATATTCTTATTATTGTTATGTATCTTATGTTGTTATTGGCAATACTTTGTTTCTTCGTGGGTGATCAGGCATTAAACTATTATAATCTATTAAAGCCGCTTTGTAAAGCAAATTACTATTATATTATATTGTCGGTGGCAGGGAAGAGCAGGGTCCTCCGTTTCTTCGAGGTCATCTGACTGCCCTCGAATTTCCAGGAAAATTGTAATTTTTTTTTGTATTATGTAAGATTTCTATTTTTTTCTGGAAATAAACATTATTATTATTATTAATTTACTTCGGTCATGCAAAAATAATTATTATAAAAATAAATTTGATAACTGTAAAAATTCAGAAGAACTCTGGAAAGTTACTAAAACAACGGCTAATATAAATTCAAAAAAGTCTATTATAACACAAATTCAAACTGAAGATGGACAAATAATTGATTGTAACGAGGCAATTGCTAATGAATTTAATAATTTGTACATGTTCCGAATCAGTTGTCATCAGAAATAACAGGTCTGGATCAAGCCCTTCAACATAATATCAATGTAAATGAAAAGTCATTATATTGGAAACCATTTGATCACTTTGACGTTGAAAATAGTATTAAGAGCTTGAACAACGCCTTTTCACGGGGTTCTGATCAATTATCTACAATAGTTTTGAAAAAAATATCAAAGAGTATTTCTTTACCTCTCTCTACATTATTCAATTATTGCCTAACTGAAGGTATCTTTCCAAATTGCCTAAAAACTGCTATAGTCACACCACTTCCTAAATCTGGTTCAATACTTAAGATTTCAAACTATAGACCAATTGCCCTCACGTCTTGCATCTCCAAAATATTTGAAAAGCTTATCAAAAAACAATTAGAATCATTTTTCAAACTTTGTAACATTTTCTCTGATAATCAATATGGTTTTAGGAATAAGAAATCTACTGAAGATGCTTTGGATTTTCAGACATCTAATATATATCGATCCTTAGACTCTTCTAAGTCTACTCTTGCGATATTCTTAGATTTGGCCAAGGCATTTGATACAGTTTCTCATCGTATTTTGTGCCATAAACTGGAGATGTACGGCGTGAGGGGGATTGCACTATCACTTATAAAAAGTTATTTAAGAGGAAGAAAACAGGTCGTAGTTAATAACTCTCTAAGTTCTGCAAAATCTATATCGTGTGGGGTTCCACAAGGGTCAATTTTGGGACCATTGCTTTTTATTATGTATATAAATGACCTTTTGCGCTACAACTTACATAACAGTCATATGGTTTCCTTTGCAGATGACACTGCTATTGTGATCAATGGTGATTCATGGGATCACGTCATTTCTGATGCCACTAACCATCTTAAGTTTCTAAAATATTGGTTAGATAACAATATCCTAACCTTGAATTATGATAAAACGTTTTATAGGCCTTTCACAATTTATAATCAAGCCTTACCTATCCCAAATCAGTTGATTCTTCATTCTTATAATTGTAAAGGTATTAACTGTGTTTGTACTATTAATATTAAGAAGTCCTCTTCCATAAAATATTTAGGGTCAATGGTAGATCAACATTTAAGGTGGGATGTACACATAGATTACTTGGTAAAAAAAAACGTAAATTTATATATCTTTTTAGAACTCTCAAGCAGTTTGCTCAACTAAACTCTTTAAAAACGCTTTATTATGGTTATATACAGTCAATATTAAACTATGGAATTCTCGTGTGGGGTGGAGCGGCCAGTACACATTTATCTAGAATTGAAGTTATGCAAAAAAGCTTCTGAATATTAAAAGCAGAAAAATTATTTCTAAAAATGTAGTATTTGACACTAATTTCTTTATGCTTTTTTTGCTGTTTTTGCCTTTTTATATATATTGAGGATTTTTGTGCTTATTAGTGCTTATTTTCAAGTTTTCAGTTTCCATTTATTTTCTGCCTAATTCATTTCGTAATCGAATATTTCAATCTGGTTCGTTTTCGAGCATATTTTTTTATTGCATGCAGTTTATTCCGGTACGGCGACAGGCTTAAAAACGCAGTCAGTGCAGTGATTTTCTGCGAATCCCTAAAAAACTCGGGTATTCCCTTGAATTATTTTAGATAACACACACCAGAAAACTCGGTTATTCGTCGTTTTGCTTGATTTTAACTCAAAATAAAGACAAGAGCAATACGACCGATCTATGGATAGTTAGTTATACGCCTGTCATCCTTTGTGTCAGAGGCCAAAATTATTTTGCAAAACTTGTATTAAGACGGTAAGAGTTTATAAAGTTCTTTAAAATTATTTAGATACTGAAATTTTAGATTCAGTGGGACAAAAAAATACGCCATTCCAGATGTAAAAACCACTTTGCATCAAGAACGGTTATACGTTGTTAAAAAGGTGACTCCTTAATTTCGAGTAGTTATACGTAATTATTGAAACGCTGAAGTTCCCAGCCTCTTGAAAATATTTGAGGTTGCTAGTTGATAACAATTACTTCATCTTGTAACCCGACCTTCTTAATTTCGTATGCCCAAAGTCCTGGGATGCATCTATTACTAGCTCAATCTCAAGCCAGGTTTTAAGATCCGCTCTTATAATTACAATTAGCCCTAAACATTTCCACCTCTTTTTTCTAAAAAATAAACCTGTGCTCGAAAACGAAAACTCGTAAACTATGACCGGCCTTGATTTCCTTGTTTACTTCCTTTTACAATACAGAAAGTATTGGAGTCACCCCAAAAATTGGAAATTGCGTTTTCAACAGATCTTCACGTTTTCGAGTCCCCTAAACCCAATTTTTGTTCATTGGTCTGTCTGTCTGTGAACAGAATATCTCAAAAATGAAAAGAGGTATGGCGCTGAAACTTCATAATATTATGTAAGTTTTGTGTACCATCTAGATGCGACAGCAAGCTTTTGAAGAAAATCGCATACCAGAAAGTATGGTGTTTACTCGTGATTTTTCAGTTTTTTTTTCGATTTTTTCAAAAATGTCTCCAACGATTTTTTTTTCAAACATTTTTATTACATTTTTAATGTGCATTGATGTGCGATAGGTGATTTTCCAAAATGGGTTTCTTTTGTTTTCTTTTTTTTATTAACTCCTATTTTAAATTTTTTTATTAACTCCTATTTTAAATAGAACACCCGGTATATTATTACATTTTTGAATGAAACTTAAAATTTTAGAGAAAAGTTGTCTCTTTAACTATGATAGCAGGATGATCTTCTAATTCTAATTATTCTTTATTGGGGGGCCTTCGGTGTGTTGCTCAAACTATTTCTTATGAGTAAAGCTAGGATAGTTAGGCAAAATAAAGTCTCGAAAAAGGCAAGCAAAAAGGCAAAATAAAAGATTTAAAAAAGCACTAAAAAGGCAAAAATAAAGTAAAAAAGGCAAAAATAAAGTAAAAAAGGCAAAAATAAAGTAAAAAACGGCAAAAATAAAAAAAAGGCAAAATTAAAAGAAGTTTAACTGAGAAATACAATCGATGCACTTCACAAATCACAATGTTAACACATTCAAAAATTGTGACAAACTGGCTGATTCAGTAGAGAACTTTCTCCTGACAATACTGGTGCCCTCATTAAAATTAATTTCAAGAAAATAATCCTTCTGAGAAATTTTCAGCCGGTAACAATTAACCCACTAAACCTCTACCTGTAAGTGCTTGGGAATAATACTTTTCACAATTTATTTCAGAAATTTAAAATGTGCACTTTCTTGGAAAATTGCTAGTACATTCTTTTTAAATTGAAAATGTAAGAACTAAATTTCTTAAAATTCTAATTTAATATATCATAAAAGGCACCAAAAGGCAAGAAAAATAGAAAATTCCTCAAAAAAGGCAGAATCCTTAAAAAGACGCAAAAAAGGCAAAAAAGGCAAAATAAAATTTGCATTTTTGAATTTCACGTCTTCTAAAACAGATTTAAAATTGGGTCTGCCTTTTATTCTTCCATTTACTAAAAAAGGCAATTTGCCTAACTATCCTAGCTCTACTTATGAGGTAAGTTTAGCATTATCGCTGTATTTTGTACGGTTTCTGTGGAATTTGTAATTTTTGAAAATTATTGACAAATGCTAAAAATTAAAAATCAAATTTTTGGCTAATCATAAGATCACTGTAAAAGGAAGTTGTGTGCGTGTATCACACCAGATTTTTAAAATTATATCATCATACTGTCCCGCCAATTTTTAAAAAATTTAAATTCTTCGAAACAAATAAAGAACATTCGGCTGCACTGAAAAGCACTTCTAGCCATGTTATTTTTATTGGCTTAAATTCCTCCTTTACATTTAAATTTGCTTTTATGATTTGAAAATGGCTATTTTTAGCATCTACACTAGATCAACACTTCACTCCTTCGTACCCTTTGTTCTTGTTACTCAAATCTCTCAAAAATGAAAGCAATTGTCAGCTACTTTCTTTAATGCCGATTTTACTTTGATGTATGTACATGAAGAGCAACCCCGTTTGTTTTACTTTGATAAACGTAAAGAGCAATCCCGTTTGTATTTGACAAGCCATAAGGTTTAAATTTTGGAAACTCCGCCATTAGTCCTAAAGGGGCTTTGTTATTAGCAAAATCTAAGAAATTTATTATCTTCTTACGCTTATTGCACGTATAGCAGTACTAATAATCCTTAAAGCAGATTAAATCTTTCTATCTTCATAACGTAATGGCAAATGCACTCTAAGTTTAAGCAAATAAAAATCCCTGTTATTTAAATGTCAAACTTGACGTTTGATTTTTAAGTAGGTAACTTATAGTTGAATTCATAAATTAGGAACTATTCCATAGCCATACTAGATGAAAATAATTTTTGATCATACTATATTACACGAGCTGTTGGTTATGGGCATCGTTTAAACAGATAGCCAAAAACAAAATATGTATAATCCTTAATGGCAAATGCATGTAAGTTGATGCAAATAAGAAATAAATATGTACTTACATGAAGATAAAAATCCCTGCGATTTAAGTAATTTCTAGGTGAGAAAGTGCTTTGCATGTTATTACATAGGGAGAATATTATGTGACCTGTTTATAATGGGCAGTGTTTGAATTTTTCGTTTAAAAGATGGTCGGTCAAAGAATTGCAACCATATATTACTACTGCACCAAAATTACATTAAACAGAAACATTAAAGTGTTTTTATATTTTATTAGCAATAAAAATTAGATCGCCAAATGTAATTACATATTTATTCATACCACCTTAACTATTAAATCACCCTTATATAACCTTAAAGACTCCTTGTGGTAGCTAATTCATCACATTTCAATCTCAGCTTAGACCGCATCGTGTTAATAGATAAATATCCAGTTACTATTCGAATACCACAAATTCAAATTTTGTTTTACCTGCTTGAAACTAATAGGAGATATTTCTACATCGTTACGTGTAGGTTGGAAGACCAAGAAAACTATATGCAATGTATGTAAAACAACACTGTTAAATTTCTATGTTTGATGATATTGGAGTCCCAAATTGCTTCTTAAGGGGGAACAACAGCACTGAGAAAGGTTGTAATAGGAAAGCAGGGTTTTTATTTGATTAATTTGGTCGCATTAGGTATTCGGTTGAGAAGAGTCAATTTATGTATAACATTTTAGAATCGAAATATTAGGCAATTATTCTCGTTGAATGTTGAAAAGCTGAGAGTTTTGTATAAAAAGGCACTTTGGATCCGCTGAGGACAACAGTTTTCGAGAAAATCGAACCTAAAGTTTCCCTTAACTCTTGTGGACGCGCGCATTGGGTAAAAAATACCCACACCTAGGACTTGTTTTTAAAGTTACGTGCTGCAGCCCCTCAGTACCTTCCAAATGGAGTGTTCTGAAGGCATACCTAGAAGCATGCTATTTTTCGAGCAGTCACTACTTGCCGGCTGTAGCATAAACTACGACAGGGTAAATTTTACCCATGGCGCGCGTCCCTACGTTTTATAAGCTGCTAGTTAGTACTTGTAACTTGTGCCGTGATTTTTGTAGTGACTAATATGTCAGAATTGCTTAAATGACAAAAATTTGAACATCGAGGAAGAAGACGAAAATTTAGAAGACGAGTAGCAGGGCGGACGCCAATTTATCACCAACTAATCCGTAGCAAATTTTGTAGGTCTTAATGATAGGCCAACTCATCGCCGGCATCAGGTAACAACCGGTGAACTCATCACCAGAGGCAGGCCAACTGATCACTAGCATTAATCCGCTAATTACCACTAAACCGTTTTTGAAAATTTCAATGAAACTTAAATTGCCGCCAACCCACAAGTTTGGTATGAAATTCCTACCCAGGAAAATAAATACGCGAAAATTGGTGGAAACACTTTTTATTAAATTAAATAAAGCTATTTACATAATATATACATAAGTAGGTGCACATTTAATTGACAATTATTTTCAAACATAGGAAGCGAAAACTTTATCCCTATTTGTAATCATTTATAATGAGCATTTTCTGCTCCATCAAGGAGGAAGATGGCACACGGAGGAGGCGCACTAACAACGAACCTATGAACATCTATCATGCCCCGGATATAGTTGCAACAGTCAAACAGAGCAGACTACGATGGTTGGGGCATGTAGTGAGAACAGAGGAGGGGATTGCTAAAGACAATTTTCGAGACAGAATCTGAAGGAAGAAGAAGAGGGCGACTTAGAAACAGCTGGAACGTAGAAGTGCAACAAGATCTGCTAGAGATGGGTATAACCGACTGGGAAAATAGTGCCAGAGACAGAAAAGAGTGGAGAAGAAGAATAGAAGCCATGGGCCTTCAGGCCCGAAGTGCTGATTTATTATTTTCTGTCCACGCAGCTTCAAAACAAAATCTCTACAACTTTAAATAAAATGACAGAAATTTTACTTAATTATATGTTAAATGCTTTTATATAGAAAAATTTTCTTAATATGAGGGTAAAAAGGAGCCGCTCGCTAAACTTTCTCTACAACAAAATTCCAATCACGTTGGGAAAAACGCCAGGGCTTAATTGCTGTAGGTACTTAATAGATCCATTAGACGAGGGATTATATCAAAGCAGGTGGTTGGTGATGAATTCACCTATCCCTAAAAGATGGTTTTGAAATAATCTGCAATTAGCGGTGATGAGATGGCCTGTTTATTTTATTGCAGATTAGGATTGGTGATGAGTTCACCTGTACCCAAATACATTATAGATCTTGTTTTTGTGTTACTCGAATACTCTCCACAAATGTGTTTTTTATTTTTGTAATATTTTGTTTGTAATGGAATCAACTAAATAAATATTCTTATTTGTGCACTAATGCCTTCTAAAACCAATTTGTGCAAGAAATTATACATTATTTTCTAGCGAATGAAAATATTTCCATACAGGCGATTTTTTTTATTACATTGTATTCTTATTTGTTTGTACTTTTGTAGTTTCATACAATGTTCTATCTCTATGTTCTAGACCTAGGCATTTTAACGGGACCTGGACACAACGCCCACTGGTCACAACGTCCACCACCTTGTATGGCCGCCATGTTGAACACAACGTACACTTTCAAATTTGGTCACAACGTCCACCTTGGACACAACGTCCACCGCCATAACGCCCACTCTGGTCACAACGTCCACCTTCGCATTTGGTCACAACGTCCACCTTGGACACAACGTCCACCGCCATAACGCCCACTCTGGTCACAACGTCCACCGACGCCTCTTGAGAATAACAGTTTACGGCGTCGGTCGTAACGTCCACTCTGGACACAACGTCCACCGCCATATCGCCCACTCTGGTCACAACGTCCACTTTCAAATTTGGTCACAACGTCCACCTTGGACACAACGCCCACCGCCATAACGCCCACTCTGGTCACAACGCCCACCTTCGCATTTGGTCACAACGTCCACCTTGGACACAACGTCCACCGCCATAACGCCCACTCTGGTCACAACGTCCACTTTCAAATTTGGTCACAACGTCCACCTTGGACACAACGTCCACCGCCATAACGCCCACTCTGGTCACAACGTCCACCTTCGCATTTGGTCATAACGTCCACCTTGGACACAACGCCCACTTTTGTTTTACTGGTTATTTATTAATAAATTTTTAACTGTCTTCGTTAATGCTTTTTGAGTGGACTAATGTTTTCTAGAATTAAAAAAAAATGGTTTTAGGCTAGTTTATGTATTTTTTTTAATCAATGTATAGTTTCAACTATTTCCTTCCCATGCTTGACGATTTTGTCTCTCTTTTCTGCTGGTTTTTGTCTAGTGTATGTATTTCCAGCTCATTTCTCATATAAATCGGTATATGAAGCATATGGGTCATATTATAATACTAAATATACCTAAAGATTCATTGGTTTGCGTTACACCTCATTCGAAAAAAAACTTTTCCTTATTGTTTATTGTTTATTGTTTATTTATAAGCCAAAATTAAGATTACAATTACATACAATTGCAATCCAAAATCCTATAGAGACAAAACCAATTGTCTGTACATAGGGCTGGCGCAGAACAAATCATACAAAAAACATAAAATATAATATAACATAAAATATAATATAATACCCAAAAAATAGAAATAGAAATTCAAAATAATAAAATATAAACGTAAAAACAGCTTTTGTTAATTAAACAATATTTTTTCTTGCTCGTAAGTTTATTACTGTGTTATAATTTCGCTCGATCCACTTTGACAATTTCTTTTTAGACTTTTTTGATTTACGAATGCTTTTCAAGTCAATCGGCAGCAAATTAAAGATTTTAAGTGAGGTAATGAAACTACTCTTAAAATTGACTGTCCTGAATATCAGAGGCATTAGCAAGCTTTTGTTTCTGGTAATACTGATAGAGGTCTCAAAATTAGATTTGTGATACTCATGAAATAGGTTTATAGACTCAAGGGCAAAAATACTTTTTATATCGAGAGGCAGTTTTGATCTGCAGAAGTTGTCTTTAAAAATTACCTTTAATATGCTTCTCTGTAGTGACATTAATTTGTTGATGGTATTATCATAAGCGCCGCCCCAAGCAATTATCCCATATGAAACAATACTATTAAATAGCCCGTAGTATAGAATTAGCATTGAGTCAGTTGGCAAGATTTTTGATAGCTTTGCGAAAACAAATAATAGGTATCTTGACTTCTTAATTACATATGTAATATGTTTATCCCACTTAAAAAAACAGTCAATCATTACCCCGAGATATTTTGTGGAATTTACTCTTTGAATTACTTGATTATTGATGCGAATATCTGTATCTCTTTGTATACTTGATTCATAAATCCCAAAGACGACATAAACAGTTTTGGTTATGTTTAACGAGAGCTGATTCACACAGAGCCAATTATATACAATTCTCAAAAATTCATTCATTTGATCTTCAGCATCTTTCCAATTATCACCGGAGGTAACGATAGCTGTATCATCAGCATAGGACATAATTGATTTACTTGGCACCAGAGTCAACAAATCATTAATATATATATGATAAAAAGTAAAGGTCCGAGTATTGTGCCCTGCGGAACTCCTACTGTGATTAGCCTCTCTGTGCTGCAGTCATTATTTATTCTAACTACTTGCTTACGATTTGACAAGTAATCTTTAATTAAGTTAAGAGCCATCCCTCTAATTCCATATGTATCTAGTTTGTGTAATAATATATCATGATTTACGATGTCGAAAGCTTTAGCAAGATCTAGGAATGTCGCAATTGTTCTACTACCGTCATTTAACTTTTTATAAATATAATTTGTAAAGACTGCTAAGGCATCATTCGTTCCCAAATTTTTCATAAAACCAAATTGTCTATGTGATAATATACCCGAATTTACAAAAAAGTTATACAGCCTTTTGTGTACTATTTTTTCGAAGATTTTTGCAAAATTTGATATTAATGAAATGGGACGATAATTCGACACGTTACCTCGTTCCCCACTCTTATAAATGGGTACGACGACAGCATTTTTTTAGCATGTACGGCCAAGTTTCCTTTTGGATACACAAATTCAAAGCAAATTCTAGTGGCTTAACTAAATTATGAGCTATTGTTTTAATTACTTTCACACTTACCCCATCCAAACCTCCTGCTTTAAGCTTAAGATTTGCAATTACTTTTAAAACTTCATGACTGGAGGTAGGATATAAATAAATAGATTTTACATTCCTAGGAATGGAAACTCGAGTAACCTCTTGTGGGACTACAATTTCGTCTGCCAGATTCTTGCCAATATTGCAAAAAAACTCATTAAAAACATTTGTTTTATCTTTTGGGTTATCAATCTCTTCTCCCTTTACTAAAAGAGAGCCAATTTGATTTTTTTGATTATTGCGGCCTTTATTTAGCTTGGTTTTAACAAAATCCCAAAGTCCCTTGCTGTCATTACATTTATTCTTGACATCCTCCTTGTCCGATAATTGTACCAGCAGGTAAGTATTTACAAGTCCCTAAAAACTAAAAATAAAAGAGAAGGTTGACGTCACTGAAAAAACGTGGTTTTACGTGTTATCATTAGTAATATAACAAGGGCGAGACATACCGATAATTTTATACACGCCAAGGGGCGAGCGCTGGTTGTAATGAAAACTGTCCCGATGGCAGTTTTCTAAGAGCAATCAGCACGATGACTCTTGGGATGAGCAAAATTATTTCCGCAATTAACGTCCCTAAAAACCTTAATAACGACACCCATATCGACGTTTAGGATTAGTTACCCCATTTCACCCCCTAAGGGATCGTTTTTTGGAAAATCACGAAGTACGTGTTTGCTTATTTGTTTTTAGGAGTACTTCTAAGAAGTGCCAAGTCGAAATGTCTATTTAATATTATTTTTCCATACAAAATTGGAACCCCCATTTTACCCGTTTAGGGGTTGAATTTCGAAATATCCTTCCTTGTTCCTTGTATAGGTACATCATAAAGGGAACCTCTGCAAAATTTGTGTTTTTTGCTTTTTTAGCATTTTTATGCATATTTCGGATTTTTTTGCTAATTTGTACTTACTTTTAAGGTGTCAGTTTGCATTTATTTTCACATATAATCTCATAAGAGCATTAATTCTTTCCGGAAATTTTTTTGAGTGCGGTCCAACAACGTCGTATTAATTTGCCCGAGCGGGACGCGAGGGCAAATTAGGACGTTGTTGGAATGCACGAAAATAATTTCCGGATAGGAATTAATGCTCGAATGCAGATTCGGTAAGAAAATCGTAACGCTACAAACCCTCACAGTTAGGTTGGTCTACCTACAAAAAATGTCCAAGAAATTTTTTTATTGTCTTGGTTACGGCTCTTGAACTAATTTTTCTATTGGTCATTAATGAGTGTCGTACGATTTTCGGCCTAATTCATTTCGTAATCGAATATTTCAATCTGGTTCGTTTGCGAGCACATTTTTTGCTTGCATGCAGTTAGACGGGCTTAAAAATGCAGTCAGTGCAGTGGTTTTCTGGGAATTCCTAAAAAACTCGGGTATTCCCTTGAATTATTTTGGTTAACTAACACACACGCAGAAAACTCGGTGTCTCCTCGTTTTGTATGATTTTAATTCAAAATACAAACAAGAGCAAAACGGCAGATCTGGGGATAGTTATACGCCTATCATCCTTTGTGTCAGAGGCTATAATGAATTAAAATATAATACAATAAATTAATTTGTAAAGCTTGTATTAAGACGGTAAGAGTTTACAAACTTCTTTAAAATTATTTAAGTACTAACATTTTAGATTCAGTGCGACAAAAAATAGGCCATTCCACATGTAAAAACCACTTTGCATCAAAAACAATTAAAGAAGTATAAAAATTAGCCAAAACAACAAACAATTGTGACTTCGTTTGCATCTACTTCAGGGCACAAGCACAGTTTAATTTCGATCTTTGTAAAACCTAACATACCACTGAAAAATGACAAAATAGTTCCTTCAAAATGTTCCTGGATAAATGTTGCACCTTGCGAAAAAAGTGTTTGTTAATAATTTCAAAGATGCTGTTTGTGAAGTATGTGGCCGAATTGGTCAAATAGTTCTTTCTAAATGTAAGGTTTTTTTTTCAAAAAAGAAGGCCATAAAATTTCCACAATTTTGGCAGGCGAAATTGCAGAAGACTTTGAGATCAGTGTTGAATCCAGGGGGGTGACCGGGGGTGAAATTCCCCCCCGGGCATAACAAAATTCCCCCCCGGAAACATTACCACTTCATATTCATGTTTCTTTAAATCTATAAAATAATGGGCGGATTGCGGTGGAATAGGTAAAAATACCCCCCAGACGTTTCATTTTCCCCCCCGGAGTAATCAGTCTGAATTCAACACTGTTTGAGATTGATCCGACTATTGTAGTAAATTTAAAATATGCTTCAATAACTAGTGTTGACGTAGAAAGAAGTTTTTTTTTACATATAAGAACATTTTAAGTGAAAGGCGACTAAATTTAACAATGGAGCATTTAGAACAATATTTAATAACTAATAGTTTTCTGAAAGACTAATTTTTTAGTGCCCAAGTTTTCTATTTTATTTTTTGTGTTACATTTAAAGTTTTTCTATGAATTGTGTTTGAATTTGATATTTTTAGTGCCACATTACATGCTTGTTCTTCAGAATTACTTTTTTTCATTTTTTTATGTAAGAGTTAATGCTTTTTTGCTTAAGTTAAAGCTTTTTTAAACGTTTTTAAGGCTTTTTTAATCGCTTAACTCGTACTACTCACTCGTTTGTAACTTTTACACACGTATATTAATGATCCTCTTATCCCACTTGTATAGTAAATAACTATTAAAATAATGTGAAATATAGCCCGCTAAACTTTTCAACAGAAGGCATGTAAAAATCCAGTTTTCCGGCGAATCTGTTGCTCAGGTTGCACATTCGGTATCGCTGAATTTATACTCTGTTCACTATGGTCCCGGATTGTCAAAAATGACGTTTTATGGTAGCACTGTTGAATTTCTATTGGTTTCTTTGTTACTACTAGGTTGGACAACGCAAAAGCGTAATTTTTAAAATTTGTGTTTTTGTTACCTGGCAACTTTTATTTATTTTTGCTTAAGTCAGTTCGAAATATAACCTATAATTTATAGTTTTGACATTAATAACTTAATTAATTGTTTCTAGTTACCCATAGCTTGACTTAAAAGTATTAACCATGATATAAAGGATGTTTTTTAATTGAATTTTGACATTGACAATCCGGGACTATAGTGAATAGAGTATAGTAGAATATTTGTTTTAGGGCGGAATAAATAAAATATTAATTTATGTATTATATGTTTCTTTATTGTTCTTGAACTAGCTTTGGCACAGATGTAGTTCTTCTTTAATCACTGTGCATGTCTAATGTTGATTGTAACTCCAATCACTGTCAATGTAAATACATAGTAGATTTATAAATAGTAGTCTTCTTAGTGAAATACTATACACAAATAGCACACTTATTAATATTTTAAGTTGTGATTACACGTACAAATTGTTTAATTTCGACTCTGTCAACTGGACATAACTTATAGTTTACTTGCACACCAGTGTCTTCGTCAGGCCTTTCGTCCCGTCTGATACGGTCCTGGATGTCTTCGCTGCACACATCGCAGAGCCCAAAATGTCCACACGGAATTAAGAGAGTGGTGGGTGGCGTTATCTTACAGATGCTGCACAGCTCGTCATCAATTCGTGACGTTCTGTCAGCTTCCTGAAAGTTGTCAGAAAATTCTTCAATTTCCTCTTCGTCAATCTGCAATTCCGCATCTGCACCTACAATTTTTTTTGTCTAATTAGTTGGATTTGCGTTGATTTGATATGCACAAATGAATGACAACTATTTGCAACAATAAACTGTCGTTGTACTGATATTATTATAAGCTACCAATAATATAGGGGTGTCTAATTAAAAAAAAAATCAAACTACCAATAATATAAAAGCACTAAGCTCAAAAGGTCATGACGAATAGTATTGTTATTAAATACACCGGATGTAATGGAAACCCAAGCACCTACTATTGTTTGTACTAGGTTTTAGATATGCATGCATGTGATTAACGATTTTCCATTTTTTTGTTTATAACCTACTACAAAAAAAGTACAAGTCTTTTTAAAGTGCAAAAAAATCTGGTGTGATACACGCAAACAACTTCCTTTTGCAGTAATCTTATAGGTAATTAGCCAAAAATTTGATTTTTTATTTTTAAGCATTTGTCAAACATTTTCAAAAATTGCAATTTTACAGAAACCCTACAAAATAGAGCGTCAGTTCAAGAGAGAATTTTCTCTAAAATTTTAAACGGAATTGAAAAATTTAATAATATACCGGGTGTTCATTTAAAATAGGAGTTAATAAAAAAAGGAAAAAAATTGAAACCCGTCTTAGAGGTATGCAACTGGAAAATCATCTATCTCACATCAATGCACATTAAAAATGTAATAAAAATGTATAAAGTTTGAAAAAAATCGTTAAGGGCAGTTTTTGAAAAAATCGAAAAACTGAAAAATCACAAGAGTAAACACCATACTTTCGGTTACACGATTTTTTCAATAGCTTTCTGTCGCATCTACATAGTACACAAAAAATATATATGAAGTTTCAACGTCACACCTATTTTCGTTTTTGAGATATTCTGTTCACACACAGACCAATGAACAAAAACATGATTTTTGGGAATTCACCGCGGTCAGTGATAAATCCTTATAATTTTGACAAATAATATCACTGCCCTTGGTTAATTATAGCTGATAATATGGTGTTTCATAATAATTAAAATTTTAAAAAATGACATTTACGCTGTCTAACATGAAGCATAATAGAAATTATCAAAATTGATTTCGCATAGGTATTTTCCCTAAAACACTTGCACCTATAGAAAAAAGAGCAAAAGAATGACGATCAAGCAGGCAAACATCAGTCATCCGATATATAGAGTTATGTAAGTGATATGTTTGACAACGTATAATTGCTTTTTTGCTATAATTATGGAACGCTTGTTGAAGAACGTTAGAGTAATAGCAGAGATGCGCGGACGCTGGGTTTTGGACGAATCAAAACCGAAGCTTCGCCGTATTCCTAAATAATAATATAATGTAATATAAATTTACCTCAAAAGTGCATCAAAGGCATTTCCAAGGTTATTCCTCACCAAGAACCTCTTTATAAAAGCAATTGCCTCCTCAAAATTAGCTGCTGGAAGAAGGGGCAGTGACAATAAATACTTCACGGCTTTCAGTGCCATACGATTATTTTTGATTAAATTTTTCATTTCCAATACCGAAATTTGCCTCATGAGTGCCTAAAATAAAAGTTACATAAAATAATGTAATGTTACTAGTAGCAATTTACTCACTTGGCAGTAATGGAAAAGACATCCAGTTTTTACCGATTCTGGAAAATGTTGTTGTAACGATTTAACCAGCGCTGCTTCGAAATCGGTCATTACCAATTTTGGCTTCCACCCTGGAACTATTTCCAATACTTAGTTGCCGTACCATGCAAATTTTCAGAAATATCAATTTACTTTCAAGAATCGTATCATTAGGTTTAAGTCTGCAATGTTTTGCTATCCTAATACTGAATATATTAAAGAATATAATCATAAACTTTTGGACTCCCATATCTTCAAAAAATATTATACAATTTGTTTAATTATTTATTCCTACTCAGGAAGCGCTCCTTAATAGCGTTACATTTTCACAACATCCTGTATAATGTAAAAATAATATTCCCCAGCATATAGCCTTCTATTACGCCACACGTAATTAATTTAGATTTTGATGTAATCTTCTTAATATGCCCGTCTCCATTTTGATATCGCACAATTACTTTTTGAGAGGTCATATGTAAATCGGAAGTACTCCAAAGCAATTCCACAAATATCATACATTTCTATCGTACCAATTAAAATTGTGTGACTCACACAATCAAAGGTTTTGGGTTAATCCCATATTGTTAATGGCTGTAGTACTTAGTTATATAGGTAGGTAGTGTAAAATAAATGATTAAAAATGGTTTTGTTTGTATTTAAAACAATTACTTTAGTTTCATATCAATTAACTTTATTAACTAGACTATTTCTACTTTTATAATAGGTACATTTATTGTTTTAATATTTACTTTATATCCCGGGAGCCACAACGTTACTCGTAAGGCTGTTAATTCACACAGATTCGGTATTCGAATCTTATAAATTTCTGATACCGACAGCCCATCGTCGAAATGTATTTAGATTGGAAGACGCAATTTCTTTGTTCAGATTCGCAAGGTTCGAATATTATGTTGAGATTCGAATCTTGAGCTCAGATTCAAACCTTACGTTCACATTAGGTGTTACGTATTACAGAGGTTCAAATTCGAATTTCATATTCAGATTCGAAAATTAGAATCTTAGGGATTTGAATCTTTTTAGATTCGGGATGCCAATCTTAAGAATTTCAGAATATTGACAGCCCTACGAATTCTTTAAACTCGCCTTTTGAGATGTAAAATTTATAATAAAAAATATTATTATTTCTAAACTTCCCAATGTAGAAATGTTGTGTCCAAGGTGGACGTTATGACCAAATGCGAAGGTGGACGTTGTGACCAGAGTGGGCGTTATGGCGGTGGACGTTGTGTCCAAGGTGGACGTTGTGACCAAATTTGAAGGTGGACGTTGTGACCAGAGTGGGCGATATGGCGGTGGACGTTGTGTCCAAGGTGGACGTTGTGACCAAATGCGAAGGTGGAAGTTGTGACCAGAGTGGGCGTTATGGCGGTGGACGTTGTGTCCAAGGTGGACGTTGTGACCAAATTTGAAAGTGGACGTTGTGACCAGAGTGGGCGATATGGCAGTGGACGTTGTGTCCAGAGTGGACGTTACGACCGACGCCGCAAACTGTTATTCTCAAGAGGCGTCGGTGGACGTTGTGACCAGAGTGGGCGTTATGGCGGTGGACGTTGTGTCCAAGGTGGACGTTGTGACCAAATGCGAAGGTGGACGTTGTGACCAGAGTGGGCGTTATGGCGGTGGACGTTGTGTCCACGGTGGACGTTGTGACCAAATTTGAAAGTGGACGTTGTGTCCAACATGGCGGCCATACTAGGTGGTGGACGTTGTGACCAGTGGGCGTTGTGTCCAAGACCCATTTTAACGCCGCGAGTTTTTATTAAACTGAACTAAATTGAAATATTAGCTACTCGCCAATTCAAACTGCAAGTCGTCTGTTAATCGTAAATATTTTCACACTTCCAAGTGCTATCAGATTCAAGTACGTGACTTTTTATCCAAAATTGGTAGCAGCATCAACATCACACAGAGGATGTTTATGTTACTTCGACCCATACTGACGCGATTTAATGGTACTATTGACGGGTTGAATATTTCCGGGTTGAATATTTCCGTGAAGCGGAACATTTGTGGTATGGGATGGGGTGATTCTTGGTATTTACTGCATGGTTGTGTTTTTCTAGAGCTTATTCCTATTGTTTTTAAGTTTTTATCATCTTCTCCGGAAAAGGCTGACTTTCTGGACTACTAGTCGGGTACCCGGGTCCTGAAAATATGCCCGGGTCGACCCGGGTACCCGCCGACATCCCTAGTTTATAACATAAGATAGCTAAACTGATCTAACAGATAGTGGGTAAAATATACCCTGCGCGGGTCCTCATGTGATAAATATCCGCGCGCGTCCACCAGGGTTAATCGTGGAAGATATAAAGTAGGCTAATAATTAATTTTACCTGGTTTACTTAAATTACTTGCGTTAATCCATTTAGGTAAGCAACTATATCTGAACAGCCAACGTCGCCAAAAAAAAAAGTCCCCTCCCGCAAAATGAGATAGAGATTATCCTGCATAAAATACACGATTTGTCTTGGTTGCAAAGCCACTTCGCAAAAGTGCAGGCAAATAATATTCCAGAAAATTCAGATAATTGTTGGGTTGTTACTTATTAGAGCCCCAATTGTATTTTATAAAAGTTACACTTGATGCTCAACGAAAAACAATAGTTACCATTTACAATCAACAATAATAAGTTGATTAAAGTTACAGTAACTTCCAGGTATTATCTGCCTTAATTTTATACTACAAGTACCGATCATCTTCATGCTTCTTTTAGTGGGATGAACCGTAATTAGGATAAAATCAGAAAAGTTCCTATATTTATTTTAAAAAAATCGGTAGGTACGCGCTCTCGTGTACAAATAACATTATTACACGTTAGCAAGAACAGGCCCTAGATTGGTAATTAATCTAAGGCCTAATAAAATGTAATTATTTAAAGGCTATATTCCTAGAATATTATTTCATATTTTCAGTAATGGTACACAGCTGCCAGATTATTTTGTATTTACGTGCTTCTTGTGCACTGCTGGTGCAGGTAGTATCATAAATAATAATTGAAAAGGAAGTGCAAAACGCACAAACAGCAGGCATGGGGCTGTAAAGCAAATGTTGTAAACCTTGAGCGGCTTCGTGGTAAAGCGTCTTGGCAGATTAGGTTTTAAGATCTGTGAAACGAAGAGGTCGGCTTCTGAAGGAGATGATGTTCAATGTATGTCAGAATCAGGGGGTAGTTCATGGCGTGACCACTTATAGTTCACACACTAAGTCAGGTAAGTACAGTTTATTGATATAAAACTAAAATAACCAATAAATAAATAGCCAGCAATGACGAAGCGAACATAACAAACAATAAGGGTTGGAACTAGTGATGGGCATAACCGGACAATTTTCATAACCGAATTATTTGCATTCGAATGATATTAATAACCGAATGATTATTTGAATAATCATTAGAATAAATTTTGGCTCTCGATTCGTTTCGATTTCGCCGGTTTGCCGGTTACGCGGTTCAGCGTCATCTGCATCGGCATCGTAACTTGCAGATAGCAGAGGAACTCAGTTAATCGTTAATTATAATAATTGTATAAATGATTTTTATTTGATTTCTAAGGAGTTTGTGCAATAAGTAATTGTGGATATGAATGAAATATATCTGGATACACCTTTATTGTTTTCGATTGCTGGCGATTTATAATAATATAATAATTATTAATAATATATTATTGTATTTGTATGAGTTTTACTACTCGCTATTCTGCATTCGCTCGATTACTACATTCTTCCGATCTATAACCAAAACATAATATCTATATTATGTGTTATGTATTGGAAATTAAGAGGTATTTATTAAGAAGTGTAGAAAGCAAGAAATATGCGGGACTCCTTGCTAATCGCAATAAAAAAACAGTGGTAAAACGTTTATGCTTATCGATCGGCCGGGTTAAAGGCGGCACTGTGCGACTTTCACTCTGATGATGCAAGCTGCAAGGTCTTGCAAAACGTTAGTGAATATGGATGCACAAACAGCAAAACGGCAAAATCTGCCAAAGTATACTCGTTCTCAAGATACTCAAACAACACGAGCCACCAAAGAGCATGACCATCGCGCGGGTTTTTGCTCGACTTCACAAGGTGCAAGGCACATTAAGCCAGAAAATTCTTGGTGTTCATATACAAATACTACGCGGTCTAAGCCGAAATTCCATGTTAAGAAGAATAATTCGAGTAACCGCGAAAGCCTCAAACAGTATATAATAATATAATAGTATATTATGTAATTAGGAGCAAAAGTTATTATTTTATGTGGCGTGGCTAGACGGTTTATCTGCCGAGCTTGCGTTTCATGTTTATTGAGCATATCTGAACGCACTGTGGTGGGCACCAAATGGTAAAAAAAGAAATAGATGGTCCACAGAACTAATTAGTTTAAGAGTTTCTATTTTTTAAGTTTGTATTTGTAAAAATAATCCCTTTTAAAAACATATGCTGGAAAAACATATTTCTGGCACAACTTGTTTGTCAATGATACTATCAACCTGTTTGTCAATGATACTACAATCACAATTGAAATCGCTTAAAGCTTGACCTTGACAAATCAAAAACTTTGCCCGAGACAAATGTATAAATTGTTCTTTTTTGATTTCATAAAAATCTGGTGTGATACACGCACACAACTTCCTTTTACAGTGATCTTGAGACAAATTTTCTCTAGCATTTTAAGCTGAATTCAAAAATGTAATAATATACCGGGTGTTCTATTTAAAATAAGAGTTCATAAAAAATAGAAAAAAAACAAAAGAATACCACTTTAGAAGTATTCAACTGAAAAATCACCTATCTCACATTAATACACATTAAAAATGTAATAAAAATGTAAAGTTTGAAAAAATCGTTAGAGCCGGTTTTGAAAAAACCAAAAAAAAACTGAAAAATCACAAGAGTCAATACCTACTCCGGTTATGCGATTTTCTTCAAAAGCTTGCTGTTACATCTACATAGTACACAAAACTTATGTATGAAGTTTCAACGCATACCTCTTTTCTTTTTTGAGATATTCTGTTCACAGACACACAGACAGACCAATGAAAAAAAATATGTTTTTTGGAATCAGGGGACTCTAAAACGTGAAGATCTGTTGAAAACTCAATTTCGAATTTTTGGGGTGAATCCAATACTTCCTTTATCGTAAAAGGAAGTAAAAAGGTGGCAACCCTGCTTCGGAGTGCTTAGAGATTAACAATTATCACATTATTTTAAGCGAAATATTCTGACAGTCTTATAACAGCATTTATAGAACTTGAATGTTATCGGTTATAGAACAATACTATTTATATTCCGGTCGCACAGTTTTGTTGACACAACTGCTCACAACTCAAAACACTGCCGTTTAAACAATTGTAGTTATTGCAAAATTTACTGCGATAAGTGAATCTTAGATTCTTGCAATTTTTGCAAACTCATTGTCATCTGGCTGTTGTAGATTGGGGTTGTTCTTCTGCGGTTACCCCAGAATTACCTTCGTGTATTTTAAGGACGATTTCACAGAAGAGGGGAATTTTCGGAGCTCTATACAACAAAATGGTACTTTTATATGATATATGGGAATTACCTAGCTTCCAAAAAACAAATCGAGTTAAAAAATTTCATTAATTGGGTACCACATTAACACGAATCCATGGGTTGGGCCTCACAGACAACGCTACCACAATATATATATATTTGTAAAAAAACCTGAGAAGCATACCGGGTGTCAACGAATTTATTAGACAAGTCATAACTTCAAGAGTATTAGGTGAATCAAAACGAGACTTGGTATAGGTAAATGGTATAGGGAGAGGAGAGTTTTCGCATATTTTTCACTTTCCGGTCACTTCTGGAATTGCCAACATTAACTGTTTCAACTTTCACACACTAGCGGCCGGTCTTATGAAGGCCACTAATCTGACGTTAACTTTAATTCGCTGTTAAAATAAACAAAAGCGCATAGAAATTTGTTTACTAATGAATAATATGTCATAAGCGCCAACGTTTTGATGAGCTTTTGTTTATTTTAACAGCGATTTAAAGTTAGCGTCAGGTTAGTGACCTTCATAAGACCGGCCGTAAGTAAATAAAGCAGACGTATGCGGTTTATGTCATGAACACCTAAATAACATCATTTATCACGACTTTTAAACACACTCATCGAGCCTATTCCTTTGAATCTCTTATTACCAAATCGGACCTGAAATAAATTGTAAAATTATAACTTGAATAAACAAATGGACATTCGAGTTCTAGATTCAAGTGGCAGACTTATGTTACGTATGTAATTTTAATTCCAACTTTACTGTCTTCTCGAGCGTTTCTGCCGAAAATTCAATTGAGTTTAATTTTCAAAACACGGAAAACAATGTCGTCAAGGCGTAAAGTGTCTGCTTCAGATTTGCCACACAAAAAACGCAGAAAAGTTTTGGTTTTTTGAGGTTGCATAGTATAAATAAATCTAGTTAATGGAACCTAACCCTGTTTTATCATTTTGTGTTTACTTACGCATCGCGGTTTTGTGCTTCGCAGCATTCTTCTGGAACGTAACCCCCGCGAACGGCGAGGTCTGACTGTACCTTCATGTAATGCCAAATGCATTGTAAGTTGATGCAAATAATAAATGAATATGTACTTATCTTCTTCTCTTATATATAAAAATGAATCGCCGTCTGTTAGTAACGCAAAAACTTGAGAACGACTTGACCGATTTGGATGATTTTTCTTTTGTTGTGTTCGTCTTACTCCCGAGGTGGTTTAGCAAAAAAGAAAATTCGGAAAAATCCAAAGGGAAAGCCGGAAAATAAAATCATGTCATAATCCGCATCAGAGCTATTGTGCTGTTTGTGCCGACAATTCTCGGAAGGACAGTTTTGACCTGGGAGGCCCAGCCGCTACCTGCACCCACAGGGGGCGAAGCGAATGCAGGGTCGTCGCAGTCAGTCAGTCAGTCAGACATTCAAATTTGGTTTGTGTACAAGTGATTGTGAAAACAATTCGGTGTCGTTTTATAGTGTCCGTTACAACGCCAAAGGCACGACGAGCTAACATATGTCGTCGAAGACAGTCAGCTGCGCGGGTATCTACTTTACGTGCCAACCGCAATGATGACCAGCGCGCTACGGATAATGAAAATAGTTGTAGCTATTAGCATGTTTTTAAAATGAAAGAAATCGAAAATTCGAATATCGGAAAAACGTTTGCTGAACACGCTAATAGCAGGCAAATGAATGTTCGGGCAGGACAACGTCTGTCGGGTTCGCTACCCCTTAAGAGGTGAAATGGGGTAAATAAGCCTAAAAATCGATATGGGTGTCGTTATTGAGGTTTTTTAGGACGTTGATTGCGAAAACGGCATTTATTTTTAAGTCCAAGACGATGGACATGACATAAAATTAAAACTTTATAGTGGTTAAACGGGGTTTCAGAGACAAATTATTTTTGAACAGAACAACGTTTGCCAGGAGGGGACGGAACGGGACGGGACGGGAAGGGACGAGACGGGACGGGACTGGACGAGACGGGAAGGGACGGGACGGGACTGGACGAGACGGGAAGGGACGGGACGGGACTGGACGAGACGGGAAGGGACGGGAAGGGACGGGGCGGGACGGGACGGGACTGAACTGGACGGGACGGGATCGGACGGGAAGGAATGGGACGAGACGGAACGGACGGGACGGGAAGGGATGGGATGAGATGGTAGAGGAGGAGACGGGACGGGACGGGACGGGAAGGGACAGGAAGGGACGGGGAGGGACGGGACGGGACAGAACTGGACGGAACGGGATGGGACGGGAAGGAATGGGACGAGACGGGACGGACGGGACGGGAAGGGATGGGATGGGATGGTAGAGGAGGAGAAGGGACGGGACGGGACGGGACGGGGACGGGGATGGGATGGGATAAGATGGGCTGGGATGACAGAAACTAATTAGTCATTATTTAATACAGAAATAACGAACCTCGCGCTTACGAAGTCGCGGGTACAGCTAGAAAGTAGCATATATTTTTAAGTCCAAGACGATGAACATGATATAAAATTAAAACTCTATAGTGGTTAAACGGGGTGTCAAGAGACAAATTATTTTTGGGCAAAACAACGTTTGCCGGGCCAGCTAGTATGAAAATAAAAATCCCTGTGATTTAAGTAATTGCTAGGAGGTGAGAAAGTGCTATGCATGTTATTACATACAGAGAATATTACGCGAGCTGTCCATAATGGGCAGGGAAACCTTGTTTGAATTTTTCGTTTAAATAGATTCCCAAAGAATTACAACCATATTACTACTACACCACAACCACATTAAACAGAAACGTTGAAGTGTTTTTTATATTTTATTAGCAATAAAAAATAGATTGCCAAATGTAATTATTTATTCATACCACCTTAACTAATTCATCACATTTCAATATCAGCTTAGACCGCGCCTCAATAGATGAATATCAAGTTCAAGTTACTATTCTTCAAATACCATAAAATCAAATTTTGTTTTATCGGCTTGAAACCAATAGAAGATATTTCTATATCGTTACGTGTAGGTTGGAAGGCCAAGAAAACTATGCATTTATGTAAAACAATACTGTTAAATTTCTATACTGTGTGATGATATTGAACAAGTAAAACAGTTTCAGGGAATACGAACGAGGGAACTACAGCACTAAGAATACTCAGTCACCAAAAAAGTGGTTTGAGTAATCCTTCGACTTCTCTGGCAAAATGAGGTAGAGCACTAACCTGCAGAAAATAGGCGATGCCTTTGCTGCAAGGCCACTTCCTGCAAAGGTACAGGCAAATATTTAAAAAAAAACTCATTTAGGGTAGGCCTTGGAGAGAAAGATAAAACATCTAGTCATGTCTTAACTCAAGTCTGTAGGTGAATGTCAGATTCATTGGCGTAACTAGGATTTTTGGCTGGGGAGGGCCAGGCTCCCCAACCAACCATATTCAATAACTAGGTATATGAAGACATGAATTTACGTACATACATGACTTTTTCGCATAAATTTATTTGCTTATTCTTTGACGCTGTTATACGAGGGTAAATATCTTTAATCTAATAAAAATCTTTTGTATTCAAAATTTGTTTTTATTATTATTTCTCAAAATATTCGCTCTTAAACTTTTAAACATTTAGACATTCGGTAAAACCAATTTTCAAAACATACATTCCACTCTTCTTGAGTCACTTGAGAAAGAAGGTTTTTGAAGCTTTCCACGGCATCTTCGGGAGTTCCAAATTGCACATCAGGCATTTTATCCTTTAATGAAGGAGCTAGAAAGTAATCGGAAGGTTTTAGGTCGAGACTGTATGAGGGATAACTTAAAAATATTTTTCCGGAAGTCTCTAAAAATTATTTTGTTTGATGTACGGTATGACTAGAAGCATTGTCATGGTGCAGAACGATCTCACCCCTTGGGCGCCGTATTCGTACTTATTTAATAACGTCTGGCAGCCATACTGTTGTGTAGGTACCATTCTGCGGTAACCGTACGTTTATTTTCAAGCAGGACAGTTTTAATAGGTCCTAATTTTGAAAACAAGCAAGCAATCATTTTCCTACCAACTCTTCGAAATCGCTTTACTTTAACTGGATTAGGATCTGTTGGAAACATCCATTGTGCAGACTGCCGCTTGGATTCGGGTTCAAATGCATATATCCAGCTTTTGTCACCAGTTATGAAGTAAACTGCTTTAGATCTACCCGGATCTACCTTCATCATATTTCTTATACCATTTCACATGCTGTTGTGTTTCTGTTAAACTGTGTAGTATCCACCGATAACAGACTTTTCTTACACCCAAATTATTATGTAAAATCTTTGCAGTCATGCCCAAATCCAAGATGCTTTTAATAATTTTATGTGATTCGATTGTCTTCCGGAATCATTCTTCGCACGGCGTCTATGTTTGTTTCGATAACTGGTGAAATTGGTCATCTTTCGCGAAAATCGTAGCTGATGCGAAGGCGCTTAGGTACCAAAAGCAGCATGAAGTCATCCAAAGCTTTCTTTCGGAGATAGGGAACTTTTAAAGTCATAGTAAATCATGGTTTAAAATTTTTCTCTCGTTAAATTCATTTTTGCTGCACAACCGTGCACAATACTGATTTCAAAATTAACTGTATTAACTGTTGCAATTATTAAAACGAAATTTGAACTGTTAAACAACAAAGATTTGTTTCATGGCAAGTTTCATTTCCATGATGCACTGGATCTATTGGTTTGCAGAAATTATAGGTGCTACCCCCATAATAATATATGCCTAAGTAGCATATCAATAAATTATTTCTCGGTTCACTACATAAAAAATGTATAGAACACCTCTTGCAACTCACTGAGGTTGACGGCAAAAGATGTTATTCCAGGAGACAGATTATTTTGGGAAACATCACTTGGTTTCCATTTACAAGTTTTTGAGCCACAATTTTCATTTTTTTTCTCTGTATGGTCGAAGCAAATACTTTCTTGAAAACATCAATATCCTCTTAATTGTTATCGTGCTTTCTCTTTGTTCTATCTTGGGCTGGCAACCACAAAATTCTGTTTGCTACATAAAAAACACTATTAAACATAAAATTCTGGATCGTGCTTTTCAAAGCGATAAACTTAACTTTTTAAGCAAGGCAAATATTCAAATAGCAAGTCACCGTAATGTGCCCAGGGAGTAGTTAGCCATGCACTCAAGTTTTCAGCTCATTTACTTACGAGCATATGAAATAATTGTAATTGTCTTTTTCTATGCACATAAATATTTTTGCACTAATAATGTTTTCTCTTGCATATTATTATTCATTAGAGCCATCTGTCCAATATATGGTATTTATACTATAATGTTTTAGGCCAAAAATATAATAAACCAGAAAATGTAAGAACGTGTTGGGGGTCAATAACCACCTCCTTAGTTTAAATGGGTTAATAAAAAAACGATTTTTAAAATTTATTTAACTTCTATTTTTCTGGAGTGGGCCAGACGGCACTCTGGGGAGGGCCTGCCCCCCCCCCCCCCCGGCATAAGCAAAAAGGAAAATAAGACGACATGTACACAGCAAACGAGTGTAATAATCATAACGGTCAATTAAAATTGTTTTTGTTAAGCGTTTTATATATTTTTAGGAACATAGTTCAATGTCAAGATGTAATTAGTTCTCTCTGACTTATGGTACTTCATTTGCTTCACTCAAGTTAGAGAAAACTTCAGTTTCATCATGGCATACTGCGAATTAGTTTTTTTTTTAACATTCGATATTATCGCATTAATTTAATGTTTAATTGTTAGAGCCCCAACCCCCAACCATATTTTACAAAATAGTTACTATTTACAATAAGCAATAATAAAATGATTAAAATGACATTAATATCAAAATAATTAAAATGACAGTAACCTCCAGGCATTCTTTATCTTAATTTTATACTACAAGTACCGATCATCTTCAGACTCGAGAGTTCGAGATTTATTTTTTAAAATCTGACGATGTCGTCTAAGCCACATTTCAATTAAACTTCAAAATTGTTCCATTAGTTTCCCCTCAGATATATTCAATGTGCATGCATAAGATCTTCTTATTAAATAGATTGACCTTTATTAACAAAAGGCAAAAAATTGCAGACACAGAAAATTATATGGCATCGCAAAAAGCTGTCTCGTCGAGCAGGTGTGCTCAAATAAAATTCAGTTGAAGCTATCAGTTGCATCCTAAAAGCTTTTTGACCATATTACTAATTCTGCTCCGGTAATACCATGTCCCTGTGCTTTAAAATTTTCCAACTTGTGAAATGGCGTCATCGCCAATAAATAATATATTAAAAAAACAAAAAAATCTCACCCATACGTCAGAGCTGAGCAGTCCAGTAGTGTTTGTTACGCGCCTTTTGTTTCACGATGTTTTATTATACATCATTTGTACCGGCACAACAAACCACTTAACCACTAATTTAAAAAAAAACATCAATAACAATAGCAAAACGAATTGCACGTTGTGTCACTACTACTGGCGCACTAAGCTGAACAATTAATAAGTTCCACCCGATTAATATTTTCACGTTTAATCACCCAAAGTTTGAAATGTTCAAAGTTCTAATTCACTATCGTCGCTATCCTCGCGTATTATCGTACCGTCCCCGACCACTCACTAGTTACTAATGAAAACAAAGACGAGAAGAAACTGCAAAACAGTGTTGCCAGATCGAATAAACATTATTATCGTACGGCAGTAGTAAAAATTATCGTACATTTTAGCCTATTATAATATTTTGTATAGTACATAGCAAAATATAACTACAGGAATTAAATAATTCTGAAATAAATCCGATTTTACATGGTCTTTGTGGTAGAAGAAGATTGTAAATCGACGATAAGTGCTAATAATTAAACCGTGAATCGAGAATGCCTGCGGGATTGGGCATTTGGAAAGTCGGTGATGTATGTGATCAGCTTGTTAACATAAATAAACTGCTCAAGTACAGGTCTAAAGAGTAGCTTCAGCACTGCGAAAACATTAAGTATTATAGTGCACCCAGAATGTGTAGTTCAAAACGTGACCACCGAACTTCTGTAGATGGCGCCAAGTGGACAAGCCGCCACTGTGCTACAATGCTTGGAAATTTTGCAAAGTGGAAAATCGCCACCTTTCGCCAAAACCAAATAGCGCATGAAGGTGCTCGGGACCTTAGCAACAACTTTGCCCCCTTTCAAAATTTCGATATCTGTAGCCGTTCGAAAGTTACAGGCGATCCAGACAGACAGACAGACAGACAGACAGACGGACGGACAAAACGTTCGCATAAGTACGCTGAAGCTACTAATAATAGCCACCGAATTGAATTTCAGCACCTTGTGGAATACCGGTTGAGCAAAAATATCTGCACGTCACTCGGTCACTGTCATATTGAAGATACAGTCAATATTAGTACTTATCTGCCAAATTTGCGAAAATTTTCAATAATAGCCAAATTATCGTACATTTTGCCATTATCGTATATGTGCCATCGTACATCGTACGACTGGTAAAATTCTCGTACAAAAACAATAATTATCGTACTTCTGGCAACACTGCTGCAAAAGTGCAAAGCAAAGATGCAAAGTGCCTTCGCCAATTTATTGTATTACATATTACTTCTACCGCGAATATTATTTAAGAATTAGTATACAGGGTGTTTCCAAAATTACTTCTACCGAGAATATTATTTAAGAATTAGTATACAGGGTGTTTCCAAAATGTTGCGCCAAACTTTACAGGCGACTTCTACAACTCAAAATAGTTAAAAAAAGTATATATGAACACTTGTTTGCAAACTCTTTGTTTTCGAGCTGTGACTCGTTTTCTACAACATTGGGAATAAGACAATTTACACATTTCTCGATTTTATCAAAGTGGTTTACGTATTGCTTAATTATCACTTTGTTAGTGATATTTATTGTGTTTCAAATTTGATCTGAAACGATGGTATACACGGTTGCTGACATGGCAGATATGCATTTCTATTATGGGCGAGCAATGACAATGCAAAGAAATACGTCGCCTCTATGAAGAAGCATTTTCACAACGCCAAATTCCAAGCAGAGGTACTTTTGTCATTCGAACGGTGGACCGTGGTAGACCGGAAACCGTACTTACTGCAGAAGTTGAAGAACGGATTTTGGATATGGTTGCTGAAGATCCTGCAACTAGCACTAGAAGAATTGCTTTAGCCGAAGGAGTTTCTAATAAAAGTGTTTGGAATGTATTGCATGAACAACTTATGGAGATTATCCGTTAAGACTGGAATTTTCCCAATGGTTTTTACAGCAATGTAACGGTGACCCTCTTTTAATATCGCATGTGTTTTTCACTGATGAAGCTGCATTTACTCGAAACGGCATCTTCAATTTTTGCTTGTGTTCTACCAAATATGTTGACGGGACATATTTATCTTGACTTTCTACAAAATACATTATCTGGCTTGATGCAAAGTATTCCCATTGAGAGGACATTGTTTATGCAGGATGGTGCGCCTCCTCATTTGAGTATTGTAGTGCGGCAGTATCTTAATAAAATTTATCCCGGACGTTGGATAGGTCGGCGTGGTCCTGTTGCCTGGCCTGCACGCTCACCCGATTTAAATTTTATAGACTTATTTTTGTGGAAACAATTTAAAGGATTAGTATACTCCGCACCAATAGAAAATGTTAGAAGTGCTAGAACAACAGGTTATCGATTTTTGTACATCAATTCAAAATCGACCGGGAATTATCTAGCGTGTAAGACAGTCGATGATGCATCGTGTGCAGTCTTGCATAGAAGCCAATGGACAACATTTTGAACAGTAACTGTAGTTAGTGTTATAGCAAATTATTTTAAACCACTGTTGTAGAAAACGAGTCATAGCTCGAAAAAAAAGTTTGCGGACATGCGATCATATACTTTTTTAACTATATATACTTTTTTAACTTATTTGAGCTGTAGAAGTCGCCTGTAAAGTTTGGCGCAACGTTTTGGAAACACGATGTATATAAAATATATTATTCTTAGTATATCAAAACTGACAAAAAACAGCTTACTCTACATATTACCTCTATTTTGAAAGTTAGATCTAGTAACTTTTTTTTAAATAAACACATCACACGTTATACTTAAATTAAAGGTACTAAGTAAATATAAAGTTTGTTTAATCCTGTCTTGCCCTGTTGTAGATCTTGATCAAGTTCTAATCCTGCATAAGGTGCTAAAACAGCGCTCAATTGTGCAAGTAGTACAAGGCAAAGCGGAAAGTAGTTTCAAGCTATCTTTGATAGCAGGAAAACATTTACAGTGAGCTATAGATCTTCAATGATTATGTTTTCAGCTATTTGAGATTGAGTTAAATAGTCTGCCAAATATTTTATTTGCTCTCCAAATTTTCGATGTCATAGAGATCCCCAACCTTAGCTACAAAAGATTTAACATCTAAGGAACGCATATTTTTTTGTATATTAAATAAAGAGAATATGATTTCATGTTCTTTTGAAAACCTAGTTTTTAAGGAAAAAATCAAATGATCTAAATAGGGAATAAATACAGATTTTCTAGAGTAATCTTCAGTTGAATCGGATTCCTAATTAGTTCTATGCATTTGACGACCGCAAAGCCGTGGTTTATATACCTCTATATTAAGCTTCTCACAATTAGATAACACATTTGAATAAAAGTCTACGAAAGTTGTATCAACCTCTAGGGCAGGGACATTGATAAACAGAATTAGGATAAATGAGATTGAGTCATTGACTCATTGAGTACTGTTGCGGTCTTGTGTCATATTACGTGATTGTAATTTGTTACGCGGTTGCTTTGTTTATATTAAAAAAAGGGACCGACGAAATTCTCACTAGAGGCCATGTTAACTATGGGTTTAGAAAATTTTGCAATTTTAATAGGGGCATGAACGTTAAGCAATGTTTGCAAGTTATGATTTAGAAATTGCAATTTATCATTAATATTATTAAAACTATAAATAAGGTTCCATGGTATAGATTCAAGCTGATAATTAAAAGTAGCGATATCAAAATGCTCAAAATATCTGTACGTTCGAATAGAGACCGGAGATAACTCGGATTCAACTAATATTTTGCAAAAGCTATGTGAATGATCTGCTAGATCCTCGACTTCTTTAACACCTGACTCAATTACTACATTTTTATTAGAGACAATTATTATATCTAACAATGTCTGTGATGTTGATGTAATACGTGTAGGTTCTGTAATGATTTGGTTAAGTTTAAATGTAGCGCTAAAGTTCAGAAAATATTTTGATTTAGACATATCATGATTAAGTAAATTAATATTAAAATCACCAGTGCAAATTATTTCATCACAGTAAGGTATAATTTCTGAATAAAATTTTTCAATTACTTAAAAAATCATTGATTTTAACGCATTCAGGACGATAAGCTACTCCGATTGCTATATTTTTCTTGTTTAAATTGATTTGTCTCCCAAGCTGCTCACATATATCACGTGTAATATTAACAGTTTTATAAATCAGTTCAATACTTATATAAAGAGCTACTCCGCCACCTCTTTTGCCTGTTCTGTCTTTTCGAATCAAAGAATAACCATCAATTAAAATAGTCTCGTCCCCAAAATTCGCTGATAACCACGTCTCCGTCACCTGATAATTTTGTAGTTGTTATTTGCAATGTATTCTCTAAAAGTACCAATATGAGCAGGTAACGATCTACTATTAATATTGGCTATAGTCAACTCCATATTACTAAATAACAATTCTAAATAAAGGTAAAGATAAAAATAACTGATTTATAACTCTTGATGCTGTTATTCATTTTTACGAAGATTCGGTCATCGTGGGTCCAAACATTTTGACATGAGTACTTGTTAACCGCCTCTTTAAATAATTTTTGTCAGAAAAGTTCAAGACGCCCGCCAATAAGTTATCTTTCCCTTTCATCTATGGCGGTAATATTGATTGAGATCAGAATGGCTATCATATAATTTCTTATTAAAATAATAACAGACAGGGTGTTAAATAAATATACCGACAAACGTTTAGGGGTGGTAGGGAACATCAAAACAAACATTTTTTGCTTGATAAACATATGTCCGAAAACGCTTCGTTTACGAGTTACAGGGTGTTAAAATTTGTAGAAAACAACCAGTGTTTTTTTTTTAATTTTTAAACTTGTTTAAGATGAAACAACTAAAAACACAACTTTTTTCACTTGAGAGTTTTGCGTATCTTGCTTCGTTTTTAAGGAAATAAATTTGAACCATTTTATTACAAAATTTAACACCCTGTATTTCGAAAATGAAGCGTTTTTGGACATATGTTTATAAAGCAAAAAAATTGTTTTGATGTTCCCTACCACCCTTAAAAGTTTGTCGGTATATTTATGGAACACCCTGTATATTAGCTCAATAAAAAATGTAGTATATTTTTCTAAATAAACAAAAAGGATGAATCGCTGCTCCCGAGTGCGTTATTTGACATACATGAAGAAGAATTGCCTTACTTGATTAGTTTTAAACGCATTTAGAACCATCGAAACTTCCAAAGGAACTTATCAGAGATTTCTTATATACTTAGACAAAGTGCCGAATATGTGGGACGTAGTAAGGTGCTTCAACATTTAAAAATACCGTTAGTTCTTACCATATGCGATTTTCTGAAACTACAGAAAGGTCCCAAAATAACTGATGCTTTTAAAAATCCGTTAACATTATTTCAAAATGATCGCTATTTAAAAATAAAATACAAAATCAATCACAAATTGCTCGTATAATTGCAGTCACTAGAAGGAATCCAAGATAGCTCCCAAAAGAATAACATATGATTTTAAAAATCTTCAGTGGATGTTGAATTAAATCCATTACTTTATTCTTACGACAATCTAACTGTATTTTTTTAAATGCTCTTATTAGTGGCCAGCATCAGGCCGGACTACCCCAGCATGGATCTTTTGATTGGCGTATCTAAAGAGACGGCAAAAGGTGTCCTTGTCCAGACAAGCTAAAACAAGAACGTAAACCTAGCAAAATTCACGAGAAGAAGTACCTAGAGCCAACAGGATGGAGGAGATTTTAGAGCTAGTAGTTGTTGATGAACAATGAAAGCGAATAGACGCATAGCACTATAGTGGCTATTCCATAAATCAAGATCAACCAATGCTTTACTAAATAATTATTATCACTTTATCACCTGCTAACATAAGTGTTTATGCAATGGGTGGTGATAGGAATTTTTTTTTTAATCCACGTTATGCCAGTTCAGCACGTATGCTATCTCATGGCAGAGTTAAATGAACAGTTTTAGCACTTATATCACTAATGAGTCTATCAGACTATTATCACTACTATATTATAACAGTTATTACTGCAGAGTTTGACACTTCATATTACTCACTGTCGCTATTTGAGATATCAATAGGTAACCTTCTTTTTAATCTAGTATGGACCTGACTACTGCCAATGTTATAATACACTGCACCACTGCACTGTTGAATGTTGTCGTAGAATTTTTGAGCTGTTTTCTTTATGAAATCTTCGATTGTGGGAACACCCGTTTCTCTGTGGAGCTGAGAGTTCCTAACATACCATTGAGCATTTGTTATGATTCTTAGCACTTTATTTTGTAGGACTTGAAGTTTACGTATGTTAGTTTTAGACGTTGCGCACCAGACACTGCAGCCATATGTGAAAATCGGTCTAATAATGGCTGTATAAATTAAGGTTCCACATTTTATTTTCAGCGACGACGTTTTGTTCACGATAGGATAAAGCATTGCCAGTCTTGCATATGATTCAGTCAGCTTCTTATTGATGTGATAACTCCAAGTTAGCCTTCGGTCGAGAAATACTCCTAAATATTTGACTGCACTATCTTTCGGATTCCAAGGTATGGGCGTATCATTGACAACAATGTTCGGCGGGTCTAATGGCCGACGGAGGGTAAAGATTTTGGCATCACATTTGTTGGGGTTAATTGTTATGCACCATTTTTTAAACCACAAGCAAGATCATCCACGCTTTTCTGAAGATCGCTTGCTGCTTGGTTAATATTGTAATCTTGTGTGATGATAGCTGTGTCGTCGGCAAACATAGCTAGATCTGCATTACGTGTGGTAGGTGCGTCAAACATGAAAATATTAAATAATGTGGGGCTTAATATCGATCCCTGTGGAACTCCAGCGTTGATTCTGCGAACTGAGGAAGTGTATACGTTTATTCTTGTATGAAAGGTCCTTCCATTCAGAAACGATTTAATGATGCTCAGTAAGTATGAGGGAATATTCATAATTTTCATTTTATACAGTAGTCCACTTATCCATACCCGATCAAAGGCTTGTGCCACATCCACAAAAGCAATTAGTGTGTGCTTTTTATTTTCGTATCCTCTTTCTATAGTTTCTGTAAGTCTCAGAATTTGGTGACTAGTAGAATGAGCGTTTTTGAACCAAATTGGAATTCAGGCATTATGTTATTTTCCCCTAGATAGTGATTCAGGCGAGATTTAATGGCTCGTTCTAGAAGTTTGGATACTGTAGATAACAAGGTGATAGGCCGATAGTTGCTTGGGTTGCTATGTAATTTATTTGGCTTGGGAATCATTAAAACTATTGCGTGTTTCCACTCAGAGGGAAAATATCCTATTCTTAAGCAGGCATTAAAAATTGCAGTTAATAAGCATATAGCTTTGTGCGGCAAGTTTTTTAAAGCTATGTTCATATCTGCTCCAGGCGCTTTCTTAGACTTTAAAGATTTTATATATCTTTTGAGTTCTGAGGGAGATACAGGCTTGGCTAGTGTTATCTCATCCGTATTTATATTTTCAACTTCTCGTTCAACAAGTCGGGTGTGATTAGGATTGTTGTCCTGGAAAGTGGTGGTAAATGTTTCTTCTAGCTGTTGTGCAAAGATTTCACATTTATCTCTATCTTCCGGAATTTTGCGGTCGTTAATTGTTAGTGTTGGAATAGTTACTGGTTGTTTTAGAATCCGTTTAGTGGTTCTCCACATACTGGCGTCACTTGGTTCAAGGGACTCTATATAGTGATTGTAAGAGTCAATTCTAAACTGGTCCAGTTCTTTACTTACTAATCGTATCAACACATTTAGATGGCGTTTGATTGCAGGATCTCTGGAGCGCTGCCACAATCTGCGCGTAGCATGCTTTTCTTTAATAAGATTTAGGATTCGTGTTGGTAGAGCTTGATTACTGGAGGAACCATGTGAGCGCGTGACAATGGTGGCATGTCTGATTGCTGAAGATGCAGTTTCTTTAAAAGATTCTATCATCTTGTCAATGTCTATTTGAGTACATAAATCTGTAGGGCAAATTATACGTTCCTTCATTATGTATCGAAATTGTTTCCAGTCGATGGGTCCATTTATTAGCCTTGGAATTTTTGGGTAGTAGTAGGGTGTGTAGTTTAGGTTGAACACTACAGGTAGGTGATCGGAATCGAGTTCTGTTAATACCGTTTGACTTATTGGAAGTGCTAGATTTTTATTCACTATTATATCCAGAATATCAGGTAGCTGATTTTGTCTGTATGGGTAATAAGTATAATCATTCGGAGCAGATATCTGTAGTGCCAGTTGGGACGCATAATTATTAAGTTTAACTCCATTTGGGTTGTTAGTTCTGCAGCCCTAAATTGTGTTCTTACTATTAAGATCACCTACTAGTAATGTAGGATGTGAGCCTTCGAATATACTTTTGAGATCATTCAGTATAAGTTTATTGGAGGGTGGTTTGTAATCCGATACTATATTGATACAGCAAAATCTTTCAAAATATGGAACTTAGATAAAAGTGATCTAATATTTATATGTACAAATTTCAATGCTAACATTGCTATTTTGAAATCATTTGTGTACCTAAAACAAACAAAAGATTACTTAGCATGTGTGAATTGCGCTGAACAAAATTACTAGAAAAAAATGAAATATAGATGCGATAAATTATAACTAAATAAACCTAACTGTAATAATAAGCAATACACAGAACTGATAAACAGATACCTAGTAAATCAAACAAAAAGTTTATTCAGTGAGAGCCAGCGCCCTAGCAAGCTAAAAATTGTGTGTATTATCATATTATTATCGAATGTCCTCGGAGGAGAAAATACGTTTCACATTACTATCACATTTAGCATACACTTTTCCTTCAAAGGACCACACATTTTTACCACCGTATGTTTTTGCAGCATCTTTTAGGAGTTGCTGTCGTAACTTTGTTAGATCCTCCTTGATTACAATTTTGGATCCTTTCAGTAGTTTCTTATTACTGTAAACCTGTTTTTTGGTATTGCGACTAATAAATTTTATTATTATTGGTTTTATAAGAGGTTCTTTGGCTGGGAGGCGATGGCTGCAATCTATCAGGTTTGGAGGGACATCCAGTTGTAATTTATCACGACAAAACTTGCTTACCACATTGTCGGTGTTTTCGCCTTTTGTCTTATCTTTATCGATCGGCCGGGTTAAAGGCGCCGCCTCTTGTATTGAACCTTTTGAGATGTAAGCAAATAAAAAATTGTTTTATAGCTTGATGCGTTTGCAGTTCTTAGGCGTTCAGGTTTCAGGTCCCCAGAATTTGATGATTTGATATTTTTTATGATAGGAGTAGAGCCTGCTTTGTTTATGAGATATGACGTATTTATATTTACAGAAATTTGAGCACTGCGTAGGTCGCTGAGATATGGCACGTAGTACCTTTGAATAGAGGTTTTATATTCAAAGCGTAGTACGTATCAGCATGAGGTTATTTTTCATTTGAATACTTGGAACGAAAACCGAGTTACATAGGTTATTTCAATAACGGGATAACCGGTTATTTTTCATTCGAATAAGCCCATCACTAGTCCATATTGAAAGATTCCGGTTTTCTAATTAAAGAAGATTTAACAGCCATGCGAGTGGACATTTTGAAGTCAGCTATCAACAGATTTGGTGTAAGAAATGTGTGGACTTTCAATGGTGTGATATGTATAAAAGTTAACGGAGGGGTGCATAAAGTGATAACACTGATAACCTGATAACTTATTAGGATTTGATGAAAATAGAAAGTGATGTAGATAAATGATGCCAGATGCTGCACTGCGGTCAAACGTAACTTACTAGTTTAATTACATTATTAATTTAGTTCTTAGTTCTAACTACCTTTTTTCTTTATTCATTCATATATTTAATTTTTTCTGATTAACTACAAATTAACAGTTTATTTTCAATTGCAGTATGAACAACTTTTTTGATATTGATTACAATATAAACGGCACAACTACGTGTGATATAAATCAATTCAATAATATTTTTGGGGGGAGTAATGATTTAATCTCAATTTTTCAGATGAACATACGAAGTATTAATAAAAATTATGATGAACTCTTAATTCAACTGGAAGCATTAAGAACAAAATTTGACATTATTATTCTCACAGAGACGTGGAAAATACAAGATGGAAGTGAAAAGTACAACTTACCTAATTACAGTATGTATTATAATGACCGTAACTTTAATCAGAACGATGGTGTTTGTTAGGAATTCTATTAAACATAACGTTATTGAAACTAATTCTGGTATTAACCTTGTTGGTTTAAGTGCTAATATAAATTTGGTATCTATTGGCATCATGGCTGCTTATCGACCACCATCCAGCAGTGTGGATGGGTTTTGCGAGATCTTGAAATGAAACTGAAGGGATGTAATCAACAAATCGAAATCTTAACTGGTGATATCAACATTGACAGTCTGGAAACGAATGATCCTATAACAACTAACTATTTAAATCTTCTTAATGAATTTCGTTACTTTACACACAAGGGTTACTGTATTTTCCAAAAGTTGTCTTGATAATTTTTTTGTTAAATGTAATTAACAAATAATTAATTCGTTATACCCTATTGTTATTGAATCACAAGTGACGGATCACTACCCTACTGCATTAATCATAAAACAATTCAACTGTAGCAACAACAACCATTCAAATCCTATTATAAATAAGAATGTTCAAATACAGCTTGATTTTGATAAACTAAATAACCTTAGTAATGAAAATTTGATGGAAGTGCTCAAACTACAGGATCCTGATAATGCTGCCTAATTAATATTTATGAATACACTCAAAACATATATCAAATTCAGAAATGAATATCAAAATTAAAGCCATGGATGACAAATGGTATATTAAATTCCCTACGAACTAGAGATAAGTTAAGTAAACAAGTCCTATGTAATCCTGATAACAATCAGCTTCTCAGATATTATCGAAAATACCGGAATTTTTTAACCAACCTACTAAGAATAGAAATAAATTGAGGTGAGTGAACGGCAATCTAAAAAAAGTGGCAATTGATAAATCTAATTCCTCAATTAGTGATGGGTGTATTGGTCCCGTAACTGATGACGTTGACGAACCAATAACTGATGATAAAAAAAGCCAATCGCTTTAACAACTATTTCCAGAATGTTGCAATTGATATGGCGAAAGAAATAAATAAAACTGATAACATCCACTAACCTGAAAAACATTAGCCAAATTCAATTTATTTAACACCGGTTACCGAAAGTGAAATTGAGAAACAAATCAAAACACTAAAAAGCACTCACTCCTCTGATCTAAATGATATTTCTAACTTGTTAATAAAAAAATCTACACACATAACAAAACCAATGGTGCACATTATCAACTTATGTTCCAATGGTGGAAAATTTCCCACTATATTCAAAACTGCTTTAATTATTCCTAGCTTTAAAGGGGGTGATAAAGACAAAGTTTGTAATTACCGTCCAATTTTACTCACAAGCAGTGTGGGTAAAATTATTGAAAAATGCATTAAAAGTAGGTTTATTAAATTCCTCGAAAAAATTGACATATTAGCTCAAACGCAATATGGATTCCGTAACAATCGTAGTACCAACAATGCAATATTTGATTTAAACAAAACCTTATACACAAATTTGGATTATAGTAAAAAATAACCCTAACAGTGTTTCTTGATCTTGCGAAAGCGTTCGATACAATGTCACATCGAGTCCTCTGCCGCAAACTACACAATATCGGAATTAGCGAATGGTTTGATAAAATCTTATTTGAAAAATAGAAGTCAAATAGTTACAGTTAACGGAGTGAACAGTGGTAAATTGGAAGTTAAAATGGGAGTCCCACAGGTAGTGATGTGGGTCGAGTAAATACCCAATGGGTAGGGTATTTATAAATGGGTATTTACCTGGGTATTTACCCCTGCCTCGGGTAAATACCTAAAAACTGGGTATTTATCAAATTTGTAATATTTAGAAAGCTAAGCTAACTTTTACTCACATAATAATGATATCTTAATAAATAAACTACATATAAATGCACTGGAATATTTTATATAAAATAACAATTTAAATGGAACATTGAATAAACATTCACCCAGGTAAATTAATCGTTTATCGGGAAAAAACATTGGCTGCCGAAGTTTATAGAAATAAACAGGGACGCAATAAATTGCGCCTGTCAGAATTTACAAAAAAAAAATCTGATGGCTCTGACTCCGAAGATTGGGATGATTTATATTGTTGGTGTTGGTACATTATTTTTCGACTCTATAATAAATATACTTATATACATATTAAGAAACAATCTTAATAAGACAAAGAAAATCACAAAATTATATAAACAACGTTGTATACCGATGGAACAATAATTATGTATACCAGCATGAGATAGCATAAACAAAAGCACCTAATACTTGAGTAATATAGAGATATAACCGTACAAAAAAGTTATTTTAATAAGCATATTTAGTTGACATATGCCTAAATTAAAATGAGCGTCAAGTCTACTCAAATATTTCTATGTTCATCTCGCTCTTACTCGAGCATTGAATTCTATTTTTTATTCATGCTATCTTATTGCTGTTATATACAGGTTGCCTAAAATTGTACAAAATTCTATGAGTTGGAAAAGGATAAAATATTATGTGCCATAACAGTAATCAAAATAGAAAATTCAATAATTACTTTGGTAACTAAGCAACAAGTAGGCACAATAGCTACTTGTTGCCTAGCTACCAAGTAATTATTACATTTACTACTTCGGTTACTCTTGTGGAAAATAGTATTTCATCCTTTTCCAATTCATGGAATTGCCATGTTCCATATAATTTTAAGCAACCTGTATAGTTATGTCCCTATCGGTACTTTGGGCAGTAAATGTCCCTCAGTGCAGCTATTTTATTCTACATTTTTATAAAATTCGAATAGAGCACCTTCACTTACCAATCAATTATACTGGTTAGATTAACTCTATAATATTTGTAAATCAGGCTATAAATACCCGTTCAAATACCCATTTTGGGTATTTACCCGGGTAAATACCCCGGGTATTTACCCTTAAAAATAAATACCCGGGTAATTTACATCACTACACGTTTCCGCATGGTTTGAACATATACTGTATTGTCTAACTGTAAATAGGTACTTAACTACCTCTTTCATAACAAACGTAGAAACTACTTATTTATGTTAACTACTTGTAAAATGTGAGCTGTTCTTTTAAGTCGGAACATTTTCGACGACTAAAAGATCAATTTTGCACGTGTTGCAATTTTCGTGTAAAAACTGAAATCTTGAATATTATATTTTGACATTTCTAAATGATTAATGTTATTATCTTAAATTTTCGTAAAAGCAGCTGTGCCGTTGTATTAGTAGGTTATCATATCGATAGTCAACGGCAAGAAACTGCCCACCAAAAAAATATGCAAATCTTTAAAAATTACAACCGATCTTTAAAAACTTGTCATTACATGATTTCACAAATTCGTTAAAACCCCTCACCACCAGTGGCGTAACTATGGGGGGTGATATGGGTGTCAGAACACCCCCCAGAGGCTTTAGAAATAACTAAAATTCGTTTTAAAAAATCTAAAATTACATTTTAGTAATGTATAATTGAATATCAATTATTACATTCGGAATTCGGACTCGACCGTTTTTAAAATCCGATCTCAACGAACATCCTTCGGACGTGATTGCTGAGTTTAAATTATACCGGAAAAGCCAAAATGTACAAAATCTTCCACATAAGACAGCAATGGATGCGCTAGCTACGTGACATGTTTCCCAACATATTCAAGTTGCTGCAAATCCTTGCAGCGATTCCTGTGTCAACTGGAACAGCTGAACGATAATTCTTCACCTTCAAAAGAATTAAGACTTACTTCCGAAATACAACATAGCAATTTAGGTTGAATGGATTGGCAATGCTCTCCATTCACAGAGCACTTAAGGTGAACGTAGATGAAATTATAAACGAGTTAGCAAAAAAAAACAAGAAAACTTGAATTAGTACTATAAGTTGTATTACAATTGTAATTAATTTATTGTTTATAAATAAACAGTATAGTTGCTTTCATTTCTATAGGACTTGCCGTAGGCCAAGATTTAACAAATTTTTTTACAGTCAAAATGACATTTAACATTTTCATAGGTTAGAGTTATTGCAAGGACAGGCATATCTTGAAATTTTGTCTTGTAAGCGAGCTAAGCTGTTATTTATTTAGCAAATAATTATTTGCGACGCCTTTTGGTTAATAAGCAAATGAAATGCCACATAGTTAATTTCACCTATCTAAATAGACGTCTGTCAACATCAGTTAGTAAATTTTTAAATGTAACTAGGTGGTCTACACTACCAAGAAGTTAAATCAAGGCCTACTTCAAGTCCTATAGAAATGAAATCAATTATACTTTGTAACACGGCCTCTTGCCTAGCCCTACACCTACTGAATTATTACGTTACAATGCCCTGGTTCGCTAGCTTATCCAGTCGGTGAGCTATGAGGCTCTATTCTAATCTTCAGTGCAGCTAAGGGAAACTAATATTTTTTAGGTCAGCTCGCTGACACCTGAAATGTTGTACTTGCAAATGCAAACATCAACGGTAATAAAAACCAAACAGTTTACAGGGATAGATATAATCTGTAAACAAACATAGACACACAAAGAAAAATACACATAAAAACGAGTACACAAAGCCGTTATGCACTGCACTTGAAAAAATGCCTTAACTAGATTCCAAACGTTCAGTAGCGCATACAAAGTCAAAGCTCACGAGCGCAATGCCTAAACTAATTCCGCACACCCAAATAGTTCGGACGCGAAGTTGTCGATTCTTTTTAGGACGCTTCGTTATTTGCAGCCCCTGGACGCCAAATTAGCAAATGACGTAATGCCGGCCGGTCATTCCCCGTTATCTGGCAGCGACCTACTTGCTCGTAGTTGCACAATGGTTCATTACAACAATTATTGACAATGTTGTAATTGTTGTTGGATCTCTTAGCGCGATTGCAAACAGGACTAACCTTGTTCTTTTTGGACGCCGCTGGCGTCTCAAATGCGTTGCTTCGCTTCTTAGCTGATACCTCGCCTAGAGCTGCACGTACCCCGTGGTGGGCCCACGTAAGACTTCACTTGGTCAATTTGGGCGCAAACCAATTAATCCGCACTATTCGCCTATTAGGGCACGAATCAGGGCGACCTTCGCCCTTCGCAGGTCTGACAGCGAGTGAATTCACTTGCAGGCCTCAGCGTCGTTTCAAAACTGCTGCTTCTTGTTCTCCGAATTAACTTGTATTGTTAACACATTTTCTCACGTAACACTAGCGAGTCCAAACTCGGGACTCCATAATCCGCGGTCACTCACATAGCATTTCCCACTTATGATGCGATGCTACGTAAATAAACATAAAAACACATACTGCTGGGCCTTATTACTAATTGGGTATATAATAAAAGGTATGAAATAGGTAAATACTGGTGGCACGAATTGGCCCGTTTCAACTTTATGGTAGGCTCAATTTTTTAAAATTATTATTGATCACTCTCCCAGAACACCCCCTAAAGCAAAATCTTAGTTACGCCACTGCTCACCACAAATATATTTAACAACTGCTAAATACGTATTTCGACAGCCACGCTGTCATCATCGGTAGCTAAGAAAACTTACACAGCGAAAAGGCGACGTGTTCGCGACCAAATTGCAAATGGAAGTGGACGAGCGCGCGCATGTTACATCTATTTATACTGTCTGACCCAGAGGCGTGGCCGAAGGCCAATGAACTTGGCCAACGTCAATTTAATTTCAACAAATGATATAAGACTGAAGACGGGATTGGTCCAGCATCTTTGTTCAAAAGTTTATTATCTCGGTTCTTAAAAATGGCTAAGCTTTCAAAAGAATTTAGTTGTTTTGTTGAAGTTAAAGCCTTTACAATTTTTAGGTCGTCCTCTTTAATAATATGACCTGTTTCGTAAATATGTTGGGCTATACTCGATTTTTCGAATCTGTTGAATCTAAAATGAGTTAAATGCTCTTTAAACCTGGTACCAAAACTACGACGTGTTTGCCCAATATATTTAGAATCACAATGGGAACATTTAATTTCGTAAATTCCAGATCTCTCTAAAGTCCTTAGTTTGTCTTTCGGATTTCCCAACAAATTTCTAATATTGTTGTTTGAACCATACACAACTTTATGGCCCGATTCTTTAAAAATGTTTGCTAGGCCCTTTGTAGCCGGGTGAAAAGGAATTTTGATGTACTTGAGTGCTTCACTTCTAAGACTGACAAGAGTTGTGGAATTTCGAACGTGCAATTTTGTTTTTTGTTTCCTAATCAAATTATCGATAATTTTAGAAGAGAAACCATTGTACACAGCGATGCTTTTTATGGTCTGAAGTTCAATGATATATCGATCTTTGTTTAAAGGAAAGGTTAACAATCTATGCACCAAGAAATTTAGAGCAGCCATTTTGTGTTGAAAACAATGATTTGAATCCGCTAAAATGAATCTATTTACATTGGTTTCTTTACTATAAACATCAAATTTCAACTTATTTTTATTTCTTATTACTAAGGTATCTAGAAATGGTAGTTGTCCTTCGTTTTCCATTTCATATGTGAATTTTATGCTAGGAAATTTGGAATTTAATTGATTCAAAATATGATCAATACTACATTTAGATAAATCAAAAACAGCAAAAATGTCGTCCACATACCTAAACCAAATCCTTGGGAAATACTCTGTGTTATTCTTAAATTCAGTTTCGAATTTTGACATAAAAAGGTTGGCAACGAAAGGGGAAAGGCTGTTTCCCATTGCTGTTCCTTCGTGCTGTTCATAGAATTTTCCATCTATTTGAAAGCAATTCTGGGACATGCAATGTGTAGCTAATCTGACAAACTCATCAATTTTGTTTGAATCTAACTTATTATCCGTAAGTAATTCCCTCAGATAAGTCATAGTTTGTGGGACTGGTACCCTTGGAAACAAAGACCACACGTCAAATGAAACTAGAATCTCGCTTTTACCAAGTTTCAATTCTTTAATTTTATTTATAAACTCCAGCGAGTTTTCGACCGAAAAACTATTTTGAAGTTTTTGCAAGTTTCTAAATTCATTTGTTAACCATTTAGATAGAAGGTAAGTCGGGGAGTTAATACCAGAAACAATAGGTCTCATCGATTTACCTGGCTTGTGTATTTTAGGTAAACAATACATTTTTGGCATTTCTGGATTAGAAGGAGTCAGCTTATATCTAAGGGCTGGAGTAATAAGTGTAGGACAGGACTTCATCACATCCTGTGTTTTGACAATCATGCTCCTTAGGGCAGACTTTTTTAATGCTTTGTGGGGTCCATTGTTAAGCAATGTACCTACTCTATCAAAATAAACCTGTTTATCTATAAATAACAATCTTATTACCTTTGTCAGCCTTTAGATAAAAACACCCCTTGTTGCGCAATCCCTTAATAAGTTCATGGTCTTTCTTAATTGATTGAGTGGTTTCACCTTTTCTATCTTTCAGGTTTTCCGAAATTTTAATTTTGCAAGCTCTTCTGACAAACTGCTACTAAGGAGCATGATTGTCAAAACACAGGATGTGATGAAGTCCTGTACTACACTTATTACTCCAGCCCTTAGATATAAGCTGACTCCTTCTAATCCAGAAATGCCAAAAACGTATTGTTTACCTAAAATACACAAGCCAGGTAAATCGATGAGACCTATTGTTTCTGGTATTAACTCCCCGACTTACCTTCTATCTAAATGGTTAACAAATGAATTTAGAAACTTGCCAAAACTTCAAAATAATTTTTCGGTCGAAAACTCGCTGGAGTTTATAAATAAAATTAAAGATTTGAAACTTGGTAAAAACGAGATTCTAGTTTCATTTGACGTGTGTTCTTTGTTTCCAAGGGTACCAGTCCCACAAACTATGACTTATCTGAGGGAATTATTTACGGATAATAAGTTAGATTCAAACAAAATTGATGAGTTTGTCAGATTAGCTACACATTGCATGTCCCAGAATTGCTTTCAAATAGATGGAAAATTCTATGAACAGCACGAAGGAACAGCAATGGGAAACAGCCTTTCCCCTTTCGTTGCCAACCTTTTTATGTCAAAATTCGAAACTGAATTTAAGAATAACACAGAGTATTTCCCAAGGATTTGGTTTAGGTATGTGGACGACATTTTTGCTGTTTTTGATTTATCTAAATGTAGTATTGATCATTTTTTGAATCAATGAAATTCCAAATTTCCTAGCATAAAATTCACATATGAAATGGAAAACGAAGGACAACTACCATTTCTAGATACCTTAGTAATAAGAAATAAAAATAAGTTGGAATTTGATGTTTATAGAAAAGAAACCAATGTAAATAGATTCATTTTAGCGGATTCAAATCATTGTTTTCAACACAAAATGGCTGCTCTAAATTTCTTGGTGCATAGATTGTTAACCTTTCCTTTAAACAAAGATCGATATATCATTGAACTTCAGACCATAAAAAGCATCGCTGTGTACAATGGTTTCTCTTCTAAAATTATCGATAATTTGATTAGGAAACAAAAAACAAAATTGCACGTTCGAAATTCCACAACTCTTGTCAGTCTTAGAAGTGAAGCACTCAAGTACATCAAAATTCCTTTTCGCCCGGCTACAAAGGGCCTAGCAAACATTTTTAAAGAATCGGGCCATGAAGTTGTATATGGTTCAAACAACAATATTAGAAATTTGTTGGGAAATCCGAAAGACAAACTAAGGACTTTAGAGAGATCTGGAATTTACGAAATTAAATGTTCCCATTGTGATTCTAAATATATTGGGCAAACACGTCGTAGTTTTGGTACCAGGTTTAAAGAGCATTTAACTCATTTTAGATTCAACAGATTCGAAAAATCGAGTATAGCCCAACATATTTACGAAACAGGTCATAGTATTAAAGAGGACGACCTAAAAATTGTCAAGGCTTTAACTTCAACAAAACAACTAAATTCTTTTGAAAGCTTAGCCATTTTTAAGAACCGAGATAATAAACTTTTGAACAAAGATGCTGGACCAATCCCGTCTTCAGTCTTATATCATTTGTTGAAATTAAATTGACGTTGGCCAAGTTCATTGGCCTTCGGCCACGCCTCTAGGTCAGACAGAATAAATAGATGTAACATGCGCGCGCTCGTCCACTTCCATTTGCAATTTGGTCGCGAACACGTCGCCTTTTCGCTGTGTAAGTTTTCTTAGCTACCGATGATGACAGCGTGGCTGTCGAAATACGTATTTAGCAGTTGTTAAATATATTTGTGGTGAGAGGTTTTAACGAATTTGTGATATTTTCGAACCACAGGCTCCAGCAGTGTTTTATTAAATGAATATCAATTTTTGACAAAAGAAATCTACAGAGCGTTATTTTGAAAAGTGCGTGCTGCTTAAATTTTAGAATGGCACATGACGAAAAAAGATGTTCACAAAATTTTAAAACCTTTTGGAACCAGAAGATGCTTCTTCAATAAATTGTTGCATACAGGGTGTTCAAAACATGCCATACAAAATTTCAAACTTTAAGCAAATAAAATTGCTAAAAATCACATCCTCTATATTTTTAATGTATAAAGCTCGGTACTGACTTGAGCATTTTTACGCGCACCAACAGTTTGCGCGTAAAATTGCTCTAATCAGTACTGGACCGAATTTGCGTGCGCGTACGCCCAACACGCACGAAGACAATCCATCGCTTGTCGGTTTTATGGCTGCGTACTGACTTGAGCATTTTTACGCGCACGAACGCTTACGCGCACACACGTTCGTGCGCGTAAAAATGCTCAAGTCAGTACCGAGCTTTATATGAGCAGTATTTATATATTCTCCAAATCAAAAGTTAAAAATTAATAATTTTTCGAGTAGTTACTTTTTTACGTTCAGAGTACGCTAATTAGGTCAGTTGACGTAATTTTAAAGTAATTGGTTTTCAACACTTCTCTGGAAAGGGTGAAAAAGGTGATGGCATAAACAATATATAATCCACAAAAGTGACGATGATCACTTCACCGGTTTACAACACAACTTGCGAAACGAAACTAATGAAAATTGAGTGGGCACTATGACCTTGAAATAGAGGAGGATTTAAAACTCAGTTTTAGAAAGACTTATTTGGATTGGAAATTCCTAAATATGTCATTGTTAACTATACCTAATGACTCAATCGTTGTTATACAGTATTTAGCAGATTTTAATAAACCTTCAGAAAATCGGATTACGGTTAGCTTTAAAATGCCATAATATTGACAACCAGTTTCTTCCTTACTAAGAAAATAAAAGTAGTAAGAATAATGCCCAAAACTGGGCGGACTCAAACTGCAACCATATTTACCTGGAGTAATTATGGCATTATCTTACTAAATATTGAATATATAGGTGTGCCCAAATAACCTGCCTTGTGCCTCTTTAATTTCAAGAAAATAAATAAAATCAATATTAGCAATTTTCGACTGCATACCGAGTGTTTCACTTAAGGTGCTAACATAGGGAAATAGCATAGGAAATCGTATATATGCAGATTCCTGCTTATTACCACTTGCATTGATAGGATTGATAGTGGTATCGATCAAAGAGAAAAAATATGAGCTTAATTTGATACTACTTTACTTGAATTTGTTGCTTGTTTAAGATAGAAATAGCTTAAAAACTGTAATAAATATTTTGCATTTTATTCACAAAAAACAGACCAGCAGTGATCAAATTTGTTTATGCCAAAATAAATGTTATTTTCAGCTATAATTTACCAAGGGCAGTGATAATCACCGGAAATAATTTTGACAAATAGCAAATATGTGAATTGATAACATTTATTTTGGCATAAACAAATTTGATCATGGCTGGCTTGTTTTTTGTGAATAAAATGCAAAATACATATTTATTACAGTTTTTAAGCTATTTTTATTTTAAACAAGCAACAAATTCAAGTAAAATAGTATCAAATTAAGCACCCTTTTTTTCTCTTTCGATTGATACCACTATCAATCCTATCAAGTCAAGCAGCAAGCAGGAATATGCATATATACGATTTCCCTATATTCGTACCTTAAGCGAAACACTCGGTATAATATCAATTTTTCGGAGCGTACATTTGATAAGAACCACACATTCCCTTTAAGAAAATTTAAGTCAATGATATTAATCGTGCAGGACTTGCAAAATGTAATTTTTTAAATTTCATATTTTACACAAAAACTAGTGTTTTAACAAGTGCAAAATGGATCTTTTTTACTCCTACAAAACTTTCAGACTCCTAAAAAACATCATATTTTGCAATTACCTACACAAATAACCAGTTTCTATGTATGTTTAGGAAAGAAGTTTAGTTACATAACTTATTTCAGCTAGGTAATATATCACATATCAAGAATAATGTAGTAAATTTTTGTTTTACGACTGGATTATTTATATTATAAAATTTGCAGTCATTAATGTTGAAGAAAAATTCAAACCTTCACAAACAATATGTATTCGGCTGTTTTACAAGCCTGTTTCAGTGTTAAAGTTTTACAAATTTACATATTGAATTTACATTTTATCAATTATGAACAATTAGTTATTTATATTTTGTATATGGTGTGTATAATTTCACCACGTTAAACTATCTATATACAAAATGTAAATAACTCATTTTTCATAATCGATACAATGTAAATTAAATATATAAATTTGTAAAACTTTTAACACTGAAGAAGGCTCTTCAAACAGCCGAATATATTTTGTTTATGAAGATTTGAATTTTTCTTCAACGTTAATGACTGCAATAATTACCTAACAAGAAATTTTTAAATCAAGAATAATGTTAATTTTTTTGATGTGGCGCCTAACTGTCCCCGTGCCTAAAGTTACGGCACCTAAACGTCCATAGCGTCCGCGTCTAAAGCGCTGGCGCCTAAAAGTGCGCGCCTAAAGATGCGCGCCTAAAGAATCGCGCCTAAACGTCCTAGACCGACTCAAACCGTAGCTTCAACGAAGCAGGTAAAATACCTAGCAATTATTATTGACTCCAATTTACGTTGGAAATGATGATGAATTAGTAATTAGAATTAAGAAAACTATATACAGTGAAATCTCCCTTACCGGACACCTCTAATAAGCGGACACCTCTCTTACACGGCCACGGACACCATTTTTCGACAATTTTTAGACTGTAGATCTCTCTTGTACGGACACTTCAAAATGCAGGCCCAGCTAATGGCGTCAAAACAATCCATAAATCCAACATTTAATGATCATGTTAAATTATCGAATTCTTTTGCAATACGGGCGGTATTAATTCAACTCAAATCAGCATTATGACCGCAGGAAATTCGACACTTTCATTACCCTATGCACGATATTACAAAAAAGTTCATGTCGCCCAATTTTAGAGGCCTGCAATTCAAAACTACTTTGTCTTTTGCCTGGAGAGCCCATTATGATAAAAATAAACTTAGGAAAAAATTTTCCTGCTTGCTTTTATGGAAAGACAGAACAATAAAACTCGGCCCAGGGCCGTCCCGCGACCGCGGAGCCTGCGGGTATCAAGTTACGCCACTGTAATCAATTCGAACCAGAGGACGATTTACCCTTATGAGTAATGGCTGAACTGTATAGGAATATCCCAGAAATCGAAGACGTCGACCCTGACGAATTTATAAACACTGACAACGAAATAATCCTGGACGATGATGTAACCGAAATTTCAGGTGAATCAGCTGCCGTTGATATGTAGTTGGCAGAATTAGAAAACGATGGCGACTTAGAAATTTGTGAGAATGTAATCAAGACCTACACGGAAGCATTAACAGTGAATAATTTTAAATGCTTTGTTAAAGAAAGTAACGACTTTAAAGTATTCAAACTGTCAAAATATTTAGAAATACATGCGGAAAGTAACGAGTATTTTAGATTTTGTAACAACTATTACATAACTTTGTTTTAAGTATTTTATTATTCTTATTAATTGTTAGCGCATATACCTTTGCATAATACGACTTTTTTAAACATAAAAATGGATGTTTCCTTTAAGCGGACGCCTCTAATAACCGGACAAAAACTTTGGCACCGTGCGTGTCCGCTTATGGGAGATTTCACTGTACAAATTGAAACTGCTCAAAATATTCTTCAAATAATTATAATAAAAATAGTTTATTTTGCTATTGTTCAATCACTAATTCAGTATGGCATTATAGGCTGGGGTGGAGTTGCTAACTGCTATCTGTATACATTAGAAATTTTACAGAGGGAAATTTGAAAAATATTATTTCGTAAAGATTACACATACCACACTGATCAATTATACTCAGAAGCTAATAAATTGTCGGTTGGACAGCTTTACATAAAGACATTCGCATTATTCTCATACAAATATAAACAATTTCACATTTTTCTCCATGGGCACGATACAAGAAATAATAGTAATCTAACACTTCTAATTTCTAAAGTATTCAAAACTCATTCACAAAAACACGCCTTATACCTATGCCCTAAATTGTACAACTATATTCCAGTTGAAATCAGAGTATGTAGTTCACTGAACCTATTTAAATTAAAAATTGGGTAAGAAGAATGGGATTGGATTATTTCTCTTACCTATCTTCAGCCTTTTGATGCTGTAACTACCTAATAATTAGTTCATTCATTTTGGTATGTTTTTTGTTATCGTTCTTTTTTCGTGGTCACTCGCAAGCATTGCTTATGTGACCAAAAGAGTGTTGTATCTTATTCTAAGTAGAAGTAATTTGTAGCTATAAGAGAATTTATTTTCCAGTTACAATTAAATAATCTGTACATTATTGGACAATAAATCAAATTATAATAATTTAAAAAATTCTTGTTTTTGATGCTGCTTTCATGAACTGCATTTGCACCATGCATTATAGTCACGTTTTCTGCTTGAGAGGCCTTTGGAAATGTGCATAATGTTGTACTTTGTTGAAGGTTTAGGTTATCTGAAACGATGATAATGTCGTGATGGTGCAAATTATAGTCAGTATAGAGAGCAGATTTGTGGATCATGAATCATTTTATGTTGATTTCGAATGCTTCGATCCTCGTAGATTACCTAGAATTACTCACAGTATGCCGCTAAACTCGCAGAATTTGTGAAATGAATGACGTTTGCCAAACTGTGACCTCAGTTATCAAAAGAAAATTTTGCAAACGTTTATAAGACAGCTAAAGCTAAAGACTATGATCAAAATGAACAAGAAAAATAAAGTGCAGAAAGTCTTGACATTGACGTCTTGAAAATGAAATTCCTTTGGAAAATCCAGCCCCCGCCTATAGCTATAACCATATTACCAAATATTCAGCTTCGGCCTAGCACATTAAATTTTGAACACCCGGTAATAAAAAGGACGGATAAACATCTAGCGTGCACAACAGCACGACGGTTATTGCCCAGTAACCAATCTATCCCTAAGCGAAATTTTCAATGGCCAACTCAGTTTCAATCGGTGGGTGGGTGGGTACAATTGATAACAATTAACCAAATCCCAACATATGTATAAGGTCTAATTTAGGCGCCAGGTTTGACAAAGCCCCAAAGAAATAAAAACTCTACGATTCAGTATTTCAAACGTAATATCTAGAATCGCACGAGATGCAACCGTTCTGGGTTTCCATATGGACGGGCACCAATTGAGCACTTTATTACCGCAGGTAAAAATGTATACCGTTGCCGGACACACCAATTGAACACCAACGACCAAACGGAGACCAACCAATTGAGCATTTTAGATTAGCCAATTGCGCACTATATTACTAGTTTGTTTATTAACAAACTAACAAGTTATCAGGTGCTGAATTAATGCAAACAGTTATCTTTCTCGGCCAAATAAAAATCAAAAGGTTATAGTAGGCATTCTTTTATTTAAAAAAAATTATTAGCAATAATTGTGTTATTACCTCGTAGTGTATATTCAGAAAAATCATAATTTATATTATTTCATTTATCGCAAATAATAGATGTGTTTCGGAGACAAATATAATTTTGATGATGAGGTTTCCCAATACCAAACGAGTTACAAATTGTTTTTTAATGATATCGTTAAAATTTGAATTGTGTGCTAATAATAATTATAAATTGAAATAAAAAGAATAACATTACAAAGTGGACACAGGTCAAAGTGCTGAATTCGCCTGTCTCAAAGGGTCGCTTTGAAAAGGTACCTGATCTGCCTGGTGCTCAGTTCGCCGGTCTACATTTATTGCATCGAGAGCTTGGTGCTCAATTGGCGTGGACCCTTCTATATAGTGGGAAGGACGCGATCGGTCCTTTAGTACAACCTTGCGCATAGCGGGAGCCTTCGCGTTATCAGGCAACTATGTCCCGGATAGATGCAACGTCTGATAACGCTTAAATAAGAGAGGCATAAATTTAATACATTTTTAATGTTTGTCTTATAAATTTATGCAGATGCTATCGTTACACTGGTAGGTTATGTAATGAATAACAAGTAATAGTAGTTTGTACAACGAGAGTGGATATGATGTCCATATCGCACGAGGATAAAGTTTGAGCACGACGCCGTAGGCGGAGTGCTCAATTATCCGAGGGCGATATGGACATTCCACTCGAGTTGTACAGTGTATTTTTTCTACGACCTATCAATGGAAAAGAATGGAAAATTAAAAGAAAATTTATTCAACGCTAATTAATAAGATATCTTACAACAAAATCACGTTTGCCACAAACAGGGCACAGCAGGGCGTGCCCATTGCAAAACAAACAATTAATGAAAGTTGCCTAGGTAATCACGACTAACGTGGTTTGTGATTGGTGTATTTCATATCCACCCTTGTGTGGATATGAAATCATATACGTTCAGTTAACTACAATTGCCTACATATCCATTCTGTAGATTGTGAAGAAAACAGAATATATACATGCGGGAGTAGAAAAAAATATATACTTAATTTGCATAGCTTTATATTTTTAAATTTGATTAAAGTTATATTTTATTTACCTGTTTATTATATTGAAGTAGTATACCTAACTCAATGATTACTAAAATAATGTATTATGTTTAAGGATATTCAACTGGCTCACCTGAATGTTCGTTCCCTGCTTCCGAATTTCAACTACTTTAAGACACATGTTCTGCTGGCCGACTATGACGTAATTGCCGTGACTGAAACTTTAATAAACTCTGATATTCCTAATGAAATCGTTGCCATTGAAGGGTATAATTTTCTACGTAGAGATCGACCTACTCGAGGAGGCGATGTAGGTATTTATTATAAGTCTACTCTAAATGTTAAAGTAATTGCAATCCAAAATGACTTAGAGGAGTTGTGGATATCTGTCAAATGTCGTAATACTTCCATTAGCGTAGGAGTTATATATAAACCTCAGCGGCTGAATTTGGTAGAATTTTTGGACAATTTAGAAAGTAGCATTTCCCTTGTTTTGGGGCAAAATCAAAAACTTATTTATATACCTCTTGGGGTTGGTATATTTTTTGTTTCGTCTTATTTTTACCGGTGAATGGTATATTTCTATTATATTTATTGTATTACATATTACTTCTACCGAGAATATTATTTAAGAATTAGTATACAGGGTGTTTCCAAAATGTTGCGCCAAACTTACAGGCGACTTCTACAACTCAAAATAGCTAAAAAAAGTATATATGAACACTTGTTTGCAAACTCTTTGTTTTCGAGCTGTGACTCGTTTTCTACAACATTGGGGATAAGACAATTTACACATTTCTCGATTTTATCAAAGTGGTTTACGTATTGCTTAATTAAGTGTCACTTTGTTAGTGATATTTATTGTGTTTCAAATTTGATCTGAAACGATGGTATACACGGTTGCTGACATGGTAGATGTGCATTTCTATTATGGGCGAGCAATGACAATGCAAAGAAACACGTCGCCTCTATGAAGAAGCATTTTCACAACGCCAAATTCCAGGCAGAGGTACGTTTGGTAGAATTCACCAACGCCTAAGGGAAACTGGTACTTTTGTCAATCGAACGGTGAACCGTGGTAGACCGAAAACCGTACTTACTGCAGAAGTTGAAGAACGGATTTTGGATATGGTTGCTGAAGATCCTGCAACTAGCACTAGAAGAATTGCTTTAGCCGAAGGAGGCTCTAATAAGAGTGTTTGGAATGTATCGGATGAACAACTTATGGAGATTATCCGTTAAGGCTGGAATTTTCCCAATGGTTTTTACAGCAATGTAACGGTGACCCTCTTTTAATATCGCATGTGTTTTCCACTGATGAAGCTGCATTTACTCGAAACGGCATATTCAATTTTTGCTTTGGTGTTTTAATGTGTGGGCAGGTATCATTGGCGATAGAATACTGGGGCCTTGTGTTCTACCAAATATGTTGACGGGACATATTTATCTTGACTTTCTACAAAATACATTATCTGGCTTGATGCAAAGTATTCCAATTGAGAGGACATGGCTTATGCAGGAATGTGCGCCTCCTCATTTGAGTATTGTAGTGCGACAGTATCTTAATAAAATTTTTCCCGGACGTTGGATAGGTCGGGGTGGTCATGTTGCCTAGCCTGCACGCTCACCCGATTTAAATTTTATAGACTTATTTTTGTGGGAAAAATTGCAAGGATTAGTATACTCCGCACCAATAGAAAATGTATTTCTAATACTGATTTTGTAATTATTTTTGTTGATTTTTTTATTGTTACTTCCACTATTATTGCTACAGTTCTATTTGCTGTACTAGGACTCGAAGATTCGTATAAAAGAACCTAGAAAATATCCTGGATCGAATTTGTACCGGTATTTCATGTACCGATACTTTTAAATCGATACGATACGATTATACCGGTACTTTTCGATGTATCAAACATCCCTAGGACAAATTAAACAAAAATAAGGTGACAAGACAGCTGCATACTTGATTGATAATATAACATTTGAGGAAACGAAAATGAAATCAAGCTTGACTTTGAAAATTGAAACAGTCTATTAATAATTTAGTACATTATGTTGATTTTCTAGAATGAAATACACATACATAACCTAAACCATTACATAACTGTCACGTCAAAATTATGATAAAAACCTACACTTAAACAATGTTACATCTGCTACATTAACATCTGCTACATTAATAATTTCGATTATAAAAACTTCTTGTTCTTAATTAAACATGCGTAACTTAAAATTTGATAATTTAAACAACTTGGCACTTCTACTATATAGCTATTATAACTGTCATTGTTGAAGCATCATATTTAATATTTACTTGAGAATAATCCTAGAAATTGTTCGTGGCATTAGGAGCTGCAGCCAGGTTAATTTAAGTCTTGCTCATCTCCCGCTGTCCAGCAATCTATCATACTTAAGATCCTAATCTTGGATTTGCATGTCATTTGTAAATACCATCTGCAATTTAAAACGGATGTCATTAGTTTATTGTTAGAGCTTTCGGCGAAATGCAGCTCTCTCTTGCGATGGTCGACCATTCCTTCCCCCTACTCCTAAAGGGGTGGTTTAACGAGTGTCCGAGTTTTCTTGGGCTCGAAGAGACAGACACGACCAGAGTCACGTTAAGACACCGAGAGGGGTCTATGAGACATTGTCGAATGTACACAACGTCGTATCGATTTTGAAAGGTCCACAATGTCGAACATGTACACAACGTCGAATATCATATGATGACCATATCGCCGAACGTGACCACAACGTCGAATGCTGATGAAGGACACTTTGCCGAAAGTGTCCACTTCGTCGAAAATCATTAAGCAGTATTTGCGAACCCGATCTTACCCGATCAGAGTCTAGTTTGCGTGTAAAGTGTAAAATGTAAAGCTCTGATTAACAGGGGGAGGACACTTTGTCGAAACGTGACCACAACGTCGAATTCTCGAGCGGTACATATCGTCGAACTTGGTCACAACGTCGAATGCTAGAAAGGGCCACTTTGTCGAAACGTGACCACAACGTCGAATTCACGAGGGGTACACTTCGCCGAACTTGGCCACAACGCCGAATGCTAGAGAGGGCCACTTTGTTGAAACGTGTACCACAACGTCGAATTCACGAGAAGGACACTTCGTCGAACATGACCACAAAGCTCAATGCCCACCGGCAATGCATCGCCATGTATTTTTCATTAAATAAAATGGACTTTAACTGTTTATACCATGAACAGTGTTCCACATACCGAAATTGGATGAAAGCCATCGTACACTTAAAAGTGTGTTTCTTACATAAAAATTCCGAATTCTACCAAAAATAAGTAATTTGTTTGTGCTAGATAATAAAGCCTATTGACTAGATTATTACTGTTATATATTTTATTTCATTTTGGAACCATAATCTTGTTTATTGGGCGTCGATAGAGGGCGTAAAATGGCTTTTATAGCCCTAGGGCCTATAAAGTTGCTAAGCAGTATAACCAGCACCAACAATGTAGTATAGCAACACCAACAATCTGCATAGAAACCATAGCACACCAGAAATCCACAGCGCCAGCACAACGACGACGCAGTAGTCTGTAGCCAAAATACTAAATCCTTGAATTTTGTCCATTTTGAGGACTAAAATGAAATAAAACGTTGTATGTACCACGTGCCTAATCACGATTATAGCTCTCGGGAAATTTAAAGCTCTCCGCTTCGCGTCGAGCTTTAAACATTCCCTCGTGCTATAATCTATTGATTACGCTCTTAATACATAAATAACTATTATTGATTATTCAACACTATAATAAACAAACTAATAAAATTGGTCAACTTGTCAGAAACGGTCATTTGGCAGTTCGCGGAACAGGGCCGTAGCTACAGGCTTGGGGGCCCCGGGGCAACAAATAATTATGGGGCCCCCACGTTATCTTCCCCTTTACCTCTACACCACTTTCATTTAGTAAGCCTTTTTTAATAGGGTTGCTTTTTGGTGTTTTTTTCTGTTACTGTAGAAGCTTGCTAACCAGTTGGCTGAGGCGTTAGCTTTATACTGCAGCGGTCCCGGTTATTATTATTAATTTAGTGGTAGTCGTCATGGTGTAAAGAATACAAAGTGAAGCGTTCCCGGAGATGCGCAGTCGTTCAGAAAGTAGAGGGGAGATATGCACCAATCCCCAATGCGCCTACTCAGGAAATCCATTAGGGCCGCGATCATGGTGTAACCATGGCCGCGATAGTATATTGTTGTTGGCACTGTCAGTCGATATCAAAGTCGAGGTTAGCCGGTTAGGGTTTTCGTCAGTGTGACACAAACTGACGCAAAACCTAACCTCGAATGTGACAATACACTTCAGTACTACCATTCGTGCCCTTTGGGGGCGTATTTCTTATTGGTTGAATATGAGGCTCCGCCCACAATGCATCCATTCAGCTGGACGTTACACCTTGTATTCTATGCATCATGGTAGTCGTTAAATCACGCAGAAGACGCCTATCGCGATGTAAAAACTTCTGCACCAGGCGGAGTACTACCCGTTATACGACATGCAAGCATGCATATAAAACTTGCAAAGTTAGAATATCCTAAGTCTACACAGGTTAAATTTTAGTGAAATCAAGATCACATTAAATTCTGTTTCCTAACTTCATTACAAGCAAAGTCATTGATTGAAAGCAAAGCTAGATTTCTGAGCCTTTCTTCCGTTCCGCCTTAGCTACGGTCACAGAAATTGTCAAGTGCTGTACACTTATCAGGATAAAGTGCTCATTTTCTCATGTTTGGCAGTTTGGTTCAATACTTCTTTAAGACAATTTCGTAAAAAAACTTCCTCCGCTTTCGGGGGCCCCCTATATTCGGGGGCCCCGGGGCGCTGCCCCGGCTGCCCCGGTGGTAGCTACGGCCCTGTCGCGGAACAAACTTTATTTTCCACGTTGTTAAACATTTATACTAATAGCATTTTTAAATATAAACTGTAAGCTTCATCAATGATTTATTCAAAAAGTAAAAAAGGGAGCGTTAATTTCTCCCCAATTAAATCAATTTATACAATGGTAAGAATAAAAATATATATTGTTTATATGTAAAATCTAACCTCATTCTCCTATTTTTAGTTCATCAAATAATTAATTGTTTAAAAACTTAAGGTAAACGTCTGAAGAAGATAGCTTTTAAATGCTAGCGAAACGCGCGTAAAAATAAATTTGATTGAACAATTTAGCTGCATAGTTACTTTTCAAACCCAAAATGTTAAAATATGTAATACTTATGTGTGTTTACTTTACTCTTTAACCAATAAATATAATTAATTAAAGTAAAATATTTTTAGTTGTTTTTACTTTATAACATAGATACCCACCTTCAAGTTACAGAAAACCTGGCTTTGGGAGTCAGAGCCGGATTAAGAGGGGGGCTAAGGGGGCTGCAGCCCCGGGCCACCGAATTTCGGGGGCCTCGAAAAGATTCCAAGGTTATAATCTAGTGCGGTTTCTAATCATTTAGATCCCTTTGTACCCGTTGCATAAATGGGAATGGGGCCTCTAAAAAAATTTAGCCCTGGGCCTCATATATCCTTAATCCGGCTCTGTTGGGAGTTACAACTTTTTGACAATTTGTATATATTTTTCCTATATCAACTTTCAAAAAATGTAACTGGGAAATTATAGTCCAGTCACATAGTGGAAAATAGGGGAAAGTTTTGGAGTTTTTATATTTGGTTCCTATTTGTTTTTTTGGGTCGCTTACGCGAATATCAGGTTTGCCAACATTTCATTTATAAAGATTCATTTCAGATACCATTTTGATTTACGAAAAATGGATAGTCTTCGAGTTACTTTGAAATAAACTGGGATGATTCCCTCTTTTTGCTTTTAACACCAACTTCGTGGTGCTCTCGCGGCTGAACGATTGGTCGGAGAAAAAAATCTGGTAAGTACATAAAATGTAGGAAATTGTATCCTCTTTTATTTCATGTTACAAAATTGGCTAGTTTACGAGTAATTTTAAAAAAACTAAAAAAACTGTTTTTACCCCGTTTTTTGTTAAAAAAAAGGTGTTTCCGGTCAAAATTCTTGTTGGAAAACCTGATATTCGTGACCCAAAAAACATATAGGAACCAAATATCAAAACTCCACCAAAGCTTTTCCTTATTTTCTACCATTTGACTGGACTATAACTTCGTGGCGCTGTCGCGGCTGAACGATTGGTCGGAGAGAAAAACCTCAAGTACATAAAATGTAGGAAATTTTATCTTCTTTCACTTCATATAGGTTCAACATTTACGAAAAATGGATAGCTTTCGGGTAATTATAGAAAAACTTTAGAAAAATCGTCTTTTACACAGTTTTTGCTTAAAAAACATGTTTCCGGTAAAAATTTTTGTCGGAAAACCTGATATTCGTGTACAGCGACCCCAAAAACATATAGGAACCAAATATCAAAACTTTCCCCTATTTTCTTCCATTTGACTCAACTACATTCTCACAATGAAAACAAGGATGTCCGACGCACCAGTGTGATCAGGCGTGGTTCTCGAACATCGCTCTGAAGTGTAATGTTGGTGGCACTGTAAGTCTTTGTCAAATTTGAGGTTAGCAGGTTAAATTTTGCGTCAGTCTGTGTCAAAACTTACGCAAAACCTAATTTGATAACTTCAAGTATTATAAATATAGACTGACCGTGCCACCAAAACTACACTTGAGTGTTGCCAAACGTAAATGGATGCGCCGTTGCTATGCTGTAATGGTTGCTATGGTGAAAAATACCACGTTACTCAACGATTTTGAATGTAGAAATGTAGTACGTTACCATGTGAAATGCGATAAACTTATAAAAATTACTACAATATACAGGATGCCCCAAAAAGAATGCGACACCGATTGGTCCAAGATTCCTTAGGTTATAATAAACCGATTAAACCTAATATACCTTACTACAAAGTCCCTCCAGTAAGAAGTTATAAGGCCTTGATGTTCAATTTTTTATTTTTTATTTTTATGTTAATTTCCACAAATGTAAGGATATCGATTTGAATGTTTGTGCAGATGCTTACTACTATGTAATGCACTAACGGAATAATTTTCATAAACTAGACTTGTCTATAAGAGGCACTTGTAATAATAATAATAGTCTTTTATTCATAAATATGAACTCACAAGGCGAGATTCAGCATTGCTGTTCTTACATCTAACCTTGACGTAAATATAAATAATTAATTAATAGGAAAAAGTGAATTTGATATGTAGCAATCGCAAAATTAAGAAAATAAATAATTGGCTTAAATTCTAATTAATAAAGTAATAGTAACCATAATTAAGAACTAAACAAAGAAGTAGACATGGAGGAAGAACGTGTGTCAGGATTAGCACCTTACATCTGTAAGGACAGTAAATATTTTTTATAGGCGTTTTTGAAGAAAACAGGGCTTTTAGACCTAAATTCAGGTTTCAGTTTATTTAGGACATCCGCAATTTGGTAGCTAAATGATGATTTATACCTCTCTGTCTTATGTTTCGGAATGCTTATTGTTGATGTTGGACGTAAATTAATACCATGGGCATCAGACCTAAAATCAACTTTTTCGTACAGATAAGCTGGACACTTACTATTTATTAAATTGACAAACATATAAGTTGTATGCAATACCCGCCTGTTATATGTGGTCAGCCAACCAGTATCTCTAAGTTTATGAGATATAGAATCATATTTTCTCACCCCATAAATATAACGTAGACATGATCTCTGAATCTGTTGCAATTTAAGTTTATCCACAGCACCTAAACAAGGGCCGTACACCACATCACAATAATTAAGATAAGAAAGAACCAGAGATTCACACAAATTAGTTTTCGTCTTTATTGACAGATAATGTCTATACGGGTATAAACATTTAAGTGTACCGTAGGCTTTCTTTAAAATTTGTACAACATGATCAGAAAATTTTAAATTACTATCAATTGTTAATCCTAAATTCTTTACAACATCAGCGAGAACTATAGGTTGACCTCCAACTGAAACAGTTACACTCGGTGCTACCGCTTCTTTTAACCGACTTGGTCCAAATAATCTGTAAGATTGACATCCAAAAACTTTTGATAGGCATTTTAAGGCAAATGGTTCCTTTTACGCTTATGAACTAAGAGCACTATATTTTTAAGCGTTTTAATTCCCTTTCAGATAATAACCTAAAATTTAAAAAAAATGCTACAGATTACAAAGTTAGAGCTAAAAAGGGTTTTCAGAGATACGTAAAGTGCCTCTTAGTCAAGTCTAGTTTATGAAAATTATTCCGTTAGTGCATTACATAGTAGTAAGTATCTGCACCAAAATTCAAATCGATATCTTTACATTTGCGGAAATTAATATAAAAATAAAAAATTTTACTTCCAAGTCCTTATACTTTCTTACTGAAGGAACTTTGTACTAATGTATTAGTATTAGGTTTAATCGGTTTATTATAACCTAAGGAATCTATGACCAATAGGTGTCCCATTCTTTTTGGGACACCCTGTATTACCAACTCGAATAAGAACAGCTAAGTGTAATTATTATACTGAACAAATAAGTAAAACTTCCGACCGGAAAGGCCTACGGAAAACTGCAAACTATAGTATAAATATTAGTGCTTGTAAATAAGGATGTGAGGTACGATTCGATATTTTGAAGTACCGGTACTCCTCTGTCTTTCGATAATCGATATTTTGTGCCGATATTTCACTAAGCGATACCATACGATACGATTTATTTTTGGTCAGTATTGTCAGGACCGATCGCAGGTTTTAGCCGCACGGGTTCAAATAACTCATCTTTTGAGCATTAATTTTTTTAAATTTTTAACAAAAATTAATGAAACAATCTCAATGAGGTGTTTGATATTTATAATTCGTGTTCTATGAAAGTAAGGACGAGATGGTCGAACGTCTATAACTGTCAATAAGTAATTTTCAGCTTTTACAAACTCGAGAATAAAAATAAAAACAATATGATTTTGTTGAGCCGAAATCTTCTTTAACATGTATACAACTACACTTTGGGTTACAGCTGGTACAGCAAAATCGTAATTGATAAATTCTAAGGAGAATGGCTAATTCCGGCGGACTGGAGCTCTCATGTAGCCAAACAAATTCTATGATAATGATTAAATATCCAACAAAAACTTCATTATTCAGATTAAATATTTATAACATGCTGCTTTATACAATTGTAGTGTTTATATACGTTTATAAAACTCAACTTTGTTGGAAAATATGAATGCGTTTCAGCTTTTATTTTCGTGTTACTTCTTAAGTTTTCAAGCGTTTATAAAAGTTAGTATACTATTTAATAGATGTATTTCTAATACTGATTTTGTAATTATTTTTTGTTGATTTTTACTTCCTTTTACAATAAAGGAAGTATTGGATTCACCCCAAAAATTCTAAATTGAGTTTTCAACAGATCTTCACGTTTTAGAGTCCCCTGAACCCAAAAAACATATTTTTGTGCATTGGTCTGTGTGTCTGTCTGTCTGCCTCTCAACAGAATAACTCAAAAACAAAAAGAGGTATGGGGTTGAAACTTCATATATACGTTTTTTGTACTATGTAGATACGACAGTAAGCTTTTGAAGAAAATCGCATAACCGGAAGTAGGTGTTTACTCTTGTGATTTTTCAGTTTTTTTCGATTTTTTCAAAAACGGCTGCAACGATTTTTTTCAAACGTTACATTTTTATTACATTTTTAATGTGTATTGATGTGAGATAGGTAATTTTCCAGTTGCATACTTTTAAAATGGTTTTCTTTTGTTTCCTTTTCTATTTTTTTTTATGAACTCCAATTTTAAATAGAACACCCGGTATATTATTACAGTTTTGAATTCAGCTTAAAATTTTAGAGAAAATGTGTCTCTTGAACGAACGCTCTATTTTATATCATTTTTGTAGAATTTTTAATTTTTGAAAGTTTTTGAGAAATGCTTAAAAATTAAAAATAAAATTTTTGGTTAATTATAAGATCACTGTAAAAGGAAGTTGTGTGAGTCTATCACACCAGATTTTTCATTGTTACTGCTACTATTATGTGTACCGATATTTCATGTAGCGGTACTTTTGTATACAATACTGCCCCGAACCGATACTTTTAAATCGATACGATACGATACGATTGTACCGGTACTTTTCGGTGTATCAAACATCCCTACTTGTAAATCTACCATAAAACAAATATGTATCAACAAATGGCACATAACTCCAGAAAAGAAAGGAAATCGCTGATGAATTCAATGGATATTTCAGTGGGGTAGGTAAAGATATTGCTGATGTACCTACTTAGGGTAAAAATAAATTAAACAATTAATACATTAATTATGAAAATGTTCACCTAGACAATTCGATCATATTTTTATCCCCAGTAACTAATGAAGAAATAGGTGATTTCATAAACACCACATCATCAGAAATAGAAAACTTGACTAACGAAAACTTAAAATCAATCAAGTACCAATATTGGAAGAATGTTGGGTAAAATTATAGGCCGATATTGTTGCTACCATCTCTAGCTAAAATAATAGAAAAAAGTAATTAAAAAGTGACCCAACACACTAAAGTAGTTGCATCTACACAAGTTGGCTCAAAAAAGTTAATTTACTGAAGACGCTTTATACTATCTAATTTCAAAAATGTACATAAGTTATACAGTATAGAAACCATTGACAGTGTATACCATGACTTTTTAATAAAGAAATTGTTGAAATTGTGAAATAGCATAACTTACTCACTTTAAATATTGAAAAAACTAATAAATGTAGACCATTTATTTTATACAGAACTTAATTTTCTTAATATACTCGCATTTTTCACTTCTCTAAACTTAAAACCTGCCATACTCATGGTATTTGCCTTCGTATGCAAAATAGTTAAAAATATAGTAATATTTTACTGGAATTTGGATTGGAAAAATGTTGCCCAGATTACATAAATACACCTGCCTCGCAGGCGCGGCGGTACGGTAGGTAGTTAAAGGTAGATAGAAATACAATTGACCCACTCACAGGCGATTGTATACTAAAGTAAACGTGCTAACAACCATGCTGGAGGACTTATCTTTAATGGTAAGAAAGTTGCAGGTTTCCAACATACAGGGTGAGTCAATATTACCGAAAAGCTCACCTGCGCGTTTAAAATATTGAAATGAACCCAGTGCCGTTGTATAGCCACAGTTAGAATACCTTTACTATAAGATAAGAGTAAAGCAAACGATGACATTTAGAGATCGAAAAAAAAAAGTTTGTCGGAAATGCCATAGTTAATACTTTGTTATTGTGTAGTTGCACATTTATTAATTATAGTTCTACTTTTATGAAATACATTGATACAACACATAAGCAAAATTTATACAATTTAAGTCATATACAATAATATATATTTTTTTATACTTTTACCTAATTATGTAGTATGTACAGTAACAGTTTATATTTATATCTCTATATCTTAGTACAATTATACCATGTTAGTTTATAGGTAATAAACTTTTGGTTATATTTCACCACACAAAAGTTTATTATAAAGTCGCAGCTTACAGGCTGACTTGAGACAGTAGATATTTAACATTTATAATAAAAATTGTAAGCTAAATTCTGTGTAACAGTGCATACATAAATTTCTTTAATTTCGCACAAAATTTGCAATTTACTATCAGAAAACTATTTAATATTGAGCAAGATATTAATTTTAAAGAAAGCAGTTTTTGCGATTTTCTGGTTTGCTTTAATATATATTTTGACGAACCAAATTATAGTTGCATATAATATACATGGTTGACTTTTGACCTTTATAAGAATACACGCCTAAAATTTACGTTTTAGAAAAGAATTTTTTATTCGGCTATATAAAATATTGTAATGCGTCATACCATTGAAAAAACCAGAAGCACACCGTCCAAACATATGAAAAATTAATAGTACTTTAATTTAAATAAAGGCAGTTATTTATTATACGCTCGTCTTGATATGCATATAAAATACGCAAGAAAAGTTTAGACACGAAACCGAAGGTCGAATGTTTAATTTTTCTTTAAAAAATTATCGGAAATATCCTTTGTACGAATTGTATTAGGCTTGACAATTTACCAAACTGCAACATTTTTGAAGTTAAAATACAGGCTTTTTAAGAATTATATTCGATATTTACAGTAACGTAACTGAAATTTCTTTCTGGGGGTGATCTGGGAGGGAAATTCTACTGCAAGTTAGCGTTACACTATTTTAGTAGCATAGTCTGTCCCTCTAGCTCGTAAGCTGACAGCCGAGTGACGTCGCTGTACGCCTTTTGCTTCGCGCCATTTCGATCAAATGCTTTTGCTAACTTCTAAGTAATTTAATTTTTAAACTAACTCCATTATAATAAGAAATGAAATAGTTGATATTCAATCATTCCTTAATAAAATGCAATTTCAGATCTTTTGTTTAAAAGACGAATTTTATTTAGGTAGTTCTTTCTTAACCCTTTGCGGGTGATCTAATATCCATGTCGCCCCTCATAAGTACGCCACTGGATATTTAACAACAAACGAGAACTATTTGAAAAATTCCAGTAGAAATCAGCACTATACTTCGCGCAGCGAACAAATAGAGTGGTTTATGCAACACAAATGACATATTGCAAAGCTGGCTGGATCAGTATTTTTATACATAATAATTACTAAAGAATTAGAGATAGCGGTCCTTATAATTAGACCTAATTTCAGCTTGCTTTACATAATTTTTTGAGATTACGATACAAATAGAAACTTCGACCAACTTGAAAAGCGTGGCATTAGTACACTTGTAATATGTTGGCATGTGGCCTGGTTCTAGCTAACTCTCATTATTACCTACATATTGCAAGTGCACAAATGGCATGATTTTTAAATTGGTCGAAGTTTCTATTTGTATCATAACCTCAAAAATTATTTAATGTCGGCTGAAATTAGGTCTAATTATAAGGACCGCCATCTCTGATAATTATTACTAAATTGCTGATCCAGTCAGCTTTGTAACATGTTATTTGGGTTGCATAAACCACTCTATTTGTTCGGTGCCCCAAGTATAGTGCAAATTCCAGTATAATCACATACAATTGACAACGAATCTAGTATTTAAAGTTGCTCATTGATTGAAATATACGTGAGGTGAATTGTCAAAGATAATATCACAAAAGGTGATTTTTTTAGATTTTTCCGTTTACTTGCAAATTACTACGTTTAAATTTTTCTAAACCAAAACTGCGTTAAAAATTTGAGTAGGTGGTGAGAGAAATTTGCAAAAATTTCTATGTAAGTAAAAAAAAACTCTTCAAAATTTTTAGTTTGAGCAGTAAGTATTTGGAAAGATTATTCTATAATATGAATATGACTTCGATTTTACTGTGTTCGACGACTACGTTTTTTAACGTTTTTCACTATTAGTTCGATACTGGAGCTTACAAAGCGATTGTTATTCATGTTTAGAACGACGCCGATTTGCAAACTCCACTTTGATATTTTGGCGAAAGGTGTGTCAAACGCTAATCACTAAATTGAATTTATTAAAACAAACAATGATTGCCTGAAAACACTGCGACATTAGTTGTCTTCAAATGCAGTCAATCTTGATTGGCCGTTTCTGACAAGTTGACCAATTTCATTAGTTTGTTTATTATAGTGTTCAATAATCAATAAAATATATAATAGTAATAATCTAGTGCCAGTCTTTCCCAACCTGTGGTACGCGTACCACTAGTGGTACGCAGAGGCCACTGCGGTGGTACGTGGTGCTCTGCACACGAGAAAAAATTTTTTGTTTTAAAATTTGGTTGTTGAACAAAGCCACATTTTTTAAAAGAATACATTTTAACAATTATGGCAACACAACTTCTTGCCATGCAGATCAACTTTTATTCGCAGTACAGCTTCAAAAAGTGATGTTGAAAGCTTATTCCTTTTTTAGTTTCAATATAATTATGTAATATTAGACAATATTCTTTCAACATCAGCATTCTCGTGTGGAATACACAAAATAATAAGGGCTCGTACGGCAATATTTTTAAAAATATATTCCTCGTGAAAATCTTTTGAAGTACAAAATAAATTTTTAACTGATTGCATTCCTTCGTGCAACTGATGTCGACATGATAATGCGAATTGAGAAAACTAATTTACTGTGTAAGTACGTTAAATAAATGTTAAAAGAATTTTGCTTAATCGTGATTTTAAAAAAAATCCTTAAATATTATTATTTTTGGTACACACAAATTCCGCTAATTCTCTTTAAAAAAAAGTCTTGCCGCCGCTACGCGGGCTGAAAATCCGCTACCGTAGCGGAATTCCGCTTGTTCATATTAATTAATAAAATATTATAACACTACACAGAATTCTATTTTTCATACTTATGGTTGGAAAATGGGTTAGGTAGTTAGATTAGTAAAATAATAATCATATTCCATCCATGACTAAGTGGTACGCAAAATATTTTTGTGTTGTGAAGTGGTACGCCAAGAAAAAAGGTTGGGAAACACTGATCTAGTCAATAGACTTTATTATCTAGAACAAACAAATTACTTATTTTTGGTAGAATTCGGAATTTTTATGTAAGGGGCACACTTTTAAGTGTACGATGGCTTTCATCCAAATTCGGTATGTGGAACACTGTTCATGGTATAAACAGTTAATGTCCATTTTATTTAATGAAAAATACATGGCGAGGCATTGCCGGTGGGCATTCTGCTTTGTGGTCACGTGCGGCGAAGTGTTCCTCTCATGAATTCGACGTTATGGTCACGTTTCAACAAAATGGCCCTCTCTAGCATTCGGCGTTGTGGCCAAGTTCGACGATATGTACCGCTCGAGAATTCGACGTTGTGGTCACGTTTCGACAAAATGGCCCTTTCTAGCATTCGGCGTTGTGACCAAGTTCGACGATATGTACCGCTCGAGAATTCGACGTTGTGGTCACGTTTCGACAAAGTGGCCCTTTCTAGCATTCGGCGTTGTGGCCAAGTTCGACGATATGTACCGCTCGAGAATTCGACGTTGTGGTCACGTTTCGACAAAATGGCCCTTTCTAGCATTCGGCGTTGTGACCAAGTTCGACGATATGTACCGCTCGAGAATTCGACGTTGTGGTCACGTTTCGACAAAGTGGCCCTTTCTAGCATTCGGCGTTGTGGCCAAGTTCGACGAAGTGTACCGCTCGGGAATTCGACGTTGTAGTCACGTTTCCACAAAGTGTCCACCCCCTGTTAATCAGAGCTTTACATTTTACACTTTCCACGCAAACTAGACTATGATCGGGTAAGATCGGGTTCGCAAATACTGCTTAATGATTTTCGACGAAGTGGACACTTTCGGCAAAGTGTCCTTCATCACCATTCGACGTTGTGGTCACGTTCGGCGATATGGTCATCATATGATATTCGACGTTGTGTACACGTTCGACATTGTGGACCTTTTAAAATCGATTCGACGTTGTGGATATTCGACAATGTGTCCGGCCCCCACCGAGAGATATACATCTCCTCTATAATCAGTACCGGCAAGTTTAAATTTGTAATTATACAGTCCGCTTTTAGTGTTACATTGGTGTATATATTGTAAATAAAGTGTTATTACAATTATATTCGTTGTGTTCAATCATTCACGACCGCGACGACTTGCGTGATTCTCCGCCGGTATTTCGTTGTGCCCGTAAGGTTCGGGTCGCAACAGTCATATTTAAATAAAAAACATCAGAAGTAATACAGCAGATAACTTGATGATTTCGTTTTCATTTGCTCACATGTTATATTAGCACCTGCATTGTGGAAGGTTAGAAGTTGTTAAAAAAGTTACTCCTTAATGTTGAGTAGTTTAGTAATAAATTGAATATAATGTTTACAATAGTAATTTGTATACCAAGGCACTGAAGTTTAGCTTTTTATCACGAATGTGGACTTAATTGCCGAGGCCCGTAGGGCCACTGCAAATAAACCACATGAGGGATACAAAGGAACTTCAGTGCCGAGGGGTACATTATGTTTTTTTTAATCGAGAAAAAAATGTTTACCAAGTTTTGTAGGTTATGTTGACGTCGTTTGACGTTTATCTGTCGCCCCGCCACCTACAAAAAGTCATAAAACAATAAATTACTTCACTGCCGAATTCTCGTATTTTAATGACGATTTCTCAATCACCCAGCCTCTTCCAAATATTTGATGTTGCGAATGCCCACCGTTTTGTGGTTTATGTTGATAACAATAACTCCATCTTGTAATCAGAGGTTCTTAATCTCTATGTCCACAGTGCTGGAATGCATCTATTACTAGCTTAAGCTCAAACCAGGTTCTAAGATCCTCTCTTATAATGTTATAATTACAAAAATTATTCCTAAAACTTTCAACGTTTCAACCTCTTTTTTCTTAAAAAACCTAAGTTCGGAAACGAAAACGTGTGAACTGTCCGGCCGTTATTTCCTTTTTTTAAATTTATATCGTAATGCTGTGGTTCCAGTTTTTATAAAATTTAAATTCTCAGAAACAAATAAAACCCTATTGGCTAGTACTGAAAGACACTTCTAGCCGTGTTAGTTTTATTCGCTTTAATTCTTGCTTTACGTTTAAAACTGCTTTTAGGTTTTAAAAATTGATATTTTTAGCATTTACACTACCTATATAAAACACTGCACGTATCCTTCATACACCTAACCCTTTGTTCTTGTTACTCAATCGTCTCAAAAATAAAAGCAATTGTCAGCTACTTTCTTTAATGCTGGTTTTCTTTGATGTACATGAAGAGCAACCCCGTTTCCCGTTTGTATTTGATATGAGATAAGGTTTTAATTTTGGGAACTCCCGCCATTAGTCCTAAAGGGGCTTTGTCAGCAAAATCTAAGAATTTTATTATTTTCTTAGGCTTATTGTATAGCATTATTAATCGTCATTAATAATCTTTAAATCAGATTACATCTTTACACCTTCATGTAATGGCAACTGCATTGTAAGTTTATGCAAATAATAAATAAATATATACTTATTTGAGGATAAAAAGCCGTGTTATTTAAGTAATTGCTAGGAGAGTGCTTTGCATGTTATTACACACAGAGAACATTCCGCAAGCTGTTTGTTATGGGCAGTGAAAACGCCTTTACATTTTTCGTTTAAACATATAGCCACGAATTACAACCATAGGTATATTACTAGTTACTACTACACCACAACTACAATAAACAGAAAAATTTTAGTGTTTTTGTAATCTATTATCAATAAAAATAGATTACCAAATGTAATTATGTAATTATTTTTTTAAAATTAATCTTAGAAAAGCAACCGCCTTATCTTTATAATAAAATCACTTATAGAACTGACGTACACAATTTAAATTTAAGACATCAGTGGACTTGAACTGTTCCTCTACATAAAACATCGCTTTTTGAAAGATCGTTTTCTTACAATATTGTAAAAGTAGTAAACAAATTACCCGCTTCTTACATGGATTTACCTTTGCATTGATTTAGACCTGCTTTCTTCGAGTATTTACTTCAAACCTCGCTTCAAACTCAGTGATTATCTCCATGTAATTTGATGTTTAGTTTTTCATAATACTGCGTCTTGCACGGCCATTGTCTACTGGTTTTGATTTCATTGAATTTTGTTTATTTTGTGGATGTTTAACAAATATGTTGCGATTTACGTCACCATGAACTATAGTTTAGTTGGGCATTTTTTTTGAAGTCCTGTGTTCTATTTAAGGTGAGGTTGAAAAGTAGGATTCTGAACCTCATCTTAAGGTTCAATACATTTTTGCGTGTTATGTTATAAACTTTATATATTTGGGTTATGGAATAAAATTTATTATTATTATTATTATTATTCATATCACCTTTACTATTAATCACCCTTATACTACCTAAGGCTAGCTGTGGTAACTAATTCATCAAATATCAATCTCAGCTTAGACCGCGCCTCGTCTTAATAGATAAATATTCAGTTACTATTATTCAAATACCATAAATTCAAATTTTGTTTTACCTGCTTGAAACTAATAGGAGACATTTCTATATCGTTACGTGTAGGTTGGAAGACCAAGAAAACTATGCAATGTACGTAAAACAATACTCTTAAATTTATATATTGTGATGCTATTGAACAAAATAAGCAAAAAAGTTTCAGTGAAAAGTCCCAAAGGTTGTAATAGGAAAGCACGGTTTTTATTTGATTAATTTGGTCCCATTTGGTATTACGTTGAGAAAAGGTAATTTATGTATCATAACATTTGAACACCGAAATATTAGTCAATTATTCTCGTTGAATGTTAAAATCTGAGAGTTTTACATAAACAGGCACTTTGGATCCGCGAGAGCAGCAGTTTTCGCGATAATCGAACCTAAAGTTGCCCTTAATCGTGAAATATATAAAGTACGCTAATAATTTATTTTACCTGGTATTTGCTTTATTTACTTGCTTTAATCACTTTTAAGTACGTAACTATGTATATCTGAATACCCAACGTCACCAAACAAGTGGTTTGAGTAATTCCTTTACCTCTCCCGCAAATTGAAGTAGAACACTATCCTGCATAAAATAGACGATTTGTCTTTGTTGCAAGGCCACTTCCAACTGCATTTAAACCCTTGATGCTCAACGAAAAAAATATAGTTACCATTTACAATCAACAATAATAAAATGATTAAAATGACATTAACCTCCAGGTATTCTTTATCGTAATTTTATACTACAGGTACCGATCATATTCAGGCTTCTTTTAGTGGGGTGAACCATCATTAGTAGAAAATCAGAAAAGGTCTGATTTATTTTTAAAAATTGGCAATGTCTAAGCCACATTTCAATTAAACTTCAAAATCGGTTTATTAGTTTTCCCCCTGATATACATATTCAATGTGCATGCATTTTCTTATTAGACATACCTTTATTAACAAAAGACAAAAAATTGCAGACACCCAAAATTACGTGGCATCGCAAAAAGCTGTCTGGTCGAGCAGGTGTGCTCAAATAAAATTCACCCTTGCCCTTTGCTGCATCACGTAATTGCAACAGTTGAAGCTATCAGTTCCATCCTAAAAGCTTTTTGACTAAATTACTAATTCTACTCAGGTCATATCATGTCTCTGAGCTTTAAAATTTGCCAACTTGTGAAATAACGTCATCACTGATAAATATAAATTCGAAAAACAACAAAAAAAGAAGCTCACCCCATATATCTGTGCTGAGCAGTAGCAAATCTGTCGTTCATTCCAATCCTGTAGTGTTTGTTAGGCACCTTTTGTTTCACAATGTTTTATTATACATCATATGTACCAGCACAAGAAACCACTTATATAAAACATTAATTAATAACAATAGAACAACGAATTGCACGTGTCACTGCTACTGGTTGGTGCACAATAGCCGAATAATTAATAACATTCACCTAATTAATATTGTCACGTTTTATCACTTCATTAAATCACTCGAGTTTGAAATGTTAATCCATGTCATACATATTTTTAAGTCACTATCGCCGGTACCCTCGCACATTATCATACTTTCCCCAACCTAAACTTCGTACAAAGCAAAGACTAAACAAATTGCAAACTGTCTTGCCAATCCCCACCATATATCATTTTCCCACTCCGGAGGACGTCTATCCGATTTCAGTCGAGGTTGCAGTTCTTCGAATTTTAAACAATATCGATTTTAGAAATCGGATATTTTATAAGATTAAGAACACCAACTGCTAACTAAACTTGTATCAACTACAATATGATTGTAATCGCAGCTAAATATAGCACCGAAATGTTCAGTGGCGTAGATAATAAATGTGTACCAGCCCGCGCGAATACCCTAATATTAAAAAGAAATACCTTAGTTTTACAATGAAATTTGAAAACGTATCTTCTTGCAAGAAATCACTTTCCAATCGGTTTAAGTCAAAATAAAGTAAAGCTTTTCTTGTCTTCGATACTTAATATATTGGCTCACCATCGTCTCACGTAAATAAATGTTTACTAACTTCAATTTCGAAAAAAGAATGTTACAGATAATATTAAATATATGTCATTCCAATAAGGTGCATTCATATGCACTGTCTAAATACACTTGTTTTCAATAATTAACAAAGGTTCTTTAGTAGGTATGTATATTGCTTTAATTTTGAATTTCATTGGACAAAATTGTTTTCACTAGAAAAATCGGATTCGGATTTTCTGTGATTTTTTCAAGTGTTCGACAATTTCTTCGTTTGACATTGCAACAAAATGCAAGCAATTAAAAAATTTAAATATATTTGCAATGCCATTCATACTATGTATTAGTAAATCGTGTTGTGATTTGATTGATGATCATATCGAGAGATTCACAAAATACCTTTTTCACGTACTGTAGAGAAAGGTACTCTATTCCTAAATACAGAATCGTTCGATAAATAGTACTCTTTTGCATAGTAACGCATAGCGTAATTTTTAAATGCACAATATTTCATAGAAAATTTGATATTTTTATATCAACATTTCTAAAAGAAGCATTTCCCTACAATACTTGAAAAATAGCTTATGCAATAAGTGGGAAAATATTTTTCCATGCTGGACGCATTTGTAGTCTCGGCTTCACCTCGATTGAGCAGCTCGCACGTTGCACGGAAAGTTACACTTTTCTCAACTTGTTGCACAATATACTATAATACGGAATCGTTTTAAATAATCTTTTATTGCAGTCAGCGGCAAGCTCATCAAAAAGAAATTTTACTTTTTTGTTGTTTGAATGTCATGATTGGTTGGATATTCCAAACTGTTCCCAAATTCTTAGCTTCTACTGTTTCACTACATTTTCGCGATAAATGGGTTCAGGAAATTAAACATATTTGTAGATCACCCCCCCGATATATCGAACTTCCTCTCGGTACCAGCCGAGAGGTTTACTAATATTTCAACTAAATTGTTTCCAAATATCACACTGTAGACACAATAACTAGTCTTTTTGTAATTTTTCGGATTAATTAGTAGTTTTGTAATAACAATACATTTTCCAATTTTCTTGTATTTTTTTATCTTTCACACCTATTCCGTGTTTAATCTCAGCATTAAACAAAAGACTATCAAATCCGCACACCAGTTCATATAAATGAAGAAGTTCGGTTATCGTCCAGGTACCTTTTTTATAGACGCTATTTAGGTACATAATGGTTACGGACATATTGAATAATTCTATACGAAAATACTCGTACAGCAAAAACTGTAAATTCAATCAACATCTTTATCAGTATAAGTTAAAATTAAAGTTTATGCGAAAGAAATGGTCATTTTCAAAATAAAATATTCAAACTTGACACCTTGTCAAGTGTTTCTAAAAAAAGATAATTTAATTTGATCAAAAAGTTTATTAATATTATATTATTATTATTACAATTAAAAAATATATATCAACATTATGGCCACAGAAGCAAAGCTTGGGCGTGGCCATAAAAAACAACTATATTACTGTTAGTGATGGGCATAACCGGACAATTTTCATAACCGAATTATTTGCATTCAAATGATATTAATAACCGAATGATTATTTGAATAATCATTCGAATAAATTTTGGCTCTCGATTCGTTTCGATTTCGCCAGTTGGCGGTTTGCCGGTTGGCGATTCACCGTCATCTGCATCGGCACCGTAACTTGCAGATAGCAGAGGAACTCAGTTAATCGTTAATTATAATAATTGTATAAATGATTTTTATTTTATTTCTAAGGAGTTTAAACCATTGAGAATAGCTATATCAATACTAATCATAAATAAATTATAAATATGCGAATCTATTTTTAGTTCCTAAAATTCTCTAGTAGCCACCCTTCCCTTTTCGCTTGCACATCATAGAGGTATATTTTAGAATCCATAATTTATCTACGTTCAGCCTTCCGCGGTTCTAAGGACGCACACTTAAAATTTTAAACATCGAAATCCACTTCTTGTCCCACGTTCATATCATATGACGACGGATGGGCATCGACTGCTCCGTTATTAAAAATTAAATATAAATCTGTTACGATATTGGAAAATCTTATTTCGCTTTCTGTTTATCCCTTATTAGGCATAATCAACCGCTTTTCGAAGCAAAAATTTAGGCCGTTATAAATTAATACCAACACAGCTTCGGAAAATCTCATACTCAGCAAACCGTTATCTTTAATAGGAATGGCCCCATAAATTTAACCGGTCGACTGGGAGTCTCAAATGTGTTAATAACATCAACAAGCAGCCGCGAGCCTCACTTGGGTCAATCAGTACAATCTGCCTTGCTTATGGTTCTGAATGACGTATTATTTACAGAATTTCGATCACTCGCAGGTCGCTGAGATACGGCACGTAGTACGTATCAAGATGAGGTTATTTTTCATTCGAATACTTGCAACGAAAACCGAGTTACAGATGTTATTTAAATAACCGGATAACCGGTTATTTTTCATTCGAATAAGCCCATCACTAATTACTGTAATGACAGTAACCAAAAATTTCAACAAATTAAACAAAAAATATATGTTCATACCTCAAATTGTCAAATTAATTTACCATTTCTTTCAAATAGGAGTAATAATCCAATCCCACTGAATTACAAACCGAACTAGAGCAAAATAAACGCTTTTAATAGTATTAAGTTGTAAAATATTTTTGAACAATTTAAATGTATGTTATCTTTCTAATTTTTTGACTAATTCTTCGACATGCGCTTTCCTTTTAGGTGTCGAATCAATAATTATACCTAAGTATTTCACCTGAAAAACTGCTTTTATAGTTTGTGTACATGTGCAATTGAGTTTGTTGTGCTTTAAACAGTTTAAGTGATGAAGAAAGGTTTCTTCAATTGGCTGTGTTTGAGTATTTATTAAGGAAAAGTTAATAAAATGAGTTTTTGATAAATTTAATGATAGTAAATCGCAATCCGGTTGACTTTTTATTAAAGCCATCCCGTATTCAACCTTCTGCAGTAGCTCATCGCAGCTCTCCGATGCAAAAACAATCACAGTATCATCAGCAAATGAAATCATTTTAGCATTTACATCAAGTTTCATTAAATCATTGATACTCGTATATAAAAAAGAATGGACCCTAATACAGCTCCCTGCGGTACACCCATCTCAACTTGTAATTCATTGCTGATGACACTATTGACTTAACAGTCTGCTTTCTTTTTGTCCAATATGACTTTATAAAATCATTAGCGGGACCTCTAATTCCGATATTTTCTAATTTGCATAAGAGAACTCGATGACATACAGTATCAAATGCCATCGCAAGATCAAGAAAGGCAGCCAAGGTCTTTTTATTATTGTCTAAATTGTTATAAACAGCTCTAGTTAAATAAAATATAGCATCACCAGTACTAATATTATTTCTAAAGCCACATTGTGTTTTCGATAATATACTAAATTTCTCCAAAAAGTTTACTAATCTGTTTTTATAACATTTTTCTTTGATTTTAGCATTTTACCCACACTATTCGTGAGTGATATAGGTCGGTAATTATTCACATTATCTCTTTAGGTTTATATAAAGGAATTATTAAAACCCCTTTTAAATATTTCAGGAAATATACTCAATCTAGAGCAAAGATTAATAATGTAAACTACTTTTACTTCACAATCAGTAACAGGTAATAAAAATATTGAGTTAAGGATATACATTTAGGAGAAATTGTGTTTATTGTTAGTGTTATCTATTGCCTCCGCCATATTAATGGCAACATTCTGGAAGTATTTGTTAAAATAATTAGCCTTATCTGCATCATTAATAATTTTCCTGTATCATCTAGTAGAGAATCGATATGTTCACTTTTAGTTGGTGAATTGGTAACTTCATTGATCGCCTGCAAAGTTGTATGTATTGTTATGATACTGTGAGGGTCGCGTATCAATTCATTGCTCTTCTTACTTCACTAGGTACAGCGCAGCCCGACATTGCAAGGGTTTCCTTTCCTTGTTAGTACGGAGGCGTTTGTATCAATTCTTTGCCTTTCGCTTACTTCACTTAACACCGACAGTAATCGATAATAACCAGACTCACGCTGGCAGACAGCCCTTCTTGCCACTAGGCGACATAACAACGAACGCACGTCTTCCGGTTAGGCTCCGAAACAGCGCAATAATTGTAAGAGTAATGTAGTGCTTTTACTTTGGTCCTAATAAAGAACGATCGCTTGCCATGATGTTGTTTTCTTTGGTGTAAGAGCTGGAGTCTCCAGTCCCTATACGAACTGAGTAAAGTTAGCCTAAGTACGGCCGCTTAGTTGAAGCACCTGTAACTCCGTCAAATCACCCGCAGGAACCAGTAACAAAATACACAACGTAGGCACATACGCGAACAAATGGTAGCCAGGGTGTGCATCGTTACAATACAACCTTAAAAATGTATTGGAATCAAATTTGTTAAAATTGGGAAATTACAGTGGGTTGGATGTGGTTTGAATTTATTCGGGGATAAGGCAGATATGTGAATGGAACATAGCTATTTGAAAAACAGGTGGATTTGAAAATAAAATAATATTGATAAAATACAGTTTGAAAATGAATGACAAATGCTAATTTTAAAAATATAATTTAGTAGGTTGATCTCAAATAAAAAAGACTAGAGTGTATAGAAAGGGAAATGAGGTATTTAAGAAATTTGTTTCTAATTATTAGAGATAACAAACTGAAAAAATGTAGAAAAACTATTTTGTTGGTCTAATTAAAATATTGAATATAACCCTGTTTTATTTAAGTAATGTTTGGAAAATATAAAAAGGGTAAAGAGATAAATCTACGAGGTGAAATAAAATGGAATATAAATAAATAACCAGAAGAACTGAAGAATTAATTAATGAAGATTATTGGTATATAGTAAGAAAAACTAATGGATAGAAGAATTGTTATATACAAGTGAATCATTAAGGAAACATACTGGGACAGCTTTATTGGAGAGATTACATTTCACATGTAACATAAATCAAATGGTATTACGTCAAGGTATTTGTTGCTGAGTAGAACTTCCAGAAGGGTGTCGCCTGAGAGAGGAGGTGCATTCCAGGAGGGTGGCAGTTTACTGTAGCAGGTGGATGTTCACGTTTGCTCTGTTTGCTGGTTGCTGTCGAGAATTTGGAGTTTGCTGACATTGGACGGTTGGGACGTGTGGTCTGACCATGAGCGATACATTGCAGGAAGGTGCTTGAAAGGGCGGATTTGCAGATTAGGAAGAAGTTGCTGTCTGGAGCGTTGTGTGAACAAAATACAAGGTGGGTGATTTCTTATCAAAATCCTAACTAGAAACTAAATAAAGACAATAAACTGTGTTTTTTAATATTATTGTGTACCATTCAAAATATTGGGCATTTGTGCAATGAGGTATCCCTAAAGGTTTAATCTTAGATCCTTTACTATTTACAATTTACACAACTACAGCTCCCGCATCGCAACCTTAGGAAAAGTTTTACTGCGCGCATCAATACGATACAGGGTAGGGGTAAGCGTACACTCCGAGTTAAAAGTACATATCTTCGAAAGCGCTTATTTTTAATATACTTTATAAATAATTTAATCTACAATAGTTTATATTAGAACATCAATCTTTCAGAAAGCAAGTAACTAGATAAAAGAATCCACGCCTGAGTTTTCAGGAGCTATCTATAATAGTAATTATTGACATTAGAATACAAAAAAGGGCAATTTGTTATTTAAAAATATGGATCAATATCAATACTTGAAGGTTCAGTTAATATTAAAGGCACTGCAACGAGGAGCCAGTTCAGTATACATAGAAGCAACTACGACTAATTTACGACTAAACTCTAATCACACTTGCATTTTTCCAGATATGTACTCGTATTTTCACGAAGTGCATTATAATTTCGTAACTATCAGTTAATTATAAAAAACGATCTATAATAAAAATGTTGTGCCAAGTTTCGAATTGATGTGCATTATTTCAGTACGAAAGTTCCGTTCTACCTCTTGATGCTAGATAGACAGATGCGCCCTGAATTTCAACCTTAATTTTTTTAACACACAATAAAGTGTTATATCATTATATTACCAATTGCGGGTTCTACCGATGGCGTTTTTCACACTGTTCGATGCAGAAGCATACTCGGGGATGTTAAACTCTGGTAATTGCATGCACACGTATACATAGTGTTACCTCAACGACACCTGGGAATTTCCTCACAGTGAGACACCCTAAAATTCATTAAAATGTCATATTACTTCAAAATTTCTTGCATTACCCGAAAATTTCCTTGTATTATATCAAAATGTACCTACTTCCCCGTGTGACCAACCCTTTGGTTTGATGATAGTTTTAATGGATACTGTTTTATACGTTTTAAAAAATATAGGAAGCCTGAGCAAAGGAAGTATTATTAATCACGTCGGAATTTTGTCACGATCTCCATGAAACATGAGAAAAATCATGTTTCAATCACGCATTAATTCCTAGTGACTATAAAGCCGTTTACAAAAAATACACAACGTTGTGGAATAAATAAGTCCTAAAACAAAAAATAATAGTATTTCTACTAATCTAAGTGAAGTAATTAAATGAAATAAATTCTTATTTTAATTAAGTGAGAGGTGTGGCGGTGGAAATATTAAAATTGTATGAGAACGTTAAACCAAATTTAACATCTGATTTCACTTTTGTTCATGTTTCTTTAGAATATGTTACCGCAATAATTAACTCTGTTAAGTCCAAGTCAACAAGATCAGTAATGATAATACATATTAATATTGAGATGAATAAATTGTGTTCTCCATTTCTAGTTTCTTCTATTACTCACATAATTACTGTGACTTACTGCACCACGATCTAACGGGAATTTCGAAATGGAGTGTTGATTAGTGGCGGTGATATGCATAAGCGGGAATAAGCGTTGCTTAGGGGCCCGGGCCCTTAGAGGGCTCCTTGAGGGGCCCGTTAAGTTCTGTATTCGCTTATTAAATATCTCGATATCTTCCACTTAATTTGGGTATAGATTGATAGCACTGCAACCTCAGTCCCCACTCTCAGTTATCAGTCATCAGTGATCAGACTCGATTTGAGAGCTTTGAAAAACTAACAAACATTTTTGAATTTTTAGAACCCAAAAACTTTTTAAGAATGCAAGAAGCTGAACAGGTCCGATGTGATTTGCTTCAGAAAAAGTATTCTAATGTTCTCAATAATAACCCGATATTCAGTTTGTAAACGCTGCGCTGTCTTTATTGAAAGAGGATTTAAATGATAGCATGAGTGTTCCAGATTTGACAAGTTTATTCCTACAGAAATATAATGTTCTGGAAAGCAATTTTGTCGAGATTATTACTGCATTGCTGTTATTCTTGACTGTACCACATTAGCCACAAGAGAAAGATCATTTAGCAAGTTGAAAATAATAAAACATTATTTAAGAAATTCTACGAGCCAAGATAGGCTACATGACCTTTCGGTTTTGTCAATTGAGCAAAAAGCATCGTCGACGATGGATATAAAAATCTTGTGGAACAATTTCCTGTCAATAAGGCCAGAAAGATATATTTTTTATTTCTGATCAATTTATTTTTACGGCGTTTTATAGATATTAATGATACAAATAAATACTAAGTAAGTATTAGTTTCCTATTTTGACGTGAGTTATTAGGATTTTACCTGAATATTATTTTATTTTACTAGTGTTACCTAGGTAGATATTTATCCATCAGTTTTCTTTGTATTTGTGCCCATACCAACTTGAAGATTTGATTTAGTTTTATATTTTTAATTAATATTTTTTTAGATGTGTTAGTTATACAATGTGTTAAATGTTACACATTTACTACTCTATTTCTGTTGGTTATAACAGGATGTTGTTTTATTTTTTGTTAAACATTTACTTGGTATACTAGAATACTAGAATTATGAATATACAATTCATTAAGTATATAAATCTTTTTACAAGGGGGGTGGGGCATTTTTATATTTGCTTAGGGGCCCAAGGTGATATTGCACCGCCACTGGTGTTGATAATGATTTGTTATTTAATGTTACTAAATGCAAAAGTATGTCATATTCACTTAATATGAAAACAATTGATTATAAGTACAAACTTAACAACGTCACGATAGAAAAAGTTACCCAAATTAGGGATTTGGGCGTTACTTTTAACACGTTACTTAGCTGGCATAATCATATTGAAAATATTGTCAGTAACTCTTTAAAAGCTCTAGGGTTCCTAATACGAACTACATCGGAATTTACAGACACGAAAACAATAACATTGCTCTATAATAGTCTGGTTCTATCGAAGCTAGAATTTGCATCTAACGTGTGGAACCCAGAAATGGCGCTACATAAACAAAACATTGAAACAGTCCAAAACAAATTTATTAAATAGCTTTGCTTTAAGCACAGAAATCGTTATCCACACTAACACGAATACCAAGACATCCGCAATGAATTTAAGATTATCAGGCTGAGCAGAAGGAGGGATATGGCGGCTTTGCTCTTTATACATAAACTAATAAATAACAGACTTGACTGCCCCATGCTGCTGCCTATGGTTGGATTGTATATACCAGCATTAAGATGTAGACCTCGTCAGATATTTTACATACCTCATTTTAGAACCAATTTATCATTGCAAATGCGTTCCTAGATAGCTCAAAGGTCAATATATTTAATGATTCCTTACTTACTTTTAAAAAACAAATTAAAGAAAAGTTTTGACGGATAATGGTTTTGGATAATGAATTGCTCACGTATTGTATGGTATTGTATTATATTGTACTTCAACTTTTGTTTGTTTAATTAAGTTCATTATATTGCAACTCGTTATTTTTCCTTAATTATTTAGAATAAGTTTTATAGTTAATTTAAGCTAATTTCAGAATCTCAAGTAATGTAATTGGACCTAGGGCCCGTGTTACTTGATCATTTAAATAAATAAATAAATAATTAATAGCTGTTTTAGAAACTGTTTTTGCAGATGCTTGAAAAGTATTACCAGTAGCTAAAACGATCTACGGCCGGTGAGCGTACGACAAGTGATATCGAACGTCATAAAAAATTATGAATACCGAAATTAGATGTTATTTAGAAAATAATTTGTTGTTGTCGAATTGTCAATCTGGTTTTGGCCGTAATCACAGCTGTTGTTCAGCTAACTTAACCTAACTCCTGGCATATTAAAAGCTTGCACTATTACAGTTTCGAATGTGATTGTTCAGTTACAAAATGATTTAAACAAGTTTCAGATGTTCTCTTATGTATTTCATTTCTAACCAATCTAGATAAGTTTTTTATCCGGCAAAAATACAACTGTTCCTCACCGTTGGGTATCATGTATAGCATACTATATAAATTTCTCAAACAATGGCTCCATACAAATATTTTTAGCCGTATTCAGCAAAATTCTCAGACAATAACATCCAGCCAGACGTCCACATCAGCTTAAACAAGTCTCAACAAGTCTGACATCTAGCGATGTGCAAATATACTTCCTATTAACACCTGCCAAATCTAAATTGGTTCATTTGTCCTGAGTAGAATTGAATTTACAGCCGAAATGATGCGCAGAATTTGAATTTCATGCCAAAAACCTGAACATAATTTGAATTTCCCTCCAAAACCCTGAGCATAATTTGAATTTACCGCCAAAACCTGCGCAAAAACCCCAGCGTAGACCTGTGCAGAAACCCCCCGCGCAGACCTGTGCAGAAACCTCCGCGCAGATCTGTGCAGAAACCCCCGCGCTCCAGACAATAACAGCCGGTTTATCTGATTCAGCAAAAAAATTACAAACAAAGACAATAACATCCGACCAGACACCTACATCTGCAGGTCTCAACAAGTCTGCATTCCCACGATGACTCAGGAAAATTCTGATAAGCGTAGAAATCTTGTAAACAATTTCAAAATTAGACTTTTTGCCCCAAAATTTATCGTGAGCATCTTGTAAAAATTTCAAAATTATACTTTTAGCCTCCAAATATCATCGTGGGAATCTTGTAAAATTTCAAAATTAGACTTTTAGCCCCAAAAATTCGTGGAAACCGGAAGTGCCACGTGACCTAGGCGAGGCCAATGACCTCGCTCTTGATCCCAGGTTAGATCAAAGACCTTGACCTCTTCGTGACCTTGAAAAACCTCTTGTTTTATGTGCCGATAAGACTCTAAAAAACTTATCCATTTTAAAGAAAACTCGTTCAATTCAATGAGATCTTTGAGGATTATCCTTTTTGCCATTTAAATCCTGATTTTTTAAAACCGTGTGCAAAGAGGCTTGACTGCCCTTAAAAATGTCTTCTTCTCTCAGGTTTCCTCATAAATTATGAAAGATTACATGTTGCTCTCGCCAGGGGCGGCGTTTCTAGCTTCTTTTTCGCTGGGGTGCAAAGTCTGCAGAATAATATTAACCTTGTCCATTTCATCCAAAATATTATTCTACCCTACCTACTAAATTACTGATAAGATGATTTTTAATATTTGTTTAATACGTTTTTATGCTCCCGAGTATGTTTCTTAACTTTCTTTAGTTTTTAAATTCTTTTAAAGCTTCTAAAAACGTTCGCACGTTTCTTCGAACACCTATCCCATCTTTCAGATGACGAAAAAGATACAAATAAATGTTAAACAGTGCCAACAGCTGTTACTATCATTGTTTGTGATACGCTCGCAGTGTGAACTCCTACAAAGTTTAAAGGGTGTGAACAACAATTTAAAAAATAAACAAATGTATTAATTTCGATATTTATGACTTGCACTGCTTTATACCATGTGTTGAAACGGGCTAATTCGTGCCACCTGTATATACTCGTATATCCATTTCATATATTTTTATTATATCCTGCTAGCTATAAAATCAAACCGTAATTCTTATTATGTATTAATTAGTCAAGTTGACACGCACTATAAGGCTATCGCGAGTGCAGAACCGATTCGTGCGAATGCAGCAGATCGAAGACGCGGAGTTAAAATTAGAACTATGCGAGCGTGGCCAGACAGGCGACTCTTGCATGTGCATCCCAATTAGCCAAGGTACGAGGCACCAGAACTGCCCGAATTGTGAAGTGTTGGCCTGCAGTAATCGCCGCCGACACAAGAAGGTTCCTGAGTGGGAACACAGACTAAGAAGGCATTAAACCACTTGGGCCGCATCACCAAAAGTTGATCCCGCTGCCAGAAGGAAGCCATTGTGTCAAGGCTGCAGAAGCGTCGCCCTTGTGAGCAACCGAATGCAAGTTCAGTTCTTATTTGAAATCGTGATACGAAATAAGGAGCGATTGCAACATCTTTGGTAATTGCTTCAATGAATGATTGCGTATCGAAGGTAACTGGGGTTTACCTGCAAGCCACTACGAAGTTATTTCGTCATCCGCTGAGGCAGCGCGTTTGCTTGCATTGAACGCACAACTTGGCGCTGCCCTTAGTCACGCACTCTTCACCCGCATACAACGTATGATTCAGCTGAATTTCAGAATAGCCACAAGCGCATTTCAAGAATAGACAACTTCGCCCAGTTCATTTTTGTGCCGAATTCAAATACATTTCGCACTATCGGTGTTTGACTTTGCGTATACAGTTGAACATTAGCGCACTATTTAAGGTGTTTTCATGCATGTACCATAGATCCTTTTTGTTGTGTATTTTCCATGTATTTTTATGCAATAATACGAGTAGAAACAGCTGTCGCTCGTAGATATTTAAAGTATTATTAACAGCTTCACTGTACGATTGGACGTCCTTCATTCTTGTTGTTTTATGTACATGTATTCCCTTGTATGTGTGTTTTTCCTACAGATTATATGTCTTTTTATGTAAACTGTTGGGTTTTTATTGCTGGCAGTGTTTGCATGCATCATTGCAGCATTCCAGGTGACAACGAGCAACTCCAAAACAATATTAGCTACCCCTTAGCCGCACTGACGATGTTAATAGAGTATTATACCTTTCCGACTGTTTGAGCTATCGAACCCAGGGTAATATAAAGTAATAGTACAGTAGAGCATAGGGCTAAGTTAAAAGCCGCATTACAGTGTTCAAAAAGAAATTACATACGGGTTGACCATGAAAAACCAAAGTAATGTAAGAGGAAGAAAGACAAGATTGTGGGTTTTTAGTTTTTTAAACGTTTCTTGAGCCAGGCCTCCAGTTTTTTGTTTTGATTTAATAAAATCAGGAAACGTTTCTTTAACAATTCCTCTATTTTTTACAATCTTGACATGTCTTACAATTTGAGTAATTTGTTCTCTGCAAGCTGTAGGTATCTGAAGTACAATCAAAAGCAATCGAAAAGTACTTTGTTTTATAAATTTAACTCGAAATTATCTTATTTACTTCATTAGAAAGGTGTGCCACTCATTTTGTATATTATTTGAAAAGTTAAATTTATGTCTTCCTGGTTGGCTTACTGCTTCTACATGACAATGTATCTCTGGGTCATGTTTTGCAATTAACTTACTAGTGTTTAATAAAGAAAAAATACCGCAATATTTAATGTTTACCTCTTTCGAGGACACTCTTAATGTCAGCACAATAATAAAGAATAGTATTTATTATACCTACTGATTGAGACGGCTCTGAAACACATTTAGGCTTACGTTTTTCGTACATTTCATAAATCGTATTTCGAATAGCAGCCTCGGTGAAGTTATCAACGCAAGTAACAGGTTTAGGATGTAGCGGTTTTTAAGTCATAATTTCAATTCATCGTCTGTTTAGAATGCTTAGATAGACGCGGCTAAATCCTACCAGATGCATGGGCCTTGTCTCCGCTACAGTCAAGGTGCGAATTTAAGTTACCTGCAGGCTAAGATCTGTGTACAAAAATCCCCTGGGTATATGACCGTAAAAAATTGGATTTACTTCAGTTGTACACAATAATATTGAATTTGAATATCCCGATAAGTATTTCTTTTATCCATGGCATAAAATCCAGTTTCACCACTTTTTTTAGAACCGCTGATATAACAGTTCCTTTCAAGAGATTTTTGTACTGAGTACACACAAATATTAAACTGTAGCTAACCTAAATTGCCACCTTATACAGCCTTATATAGCGGGTACTAGAGCCATGCCTGTAGACGTGACATTTTGTTGATCACCTGATATTAAACTAATTTGAATTTAAATTGCCCGCTAAAATTCTCCTAGTCCAGCGACAACTTTACAATTTACAGTGCAGGGGCGCAGGAACAGGGGGGGTAAGGGGGGCGATTGCCCCCTCATAGAATATGTCGAGGGGGCAAATAGTGTAATTTGCCCCCCTGATATATTCTATGAAGTTTTAAAAAATATATACATAGGGTTATTACATTAATCTACACGAGCTGCTAAAATTCGTTGTTTTATTGTAAGAGGGGCAGAAATAAAACACGAAGAATTTGCCAAACACGTCTTTATTTTTAGGTTAACAGCGGAGAATTCGATATAGTCCATTTTTCTTTCATATGGCAATGCAAATGCCGATATTCCAGGGAAATAATTGACAACAAGTATTGTCACTAGGCTGCATTGTGTTGGTACATGAACTTCTGGTAATTATTTTTGTGGTAAGGTTGACATTTCGTTATTTTAAATTGTGTAACTTTGGCTATTATAAACTTGAAATTTGGTTTTAACTATATATAATCAAAAATTATTTTCATCTACGAGTAGTATGGCTATGAAATAGTTCCTAATGTATGAATGCAACTATAAGTCATTTAAAAATCAAATGTCAAGTTTGACATTTAAGTGTAAACGTAGTTACATTCATAAATTAGGACCTACTCCATACCAATACTAGATGAAATTAATTTTTGATCATACTTTAATTAGGTAGGCATTGCACCAAGGACAATTTCAGTTTATAATAGCCAGAACTACAGTTTATAAATAATTACGGTGTCAACCAGTCAAAATCAAACCTAACCTCATTGCAAAAATAACCAGAAGTTTATGTACCAACACAATGCAATCAGGGCCCCCGTAAGGGCTACTGGCGCCTGTGTGCAAAAAAGGATTTTGGCGCCCCTTAAGGCATTTTGCATCATGTTTTTTTATTTATTTTTGTGAAGGTAGGTAGGTAGGTAGGTGCTTGAAATAAAGCAAAAAATCTGAACTTTAGAAGTCATATTTATTTGTAGACTAAAATATCAAAATGAAACAAACAGAATAAAATCATAACACAATAAATTAAAATAAATTCTTGTTCACACCCATTTTAAAGCATTTACTTAACTAATGGGGTACAGACACCTTGTTTATAAATACCAGAAAATAACCCAAAACTAAAAATCACATTTTTTTTAGGAACAAATAACAGAAATATTGCCTAATGTCTACATATATATAAGTACTACTTTCTACTTATACTTAGATATTTTAAAAAATATGCAGATACTTCTGATAACAAATACCTAGGTAACTTCGTTATAAAATCAAAAATGATAGCTAGGTACAATAGAAAAATAAAAAATAGCTATTGTAGTAGCGATATTTTCCAAGACTTTGCTGTTGCAAATTCATTAATTACATCGCTAAAATTTACACCATCAAAAATTTCTTGTTCAATTGCTAATATTGCTAGCCCAGACAATCTTTCTTGAAGCATTGTCGATCTTAAATAATTTTTAGTGATTTTTAACTTTGAAAAAGATCGCTTGCCAGAAGCTACAGATACAGGCAATGTCAGAAGAATTCTTAGTGAAATGCTTACGTTTGGAAGGGTGGAGATTAAATTGTTTTCAAATATATATTGTAAAATACTTAAGGGGTCAGTATCATCAAGTAATGAAAACAACTTTAACGCTTTAATTTCATTAAAGAAATCATTGGAGTCTATATCTTTATTATCCTGATCTGTCAGTCGTTCTTCAAGAACAGAACAACGTTTTAAAAGATCGCTGTCACTTAATTTGAATATGTCGCTAAAAAATCCGAAAATATTATCATACTCATTTAATAAGTCAAATCGGTTTTTTTAGAGAGCTTAAAGTTTGATCTATAATTTTTAAGAAAAAACTAATTTTAAATGCGGTTTTTGGATCATGAGGGGTCTCATCTTGGTGTTCATAGTCAAACAGTTTTGGTTTAAATTTTCTCCTGACCGTTGGTAACGGTGGAAAGTCTTCTTCAATTTCGAGAGAGAGTGCTACTTCTTTCGCTTGTACAAGAATTTCTTGAAATGATTGGTCAGATCTATATTGCTGGAAGTGATCAACTAAATTTTTTAGGTAGGTTTGGCATACTTTAATATTAATTGTAGCACTTTGGATTTTTTTGCTGACAATATTTATATGAAATAAAACGTCATGCCAAATAATAATTTCACAAATAAATTGAAAATTTTGTACAGACGTTAAGAGGGAACTCGCTTTATGTCTTGCATCAATGTGAAAGGAATTATCTTCAGCTACTTCTAGAAGACTTTCGCAAACCTTAATTAAATAAAGTTTAAGGGGCTTTATTGCATCAATTCTGCTGGACCATCTTGTCTCACTTAGAGGCTTTAAACTTAACCCGGGGACATTTTTTCTCATAACATCCCACCTTTTTGTGGATGACGAAAAAAAATTATATAACTCTTGCACAAGATTAAAAAAGTTTATTGTAGCATCTGACACCTTAGAAGCGTCATTTACTGTTAAGTTCAAAGTATGAGCCGCACAAGGTACAAAAAGGGCTCTCGGATTCGCATCAAGAATGCGTTTTTGAAGCCCAACATGCTTTCCCTTCATGTTTGCCCCATTATCATAACCTTGTCCCCTAATATTTTTTATATCTCAATTTAATTTTTTCAAAATTTCTGTCACAAATGTATATATCCCTTCCCCTGTAGAGTCTAGTATTGGATTAAACGCAATAAAACTTTCCTTAACTTCAACATTTTTTGAAGTGTTGTTAAGGACAACATACCTCAGAACAAGACTAATTTGCTCAGTATGACTAGTGCCTGGTGTACAATCTAATATTATTGAAAAATGTTTTGAACTGCGAACCATTTGTAAAATATTATTTCTTACTTTAAACGACAATAATTCAATTATTTCATTCTGTATTTGCACGCCTAAATAATGAGTCATTTTAACAGATTTTTTTGGGAGTTACACACTCGGCTAACGTGCTGTCTCATCACTGAATCAAAAGAGGCAATCCTCTCAACAGCTTTTAGAAAATTTCCATTATCATGTTCGAAAAGTAATTTAGAAGAACCTTGAAATGCCAAGCATTGTGTAGATAAATACTTAACAATCGCAATAATTCTTTCCAACACGTCGCGCCAATATTTTTTTCCGTTTCTAAAATCCGCAGGTGATGAGCATTAACAGTCGTAGATGTCTCCAAAATTTTTTTAAAATTTACCCAAGTGTTCATATAACTGTTGTGTAAAATTGGCGTTTCGTGTCTCTTCATTAGCAAAGACAAGTGTTGCCAATCAGATACTCCATTTGTATCACAAAAAGTGTTAGGAGTTTTACAAAACAACTTACAACAAAAACAAAATACAGAGTCTTTAGAAATAGAGTAAATAAGCCAAGTCCTTTCGACTTTTTCTCCATTTGCTAGACTTCTTACAAAGTATTTGCACGAAAACTTTCTGTTATCTTTATTACTAGGAAAGCTAAAACTGATGTCTATCAAGGGCGGACCACGTTTAACCAATATTCTAGCTATCTCATTGGTGATTCTTTCGGGCCACAAACCGGGGTCGGACGGAATTATATCGACACTAGCCTCATTAAAACCTTCATCGAAAGTGTCACTTGCAGCAGGTATTTCGGTAGCTGACATTACCGAACTTCTTACACAAGCTGAATTACCTGAAGTGGATTGTTCAAGTGCTGTAGACGAGGATGGTGTCATCGCTTCATCGGGCTCTGCATCAGTAGAAGCTGTTTTGCTGCTAGAGTGGCTTCAAAGCAAGAAGTACATAAGCGTGGCTACAGTTATGCGCCAATAGACGGTATCAGTGGCGTAGCAATAGGTATTTTTAAGAGGGCACATTAAAATTCCCATTTTAAAGGAAAACTTTTCATGCTGATTTATTTTTAGTTTCAAATGCTAAATAAATTAGCATGTCATAAGAAGTACAAGCTCTACCAGAAGTTCGCGAGTCCGCCCTTCGCTAAACGGCGGGAGGACTCGTCGTGCGTCACCAGCTCCATTCAGCGCGAGGAATTATTACTAAATTTGCCCGTTTTGCTGTGAATTTTTGCCAAAGCTGTGCATGGATCTTCGCCATTTGGTCGTGGCAGCATTTTAGACAATAGCTGGGAATCTGGCAGAGGGCGCAGGCCAAAGGCTCTTGGATACGCGTGCGACCTGAGAAAGTTCGAATATGGCGCTACGGACAATAAATGACTAACCCCAATGCGTCATGTAGCTACCAGACTGTAAGGTGCTCGCCCAAACCCCTTTTTGAGATTATTAACGGGTTAATAGTCATGGAAACATGTAAACAAAATGACACGACGAACGCAATGAACTGAATACAACAGCGGAAATCACCTTGTTCAACGTAATGGACTCGTCCGGACGTTTCTAGCGTTCTGCGCATCTATGACGCGATGTACTTTACAAACTGAAAGACTTCTACAACCGCCGCCACTTGTTGCAGGACCTGATGTGACCGTGGTCGCCTCTGTTGAAATTTCAGATGGTCCACTCACGGTTACTGATATTACGGATTTAGAATCTTGAGATTCGGTCGCATCGATAGTCTCCGTGGAATCTTGATTGTTTTGCAAGAAGTGCTTTAAAGATCCAGCCATTTTTTCCCTTTCTTGTAGTCTCAGTTTCTTTTGCTCGCGAAACTTCGCACCCGAAGGTCTCTTTCTTTTATTCTGAAAAAAACAAATAAATAATTAGTACTCATGGAAATTAGGAATTAACTTCTAAATAATAAGCACCAAGTTTGCATATATGAGTAAAAAGCAATTGGTTCGAGCCCTTTCAGCTTAAACCCTTTCAAAAATAAAAGCAGAAAAAATATTAAACTAATTTGATCTTATAGCCCTTAAAAAACGCTACAAAATGGTTTTTTAAAAAGATCGATAGCATGAAAACTAAGCGAGTTATGGATAAAAAACCAATTACTTTTTTAAACTCGTACATGACATTTCAATTAATAAAAAGATGTTTGGGTAAAAAAAAATAATTATAACCAGTATACCTATAAAGGGTTAATGTTGATAGTATAAAGTAGGGAACACTTACCATTTTATAAAAAATCAAACCGTTGAAATTGCAGTCAGCAGGTATTCAGCACTTAATTTTTTAGAAAAAAAAAGTAGTAAACAAAATATTATACAACACAACACTTGACAAAATAAAAATAACTTTAAATGTAAAAATTAATAGGATTACTTGTTTTTATGCACTTGTTGCACGGTCGCACGGTCCAGTGAACTAACCGGTTTAAAAACGCCTCTGGCGATGCATCGCTTTTATAGCGCTCCAGGCATTATTCATGTCTGAACAGGAAAAATCAAGAAACTACCGCCTGACATGTTCTCGCAACATAGGAATCGGCAGTAACTGGATGATATACTACTAAAATTTCGTGTGTATATTTATACCTAATCCTATTTATTTTCTCAACTTTTATTTTAAAATTAATTTTTGTTTTTTGTTTTTTTTGCAAATTTTTTTGCAATTTTATTTTTGGACCCTGGGTTTTGGCGCCCCTAAAGGATGGCGCCCGTGTGCATTGCACACTTTGCACATATGGTAGCGGGGGCCCTGAATGCAATCTAGTGACAATGCTTGTTATCAATGGTTTCTCTTGATTGCATTTCCATATGAAAAAATAAAGTTTGGTCACCACACGACTACTGCTTGTAAATTTTTCAAAAACTATACTAACAAAAAGTGGATTTGACAAAAGTTATAGATAATTACGCAATAGATATATGTTTGGGAGAAAGTTTTTGTAAAACTTTCATTTTGCGATTTTTCCTAAAACTGCATTTCTTATAAGCTTTTTAAACAAAAGTTGTATATAATTACTCAATATATCATCTTATTTTATGAAATTTAGTTTTTATCAAACAATTCTAAAATTTTCCGGAAAAACAGAAAAACATAAGAGTAAAGTACCACTTGCGGTTACCCGATTTCAACCAAATCCAAATCTATATTAAAAACAAATATATAAATTTTAAGGCCGATCAGTTAAACAATTTGTTGTATCGAGGACACAGACATATTGACAGACTCACCAATTGTCATGATCATAAACTAACAGACATATATCACTTTGAAAATCACTTTTTCTGAACGAAAAGACACAAATACGGATATTTCCGCAAAAATCTGGTGGTTACTATGAAAAAATCATGATTACTATATTTTACGAAGTAAAAAAGTAACTATAGTTATTTATGTATCAAGTACATAATGCAGGACTTTATTGAAAGAGTCTATTTTATGCAGAGGACGCGTAGCGTAGCGATAAAGAGGACGACTCAAATAAGGTCTGATTATGTACAAGCTGCATGCAAAGCTTTATGTTCGAATGCAGTGCAAAAGATTTCCTTTTATCTACAATATCATTTGTGGCATTAGACACATTAGAAAATTCAAGTTGCTATTGAAACATTTGATAGTTTCGAAGTGTGCTTCTAGGTTAATTGCGTTTTCAATGTTAAGAATAACTATCTATTACCGGGAGGTATTAAAGATGAATTCCTTTTTATTAATTGTAAAGTTTTCAGTTAATACGTACAATATTCTTTCCCGATTTGAATAAACTGACATTTATTTTGATAATAACTATTGGACATTGACAGGCGGCCGTTTTACTTTACTCTATGGACTAAAGTGGCACTTTATGGAAGCTAAATAATACTATAATCAAGTGTTTATGGAACAGTCGAACATAAAGCTTAGTTATGTTAAAACACTCAAAAATTTGTTTGCCCCCCCCCCATAATTATAGTAGTTCCTGCGCCGCTGTTACAGTGACCTATAAAATTAGCGAGCTGTCACTTTTGTCGGTTAGATTACGGAAGCCGTGTGATGCTTGCGTGTTATTGATAACCAGTAAAACAAATTGCCCAATGCTTATATAAATTTATTGCGTTAACCCTAAATTTACTGCTTTAACCCTCTTAATGATGTATACATAGTTAGTATTGCGGTTAACAGTAAATTAAGTGAAAAGAGAAACTTTTAAGTGTTTTAGTGTCTATTGTATAGAATTTTCCCTCCAAAGAGAATACATTGGCGAAAATGCCTTTGCTAAAGGAAAAAGAGTTCCAAAGGCTTCCTTTGCCCGAGAATATTCGTAAAGGCGAGGAGGTATTTCACTGCTTGATGACTAATGAAATATTTCGCCAGTATGAGTAAGTCTTAGATTATTTAAATTGAAATTAAGCATTTGTACCTCTCCGTCATTCACCGAACGGTTCTGCATTCGTACTTTGCTACGTATGCTCGATATAGCCATACTTTAAACATTTCAAGAATCATTCAACAAGTTGTACCGCATAAAAATCTCTTTACGGTAAACGTGCAGGTTAGAAAGAGCGTCTAGCTCGCGGTCTTGCTGCAGAATGGCGCCCACCAATCAGATAATAGGTTGATTCGAATTATGGGCGCGTAACGTAAACACCGCGAATTTTGAATTATGGTCTCGTAAAATCACACAAATATGGCGTCAGCTGCAAGCCCATAAATGCCCAAATAACAAATAGTTTAAATAAATAATAAGTAGTTTTAATTTTCCAACAGAAATTAAATCCAATCATAGAGAAAACAAAAGTAATGTGACTGACTACCAGGGAATAGTAATTAGATAATTAACAGTACCTAATAGCATATTATGAGCATTCATTTAGGAGGGAAATCTTTCAAATATTTTGTACGTGAATATCAGTGTGCTGAAAAATTTTTTTTTAAATACATATGAAGACACATAGAGCTTATGTGAGAGACAGGTGGTTATTATTAAATTTAATCTGAATATTGTATAATTACAGTAATTATTTACTCCCCCCGGAGTAATCAGTCTGAATTCAACACCGAATTGGATGTCAGTTCGAAGTTAGTAAGTCAGCATATTGCTGCCTTTTTTCCAGAATGTACTTGAAGTAATTTTTTTTCAATTTTTTTTAAGTTTACAAAACTAATGTGCTTCCGTTATAACAGCAAATTTTTGATTTATTGATATTACTATACAAAATCTAATTATGTTAAATACACTACCTACTCAAAAATGTCTAGGGACCAACCAACATTGATTATACAACAATCATTGAAAAAGACAATATTGTAAAGTTTTTATTTAGCATTTAAAAATTTCTTTACATAAATGAAACTTCATCAAACTGTTTAGTGATTTCTTCTTTTTCTTTTGAAGAAGGTTTTCCCAGTCGAGATGCCTTCACTTTCTTGTTCTTGGTAGAATAAAATCTAAACAAAGTTGTTTAGTTATGGTATTTTCAATTTACAGTTAGTACTTACCGAAGTTGTCCGGCAATTTTTTTGTTTGCTGGACATAATTTTACATTGTCAAACTTCTTGTTGAAAGAAGGATCTGGCGTGCAATTAATAAAATTTAGGGCCGAAGTCAAATAACTGGTTATTTTATTTAATGCATCCTTATCTTTAACACAGGATAAATCAACCAACTTAAGATTGTTAATAGTATTTTTGACCTTATCTTGCAGTAGGTTCATGGCACATCTCCTTAATGTTTCCACAGGCATTTCAATTTCCTCATTATTACATATCATACACTACTTGCATACCATCATTATCATTCATACATTCTTCATGAATATGTTTGCACATATTGTTATTTATTACATAGTCCATGCAAGTGCAAGTGTAACGATGTACACATGATAAGCAAATTGCACAAGAAAGTTTATATTCATGATTATCGGTGTTTTTGGCTTTTACAAAGTAACACTCATCTTTAGATTGAACGTCCCATCCATTTTAATTTTTAGTGGCTAGTATGTCTTTTGAATTCACCGGAGTTGAATGACTTTTATTATATTTGTATATTTTATGGGTAACTTTTCCTTTTTCTAATTTAATTATTCTTTGAAATTGTTTATCCCGAACGTATTTCATTAAAACGTGTACCTGTGGTTTTATCTAATCTCTTGCATGTAACACCTGAAAAATATTAAATTAATAATTATATGACCTAAAACATATTTAAAAAATTATTTTAGCTTTTAAATAAATGTATTTCAACACTTTGTGAATAGATTCCAAATATATATTGGTGTTAATTGTAGAACCTAATCGGTAACAAGTAGCGCAAACTGAAACTCTATTTGCATAATTTTGAGGAAAATACAACGCAAATGTTTGAAAATCGAAATCATTCAATGTCAATAACAGAAAAGAGTTCAAGTATTCTTCAAATTTTTTGACATCCGTTTTCTGCCTTAGTACACAACATTTTATAAGTCTGTAAAATAAATTTCAAGTGAAATATGCTGTTGAACAAGGAGTAGATATGACATTTTTATGACACTCTTTATAAATTAATATCAAAATATCTATGTGTAATACCTGTTTTTGGTTTGCTTTGTTTTTTATAGAAGTGATTTTAGTTCTCCAAGCTCTATCAACATGCCAAGTTTTTTAGTTATAGTAACATCCATTACAGAACTCCATGCAGAAAAATATTGCTCTACATCATCACTCAGGAACACATTAGCTTTAATGTCTCCGACAGTTTCCTTTACTGCACTTATAAAATATTTTATAACTACATAATCTTCTCGATTTGCAAATAGAAAAGCTACAGGGAACCCTTCACCAAAATCAACCACCACTAATATGGTTATTAAGTGAAAATCATATGGATTTGTTCCATGCGTAGCATCCATACACACAATTCCACCTGTTTCAAATCTTTTTAGTATCTGAATTTGACATTTTGTCATTATGCCTAATAAGAAGTCTTGTTTTCGTAGATAATCTTGTGTATGTTCAACATCTTGCTTTTTATATAATAGTACACAATTAGTTTTTTTGCTTTCTGATTCCTCGGCAACCCACATATTTACACTCACAGGATCGTTAGAGTTTTTTACAGCTTTGTCATATAAATTATATGCTTGTGCAATATTATGTATGTCTTTCCCAGTTGTCAAATGTATCTGTTGAAAGTCTGTATCTATACTTTCCCTAATTTTATTAAGTATTGTTGTATGCGGTATACCTACAAATGATTCAAAATAAAAAAAACTTAAAAAATGGTTACTGACTATTTTACCTTGCATTATTTGAGAAGCTATCATATTGTTAGTATTTTCATATAAAGGTAAATGGGCCATTTGATTATCATGACCATAGTGTATTTTGTGATATTTTATTTTGATGCCATCAGAAACATTCTTTACCAAAATGGAAAAAGTACATGCAAAATTTAGTTTACGAGGTCTGTACTTTTTGTAAACTATTTAATTTAATTCACTGTTTGGAGGTTTAGTTACAAATACAGTATATTTTGTTTCTCCTCTACACACCCCTGGAACTTCCTTTTCCATCTTCTAACAGATGTAATTTTATTTTAATTATACTAGGGGTTATTATTGCAATGATTAAATAATTTTACTGCAAACAGTAGTGTACTGCCATCAAAGATAAAGGCAGGAAATCGAATAACAGCAGGATTGCCAAACCTACTAAAAGTTCACTGAAAAACAACCGAACACGTGGAAAAATTGTCTGGTAACGTAACAACGGCATTGTCATTTGGGATCCCTAAACTGCACGTTTACTCTTTTTAGGTTATGTTGTTAGTGGTTAATGCTCATTTTTAAATTTACAGAGAATTTTGTCAGAGGGTGATTCTTTGCAATTCCATGGTTTGGACTTGTAGTTTAACTGGCAAGAACCAATTAACATTTTCACAAGCTGTGGAAAGCGAGCAAAATGCTCAGAACGCATTGAAAGACTTCCCGATGGAATTACAAATTCCTTTGTTGTACCTTGCCAGTAAAACTCAAAGAACATCAATTGCAGAGATGGCAGAAGATGTATTTATGTACGTCAAAGATCGTTTTTTCATTGGAGAAACTGTGGAGGCTTCCTTTACCAGCAACAATTGGCGGGAATCACGTGTTCTGCAAGTTATAGCTCCTACAGAGGAACAAATTAAAATTGCATCAAAGAAAGGGTAATTTTTGATTGATTTTAGTACTAGTAACGGTTGTGTAAGTTTCACGTTATTCTGTTTAACTATTAAAATTTGAACAATTACAGTCAATCAGTCGATCTTCAATGTCATCCTCTGTCATCTTTATACCAATATGTAGTGGAACAGTTACATGCAGAAGACGAAGATGTAAGTGAACTTCCGATTGTAGCTTGTGACCATATAAAAGGAAGGAAGAACAATTTTACTCGTGAGAAGATCGAGATGTTTTTGAAACAGTTTGTAGAACAAAATGACCATGGTGTGTTTGTTATGAATTCAGTGTTAGAAAAATATGGCATACATGAAGTAAAGTTTGATCAAATCTTCGATGGACCTCAGCCAAATTTTAAGGCTTCTAAGAAATCGATTAAAAACAATGTTAAAGGGAAAAAATTGAGACAAGGGATAATGAGAATCTATCTGAGTAAGAATAATGGTGTAAATCCTTCAGAAAACACCAATAATGTGTTGCATAAGATGAAGATGCGACGGGTAGAATTTCACCAACTGAAACAGGCTTTGAAACAAAAGAAAGCTGATGGAAAAATGGCTGAAATTTCCACGATAATTAAAGATCGCTATAAACCTAAGGTGGAAGATTTAGAATTGGAGGACCAAAAGGTATGTTACTCGAACAGTTTATCAGTATAATATCCAACATAACAAAATATGATGATAATTGATAACATTTTACTGAACTGTGCATGAACATTTACAATAGATAATGTTAATATGTTGGCATAATTATAGTGTTATGCTGTTTTCTCTCTTTTACATTTCTTTTTTTTTAACGTGATTTCAGGCAAACTATTTGTTTTAGAAATTACCAGTACCTGCACCCCTGCATTCAAAAGTACCTGACAAATATATGGGAGATGTCTTAATGGTTTTAGAATTTGTTCACACTTTTGCAAAACTGCTCAATGCTACTGATTTCTTCCCTGGTGGATTGACGCTAGAGCTAATGGAACGAGCCTTAGTGCAGAAAGAAGTTGCCGGCCCACTTATAGATGTAATACAAATGTTTTTAACTGCTTTGTTTAGTCTTCAAAGTGAAGAGGCTTCCAAGTATTCTATTGAAGTTGATAATGCAGGTTTGTTTTTTTTTTTAAATAAATTTTAGCATAGCATTTACCTACATCTGTATAAAAAGCCACAAAAATTTTATTAGCAAATTTTATAATAATATCAATAGTACAGCAGGACATACAACATCACAATAAAATAAATTAAAAATTAGCATTATATCACATAGTTCTGTAATGGTCTTGCACAGGGACGGATGGGCTGGGGTTCACCGGCCCGGGAAATGGCCCCAGACCGGCCCAAGGTATATATGGGCAAAATATATTTTTATATCAGCCAGAAAAGCTTAATAGTTTTGAAATAATTAGAGTAATACACAGAACATTTTAAAAACGTATGTTTATTTGTAAGTAATTGGACATAGATGAAATGGGTAACGAGTAAAAAAAATCTAGTGTGATGCACGCAGACAATTTCCTTTTACAGTGATCTTATAATTAGCCAAAAATTTGATTTTTAATTTTTAAGCATATCCAAAAATTTAAAATAATTACATATTCTACAAAAACGGTACAAAATAGAGGGTTAGTTCAAGAGACAAATTTTTTCTAAAATTTTAAGTTGAATTCAAAAATGTAATAGTATACTGGGTGTTCTATTTAAAATAAGAGTTAATAAAAAAATAGAAAAAAGGAACTTCTTTTAGAGGTATTCAACTGGAAAATTACCTATCTCCCATCAATACACATTAAAAATGTAATAAAAATGTAGTTAGAAAAAAAATCGTTAGAGCCGTTTTTGAAAAAATAAAAAAAAAACTGAAAAATCACAAGAGTAAACACCATACTTTCGGTTATTCGTTTTTCTTCAAAAGCTTGCTGTCGCATCTAGATAGTACACAAAACTTATATATGAAGTTTCAACGTCATACCTCTTTTCGTTTTTGAGATCTTCTGTTCACAGACAGACAGACAGACACACAGACAGACAGACACACAGTCACACAGACAGACAGACCAATGAACAAAAAAATTTTTTTGGGTTTAGGGGACTCTAAAACGTGAAGATCTGTTGAAAACTCAATTTCGAATTTTTGGGGTGAATCCAATATTTCCTTTGTAAAAGGAAGTAATATGATATACGTTGTATGCCAGAAGTATTTTAAATCTTAACAATATTAATATTTATTAAAACAAAATACTAAATTACATAATATTATTAAATATCTTAACAAACAGAAAACATACTTTTTCCCTTTCATGGTTTTTATAATGAGGTTGACTTGATGAAACTTTATAATTGTTTAATTATAATTCGCCTAGTATAGTATCAACAGTAACATGGTTTTTGTTATCATTATTAAAGTAATTATTAGGAATGAATAATTATGAATTAAGCACTCAAAAATTGCATAAAATTTATTTCGCGCATTTGGTAAAATATGAAATTAATAAATAACGGCCTTTGTGCTTGTGTTTGCTAAGGAGTTAATCACATCTTCATTGGCAATGCTTGTTAAAATGGATTTTTTGAGGTTTATAATCATAAACGACTCTACCTTCTCGTTAGATAACCGGTTTCTCAGTCGAGTCTTACAACATTTTAGAATGGAAAACGACCTTCAACAGGAGATTTGAGATATGGGGAGTGTTGGAAGATATTGATAAACTAAAGAAAGCACAGAGTAAGCGCCTTAGAACATGTTACATTTTGGATGAGCTAACAACAAATGGAACAATTTTGGCAGCTTCTACAAGTCGTAGTAGCTTCTAGAGCGGATATGCAATCTTCTTGAGTGGATGTGTCATCATCTTCTTTATTACAGTTAACAAAATCGTAATTAATTAATTAATTTATTTATTTAAGAATACAAGAAGTAGGCGGCGAAGCCGATAAAACTTCTATCAAGAAAACAAGCAGATACAAACAACTGCATATAAATGACACATTTGATACGATTCTTCCAGGGATAACTTTAATTTGTCCCAATTATTTTCAAAACTAATTAATTCCTGTTTTATCTGATTGGGAGTAGTATGTGGATTGAATTTCAACATTTTTATATCCAAATATTCATCTTCTAACGAATAGGCTGATTCATTTAAATTCCCACGATACGAAAGACCTCATTTGCCAATTAACTTAATTACATTAATAACAATCTCTAATATTTTACAATTACTTGTTACTTGATTATTGTGCTGCTTCAGGTGTTCGCTGAATAAAAGTGTATTCACAGTTTTACATTTCAAAAATAAAAAGTACGATTCACAACTTTTTTGGTGGTTTACAAATCTCTCGTGTTCATCAATTCTTTGATATACGTGCTTCCAATCGGACATACATTGTGTAAAACTGTTTGTTTCACCGGTATCCCCAAAAGCCAAACAAGCTGTACAGAACAAGGCTTTTTTGTTAAAACTGTAGGTAAGCCACATTCGATCGAACAAAAGCTTTTTTAACATTAAATGGAATATTTTCTTGTGTTTTAGGAATCTGAGGGTGGCATTCAAAAAAATGTAACTCATTTACATTGGGTAGTTCAAAGTGGTTAAACTCAAAAAACTCAATCTCTGAAGATTCTTGCTCACGTTCATATAATTTGGGTGTAGCATTATTACTTACAGCAGCTATAACTCAACTTCACAGAATTCGTTCACAGTTTCTTTATTTTTCCTGAGTGTCAATATGAGTCGGTGCTTCTTGTATACTTTGAAGTGAATGCACTACAGAAACACTATCCGCAGTTTTCGAGATAGGTTTCAAAAACATTGTGTCCAGAGATATGCACTTCCTTGCTTCTTCGTTCATTTTGCGTCTTTTTGTCTCGCGAATTTTTTCCGCGCCTCCTTTGACTTTTTTACTATTGTCTTTATTCATTTTAATTTTAAAACAAACTAAACTTCCAACTTCTCCAAAAACTACAATTACTCCGTTATTAGAAAATAAGCTTGGTCTAACTTGCGCGACGGTTACTCACTAATTTTCTCGCAAAGGAAAATAATTTCTATTGCGATTTTCATAAGCGACGCCCACTAAACTCGGTAACCAAAAGGGGAAGCCCCGTGATACAGCAAACCGTTTTGAATAGCTTGGCTAAGGTACACCTCTCACCTATCTGATTTAGTCATTCCAAAAGGTTGTTGACCGGCAGTAGAAGTACAATTATATTTAATTTTCGATAAATCCAGATTTTCAAAAATTGTCACATTTACCTAATTGTCCAAAGTAAATGGAAATTATACAAATGAAACAAAACGTTTCAGTCACATTTATAAAGACCGCGGCCCAAATTGGACCAATTGGACCGGCCTTTCGGGAAATCTCCCGAACTCCCGATGGTCCCATCCGTGCCTGGTCTTGCAGGTACTAGAATTTTAAAGTGATTTCTTAAAAAGCATACTATAAAACTTCTTAAAAATAGGATGCTGTTTATTATTTTTTATTTAAAACGATGTGTAGTAAAATCCTCCCGTAAGCCGACACCCACGGTTCAAAGTTTTTGTCTGTCTATTAGAGGCGTTCGCTTAAGGGAAAAATTAATTTTTATGTAAAAAAAGATTTATTATGCCTTTAAATACACTTCACTGCAAAATTAAGGGATCAGAAATAAAAGTGCAATATTTTTTTTATCGTCGAAAATATTGTTATGAAGCTCATAGGCAATAAAGATAGCACTATTTATCGCTACATATGCTTATTTTAGGGACATTCATAGCTTGAGATACCACAAAAATTCTGCTTAATAACAAATACTGCAGAAATCGCATAAGTCTTGTAATTAAAAGTTGCCTGTCAGGGTGTTCTAAATAATTGATACAGTGATATAAATCAAAATAAATGGCAGCCGATGTCCATCGAAACTCTCTTTCGGAGGTAGATGTATCTAAAGTGGTCACACTGCTCGAGGAAGGCTATAGTCAGAGAGAAGTTGCTGCAAGGCTTTTAGTTGCGCAGTCACTAATTTGCAGAGTGTCTCGGCGGTTTCGAATGACAGGTAATTATACCAGGAGACCTGGCCAAGGTCGTAAAAAGAAAACCACCATGCGAGAAGACCGGTATTTGGTCGTAACAGCGCGACGTGAAAGGCTCATCACTGCTCGATCACTGAAGAATGATCTCCAACGATCCACCGGAACAGTAATTAGCTGCGATACCATATTGAAGAGACTACATGATGCTGGTATGAAGGCAAGACGTCCTGCAACCGGTCCAATTTTGACCCCCCTTCACCAGAGGCTACGTTTAACATTTGGTCATGATCGTTTCAACTGGGGAGATGAAGAATGGGCAGCAGTGTTGTTCACCGACGAGTCTAGATTTTGTCTAACCACCAATGATCGAAGTTATGTTATTTAATGTTTATTAATAGTCCGATCTTTATTGCGTATGAGTTTCATAACAATATTTTCAACAATAAAAAAATATCGCACTTTTATTTCTGATCCCTTAATTTTGCGGTGAAGTGTATATATAACATAATACAGATAAGGGCTAATAATAAAATTATTAAAACAAAGTATGTCATAATCTCTGAAACTTCTTTGTGACCCTTCAATAATAATTTTGTTGGGTATTTTGCCACACTACAAAATGAAGAATATTAGAACATGAACGTTTCGGAAGACAAATCTACTTGCGTTTTCAACAATTAACTAATTAAACTAAACATTAACTAGAAGAACTTAGCAACTAACCTGCCCAATAAACAGCATGACACTGACAGCCGACTATTTGATTATATCTTTAAGAATGGATAGTTATTGTCTTATTAACTGATGTATATGATTATAAAGTTATTATATACCGGGTGGCCATAAATATCTGAGATCCCGGTAGCCATGGAATTAGCTACTTATAAATGTTGGTTAGCATTATATTTCAATTACGATAAGTATTGGTACCTATGTAATGTAATAAAATGCAATAAGAGGAGAGGAATGTGCCCCGGATTCTGCAGTTTAGCGTATGACTCGATTATAAAAATCTCCTGCTCTAACTCCATTACTTATTGCAATCTGTAATAATTTTTGACAGATATGAATTTTAGTTGTGATGACATTAATGACATTTAGTTAGGTTGGACTCATCACTTTAATAAAGCGGTGTTGATTCCAAAGGTAATGTGATATCAGATATTTATGGCCACCCGGTATATACAGGGCGATTCATAATTAGTGAAACAAACTGAAATGGTAGATTCATCATGCCAAAAGAAGACAAAAAGTCTATATGAACATATGTACTTAACCAAACGATTACCTAGATACAGGCTGTTGCTTGTTGCATAAGTAACATAATTGTTTCCAATTATTAATAATAACAAGGCATATCAAGTGCCACCAAAACAAAATGTGCGTTACATCTGACAGATATTCATCAGTAGTAATTTGTGTTTTGCAAATGTTCTAATAATCGATTTGTTTTGATTGTTAAACTGTACCTACGTTAATTACTTAATGGAGGGGTTTACTTCAGAGGGGTATGCTGATATGGTGTTCATTTATGGGTATTGTGAAGGTAACGCACGTGGTGCAGCTAGAGAATACCGGCAAAGGTATCTAAACATCTATTGCTGAACTTGATATGCCTTGTTATTATTAATAATTGAAAACAATTATTTCACTTTTGCAACAAGCAACAGCCTTCATATTGAAGGTTTTTTGTATTAGTATACTACTGCTATGAATATCATAAAGTGTATTATTTCTGTTGTATTCGTTAACTGTTAAAATGGGATTTCCCGTAAACTTGATAATAAATAAATAAATAAATAAATATTTCTCGACCCGGACAATATCTTTGAGGAAACCTTTGTGCATAAAGCCACGCTGCAGCTACTGAATTTTGGTGTACTTTCCCATACGTTAATACCATATCTATGAGTTTTGCATTGGTGAAATTAGGTGCCATAATTTTTCTTTTAAGAATAAAAGAAGCTCCAATTTGTCAATTAGTTACTGAGAGTGACAGATACAATTCAAAGTAAATGCGATAATTTTATATTTTACTAGTGCACCACTCTTAATATAATTAAATCGTTATCTCCGTTAATAAAAACTTTGACTACACTTTTTTACTTCCTTTTACAATAAAGGAAGTATTGGATTCACCTCAAAAATTCGAAATTGAGTTTTCAACACATCTTCACGTTTTAGAGTCCCCTGATCCCAAAAAACATTTTTTTTTTCATTGGTCTGTCTGTGTGTGTCTGTGTGTCTGTCTGTGAACAGAATATCTCAAAAACGGCAAGAGGTATGGCGTTGAAACTTCATATATAAGTTTTGTGTACTATGTAGATGCGACAGCAAGCTTTTGAAGAAAATCGCTTAACCGGAAGTACGTGTTTACTCTTGTGATTTTTCAGTTTTTTTCGATTTTTTCAAAAACGGCTCTAACGATTTTTTTAAAATTGTACATTTTTATTATATTTTTAATGTGTTTTGATGTGAGATAGGTGATTTTCCAGTTGAATACTTCTAAAATGGGTTTCTTTTGTTTTTTTTTCTATTTTTCGTATTAACTCCTATTTTAAATTGAACACCTGATATATTATTACATTTTTGAATTCAGCTTAAAATTCTAGAGAAAATTTGTCTCTTGAACTAACACTCTGTTTTGTACCGTTTTTGTAAAATTTGTAATTTTTGACAAATGCTTAAAAATTTAAAATAAAATTTTTGGCTAATTATAAGATCACTGTAAAAGGAAGTTGTGTGCGTGTATCACACCAGATTTTTTATTAACCATCACTACACATCACAAACTATCATTTCTCGCAATTATACGTACAAGTCAAGAATCACCCTGTATATATTATATATGTTAGCACTTCAGGCCTTAAGGGCCAGGGCTTGGTTTATGGCTTCTTTCCACTTCCTTCTATCTCTGGCCAGGTCTCTCCATTTTGTTACTTGCAGCTTTTCTAGGTTCTCCACTATCCCCTCCATCCATTGCTTCCTTGGTCTCGCTTCTTCTTTCTGGCTCTTCCATTCACGTCTTTCTTGTCGCTCTGCCTGTGTTCATTCTCTCCAAATGTCCTAACCATCTTAACCGACTTTGCATCACAATCTTCGTGATTTTGGGTTCTTTATATAAAGGGTGTTTTTTTTGAGTGGGAGAACTTTAAATTGAAATAAAACCCAGAAAAATGTTTTTAATATCCATGAAATTGGCTTTATTTGAAAGATAATTTTATGGCATTTATGTTTCAATATGAATTCGGGCATGTGACCGTCGCGGCTGGCGTGTACATGACGTAATCTGGAGGACCACTTTTCACACACTCTTCGCACTAAATCAGGCTGTATTTCGGCAATAAAGCTTCGAATGTTGGCTTCCAAGTGCTTAATTGTTTCCGGTTTATCGACTTAGACATGCGACTTTACATATCCTCAAAGAAAATTATCTAACGGTGTGAAATCGCACGAAAGAGGTGGCCAGTTAACAGATCCACTTCGTGGATCCATTTTGTGGATCTGTTAATTGGCCACCTCTTTTGTGCAATTTGACGCCGTTAGATTATTTTCTTTGAGGATATGTAAAGTCGCATGTCTACGTCGATAAACCGGAAACAATTGAGCACTTGGAAGCCAAGAGTGTGTGAAAATTGGATCTCCAGATTACGTCATGTACACGCCAGCCGCGGCGGTCACACGCCCGATATCATATTCAAACATAAATGCCATAAAATTATCTTTCAAATAAAGCCAATTTCATGGATATTAAAAACATTTTTCTGTGTTTTATTTCAATTTATAGTTCTCCCACTTTAAAAAAAACACCCTTTAGGTTCTTCAATTCTTTGTTGGTTGTTTTCCTCTAAAGTTCTTTGGATTTTTCTTTCTCGTATTTCCAACTTGTACACGTCTACTTGTGTTAACACCCACGTATCTGATGCGTAGGTTACCGTCGGTCTAATTGTGCTTTGGTATACGTGTTTTTTGACTGCTCTTGAAATGGTTTTAGCACTTAGTATCTTGTGTAGACCTTACTGCGCTTCTTGTCCCTGTCATGATTCTTCATTCCATTTCGTGATAGTTGGATCCTTCGTTGTAAACTTCTACTCTTAGGTACAGGTACACTTCACTAACTACCTTCTCTAGTGAACACTGTTTCCCATTGTTTATCTTCATTTCTAGATTTTCCTCTACTTACTGGTTTCTACTTCCTGATACCATGTATTTCGTCTTTGTTTAATTAATATTCAAGCCTAACTCATGGGCCTCTTAAATTATTCTTTTAATTATGTCCTTTGACAGTTACTCGACCCACCAAAAACGGTGTAGGTATAGCAGTGTTTGCAAAGTGAAACGGAGTTTAAACCGCGAAAGAACAATTATTAGTGGAAAGTTTACGTAGTGAGGTTAAAAATTGTGTGAACTGAGTACAATAATTAAAGGGCAAAGGCAAACAAGTGAGGAACGCGCTGAACTAGAAGGACGAAGGTTGCGTAACACGATATACGCAATACGTCACAGCGCGCGCGTCACGCCCAGCGAGGTCATGTTTACAGAGCCACGATTCGTCCATTCAACGCGCAATATAAACAAGATAAAGAAGACCACACACGCACGAATATCAAGCACATTTTATGAGTTGATACAGTCAAAAACCGGAAATGGAAGGCGAAGATATACAAACGAGGACACGCGAAATCATGGAGGAAATACGGAAGAACCAAGCGGAAACACAAGTAGAGCTCAAAAAAAGACTAGACGAAATGAGGAATAACTTAATAGAAATAAACGATTTAAGAGAAAAGATGAGAATAACAGAGCAAGAAAGACGCTTGGAAAGGGAAACATTATATAAAGAACTAGAAAGATTAACACAAAAATGGCAACGGCAGCATATACCAAGAGATAAAGCAAGAAGTGTATATTCCGCGGAGGAAATGATACGACTACGTAATAAGAGCTGCAGCAAATTGGAGAAAGAAACATGGAGGAAAAAAACTATAGAATTGGGCATCAGGACAAGTAAAAAAAGCGAATACAAGAAAGCAATGAAAAGCGATGGAGAAAAATCAGGCCGAGGAAAGGACAAAAACACATTCAAACTGGAAGATCAGCTTAAGATAGGATCGTGGAATGTACGAGAAACATATCAAGAAGGCTCCCTGAAACATCTAACAAATGAGATGGAAAAGTACAAAATAAAAATATTGGCAATACAGGAATCGAAACAAAAAGGAAATGAAATTATGGAGATTGATGACTTCATATACTTTAACAGTGGGGGAGGAGACAGACGGTTAGGAGTAGGCTTCATTATAAAAAAGGAGTATAGAGCAGCAGTAGCTGAATTCAAACCAATATCAAATAGAATGTGCTACCTACGATTGAGAGGAAAGTATCAGAAAATAACGTTACTAAACATTCATGCTCCAACCGAGGTATCAGAAACGGACACAAAAGAGGAGTTCTATAATACGCTAGATGAAGTATACAAAAAATTACCCAAATATGATCTCAAAATTCTAGTAGGAGATGCAAATGCGGAGATAGGGAGAGAAGAGTGCTATAGACCCACCATTGGCAAATATAGCAAGCATGAAGTTACCAATGAAAATGGACAGTTACTAATAGACTTTGCCAGAGAAAAAGACATGAGAATAAAAAGCACCTATTTCCAAAAAAAAACAATACATAAGGGCACTTGGAGATCTCCAGATGGCTCATACGTGAACCAGATAGACCATGTACTCATTGAAAAGAGCGAAGAAAAATGTATAAAGGACATAAGAGCCTACAGAGGACCAGACGCTGATTCTGACCACCTACTACTCGGTATAAAATTCAAACAAGAAATACCAATAGAAAGAAACAGAGGAAAAACAAAAAAGTCACGGAAAGAAATAAGCAGGATGGCAAAAGACGAAGAAAAAATTGAGTATCAAGAAAAACTAATTAACAGGCTAGAAACAATACAAGAGTCTGATGATATAGAACAACTCTGGACCGAAATAAGTAAGGCAATGAAACAGAGCGCATGTACAGACAACCCGATTAACACAAAGATAAACAAAAAATGGTTTGATGCAGAATGCGAAAAGGAGTTACACAGGAGAAGCACACTAAGAATGGAAATGTTGAAATCCAACACCCACCAAGAAAAGGAAGCATACAAAACGCAAAGAAAAAAATGCAAAAAAATTTTAAGGGAGAAAAAAAGAAAACACAAGGAAGAATTAGTGAACAGTATAGAAAATAGCTACAGGAAAAACGAGACAAGAAGCTTATATCAACAGCTAAAAAGAGAAAGGAAGGGATTCCAAACAAAGCCGATATTCTATAAAAACAAATCCGGGGAACTAGTCGGAGCGCAAAAAGGCAAGTTGGAGCTATGGAAGGAATATTTCAACGATCTATTGAACTCAAAAGTAAATAACAATGGCGACGCAGAAGAAGAAGAAGGGATAAACGAAGAACTCCATAACCAAGACAACGAAGAATCACCACAATTGGAAGAGATCGAAGAAATAGTAAACAATCTTAAAAATAACAAAAGCTCTGGGAATGACGAACTACATGCGGAACTATATAAAAACGGCGGAAAGCAACTGACAAAAAAGATTTGGTGGTTGATCAGAGAAATATGGGTCCAAGAAAAAATGCCTCAACAGTGGAACGAAGCGGTGTTATTACCGATCTACAAAAAAGGAGATAAAACAGACTGCAGTAATTACAGAGGTATCGCATTACTAAACGTAGCGTACAAAATTCTGGCCACCCACCTGAAGAACAAGTTAAAAATAGAGGTAGAGAGTAGAATAGGCGAGTACCAAACAGGGTTTAGGAAGGGTAGATCAGTGATAGACCAACTATTTGTTTTGAGAAAAATACAAGCCGAAAGTCATGAGTACAGGAAGGAAACACACATAATTTTCATAGACTTCAAACAGGCGTTTGACTCTATCAACAGAAAAGTACTATACAAAGCATTGCAAGAACTAGACATAAACAGGAAACTAATAAAACTAATAAAACTAACCTTAGAACATGCAACCAATATGGTAAGAATAGGACAAGACCTGTCAGAGAAGTTCGAAGTATATGAAGGACTGAGACAAGGAGACCCACTGTCCTCCATACTGTTCAACTGCGCATTGGAGTATGTCATGAGAAAAGCAGCACTAAACAGAACAGCATTGCTATACCACAACAAACATCAATGCTTAGCCTTTGCAGATGACTTAGCGATATTAACAAGAAGCAAAGAGGAACTAAAAAAGGCAACCCTGAGACTAGAAGAAGCAGCGCAGTTAATGGGACTAACTATAAACGAAAACAAAACCAAGTACATGACATGGACAGACCAAGAGTACAGTAGCGCAAGTAGACTAAACATAACGACAAAAAAAGGGAAAACATATAGCATAGAAGAGGTAGAAAGATTTACGTATCTCGGTATGGAAATCCACAGAACACCTGATACAAGTAGAGAAATACAGAGAAGAATAATGGCGGGAAATAGATGTCTGCAGGCATTCAGAGGCCCCATATATAACAAAAATATATCAAGAGGACTAAAAATCAGGATCTATAAATCTATAATAAGACCGATAGTGATTTATGCGAGCGAAGTATGGTCGTTGGGATCGGCAGAATGCAAAAGGTTAGGAGTGTGGGAGAGAAAAGTGCTCAGAAAGGTGTACGGAGGGAAGAAAGTCCAGGACAAATGGGAAAGAAGAACTAACAGGGAACTGCAGGAACTATACAACGAACCGAACATAATAGCAACCGTCAAAGGGCAAAGACTGCGATGGATAGGGCACATATCAAGGATGGACAACAGAAGAATGCCTAAAAGAATATTGGACAGTAACATAGGAGGAAAGAAAAGAAGAGGGAGGCCGAGATCAAGATGGAAAAAAGAAGTAATGGAAGATATAGAACAGTGCGGGATTAAGAACTGGCGTGAAAAGACTGGAGATAAAAAAGTGTGGAAAAATACAGTGAATCAAGCCATGGGTCTACTAGGCCTTTAGTGCTAACATATATATATATATAATTATGTCCTTTAGCTCTTCCTTTGTTCTTGCCATTATCGCTACGTCATCTGCGTATGCAATGCACTGGTAGGAATTCTTCATTATTGTTCCTTGTCTCTTGATCTTGCTTTTTCTTACTATCTGTTCTAGTACTAAGTTAAATAAGACTGTTGATAATGGGTCACCTTGTTCTAGTCCTGTGTTTGTGACAAACAGTTTTGTTAGTTCTGCGCCTATTTTAACTTGATTGACTGTGTATTTAGTATAATTTCCACCAACCGAATAAGTTCTCCTGGAAATTTTAATTCTTATAACACTGCCATAGGCCTATTTAACGTTTACGAACACCATATATAGTGGTATTCTTTTTCTCCAGCATTTTCCTTGCACTTGTGTTAGCGAGAAGATTTGGTCGGTTGTAGATCTGTTGCTTCTGAATCCACACTAATAATCTCCTACTGTTTCTGAGAAGCGGCGGCATCCACTCTTAGGGTAAAAGCGCACATCTGCGCTATGTCACTTTTGCTCCTTGAGCCATTCCCTAACCACTCACCAAATTTCACGTCAATCGGTCAAGGTTTAAAGAATTCTGAGGTAATAGCATATTTTTACCTTCAACGACTGGACTAACACTTTTTTAACTTCAACCTCTACACCAACACTTCATTGTATCATCTCTTCTACATCTTTCTTGGCTGTACTTGGGGTTTTGATATTCTACCCTTTGATAACAATATTTGTTCGTTTCTTTTCTCTTCTTTCTCCATTCTCTCTTTCAGTTCTTCTATCTCACTTCGTAACTTCGATTTCTCGTTCCCCCATCCCACTTCCCTTTTAATCAGTTCCTCTTTTAGCGCTCTTCATTCTTTTCCATACTTTTTTAATTCGTCATTGTTTCACTTGATTCATTTTTTTAGTCATTTTCTCCATCATTTTGCAAAGCTTCTCCATGCCTTCTGCTTTAGGTTCGGTCCTTCATCTTGGGCTAGTGTTCTATCCTGTATCTTCTGCATGACCTTGCTTTTTTTGAAGATATTTTGATCCTGGCTGTATTCTGCTTCTGTCGCTTCTCTATTTCTTGTAAAGTAATCTTTCACTGAACCTGCACTAAAACTTCGGTCTCTACTCATTTGTTTCCTCCTATTTGCGTAAATTTGTGGAATCTTGGCAATTTACGTCTTTATGAATGAATTACGGGCGTGTAGTTGTCGTCGTGACCGTATATTTTATATGGGGTTCTTTAGCTATTGCTTGCCGAATTATTTATTGCTATTATGTAGGATTGCGAAAAGAGTCTCCACCTTGTAGTTCAGAGACACTTCTCCCTTATCAATCCCTGCCTTTAAGAAGTTCGGCTTGTTCCGGCAACACACCTTTTAGAACTGCTGCGTTTTCATCTCTTTTAGTCGTGTTTGTAATTGGCAACCTCAATTATTAAGCTTACATACAGGCTTGCTTTCTACGTAGTGCTGTACAGATCTTTACTGCTATTTTAACTTGTTACAATTTATTCGACACGTCGGCAATATTATTTATTTTTGTCCAAACTTACACGCCCTAGTTCGAATTATGCTAACTTATAACCTTATTAATTACAGTATTTCTCCTGCATATGCCAACCCGCTGTACTATATTGCGTAAGATGTGTTGCATATCCCATTCAATTTGAAATCCGTTGGTTGCGGTTATCTCTTATCAAATTACAAAGTAAGGTTACGGTGTTCAGCTTAAATTACTAATCTGACCTGGTTCTCTGCAGTTATCATTTAGGGGAGAAGGTTCCACAATGAAACACTTTTTTTGAGGCTTGAGAAAAAATTGATTCTGTTGACAAATTAAAAATAATTATTGCAAATTACAGCTTTGAACTTTGGCTGTGATTATTGTATGCAATTTAGGTTCTATTTCAAACTCTAAAAAAAATAGGTATTTTTGAAAAAAAAAGTTAGATATGTTTCATTTTGGAACTAAGGCCAACTTATAAGTTTTTTTCAGTTTGAGGCGTAATGAACTTATCTCGCATTTTCTCACTCTTGCGGAGGTAAGTCACTCGAAATTCGTCATCCTGGAGGACTTCCAAGATTTTGGCAACACAATAGACCAGTTTGTTGTCTAGCCGTTTCGGTAAATTCTACCAGGACATAAGTCACCTTTGTCCGGTCCTCTCGGCAGCTTCTCAAATCCTGAAAGCTGTGGTTCGGGCATCCAGTCGTCATCGTCGCTGGAAGAAATAGCATTGTTGAATCTTGAGAATTCGCTTATGTCAGAAGAACTGGATGTTGGCGAATTATCAGGAGAGTCCAGGACTTTTATTTTCGCAACAGCTTTCTTTTTCTGATTTATTTCTGATGCCTTTCTTTCGAGTTCCTCTTTCTCAGGTGTGTCAGTCACTATCATAAACTTCCCGTTTTTCTTTCTTTCGCTTTTGGGAATCCTCTGAGTTCCTGGGGGGCTCAAAAATGCACTTTTTGTTTGTTCTCGTTTAGGTTCTGTGAACATGATGAAGACTGGCTGATGTTGAGGTTATTGTTCGCTGATACCTCGGTTCGCTTTGGCAACATCTCACCCATATCATCCGAGTCAGCATCTTGTTCAGGCATTATGAAATTTGTATTGCTTGTTGACGCATTTTTTCTAGAACATTACCATCAGCTGCATCATTCTCTTTTGGCGGGATTGGAAAGTCCTCGTCAGAGAATATATTCCGATTAAAGGGAGAAATTTCTGTTCTTGAAAAGCAGATCTTATATACGTCGGAGTCATGGATCTATCATTCGCTATTTTCACACAGTACCCAATATCTTATAATGACAATGTGATTCCATGGTGGTTCAAAAGTCAGGCTTGTATTGCACTATTATAATGTGCTTTGAATGACCCAAATATTGAAACATTCAACGGTTGAAGCTGATTTGAACAAGGCGGTGGTAACGTCAATATAGTCACACCGTTTTGTTTTAGCCAGATCTAACGTTTCAATAGACAAATGGCTTTCATGATTGTCCATTATCAGACAACTTGGATTTTCAATCGAACTTTGGGTGGCATTAATGAAATGCTTCATCACTTGAATGAATAGTTCTTTATTCATCCAGCCTAACTGCGCTACCAAACCAAGAGTTCCAGGAGGTGCGTCTTTCGTCATCACTGGTTTGAATTTGACTCTGGAAAGATCATAGCTGGGGGATAGCAAATTCTGAAGCGCATATAATTGCACAAGTGGTAACAAGCATGCCTCGTTCTCCATTTGTGCATTGGCTGATTTGGCGCGAATCCTTTTCGCCCAAAACTTTTTCTGTGGTTTGAACTGTTGATGTCGCAGTTTAGTCTAAGTTATATATTCTTGTTTCATCTCGAAAACCCTCATGTCTTTGAAGAACTTCTTCCAGTTTATTATAAAATGCTGCCACATTATGCTTCTTAAATGAAGTGGCTCTGGAGAGATTGCATGCTTCAGGTTTTCTGCAAGAAAGTCGAGGATGTCGAATACGAATATATTTATACCATTCTTCGCCAGCTGATTTGTTCACCCTCCAGCTATCGGGAACAGTAATATGCTTTTTGATTGCCATTTCGAATGCTAGTTTTCGGCAGTCCTTTGGTGTTAGTTTGTAAAACATTTTTGATGATACAGCAAGATATTCTTCCAAAGATTTCTCTTGAGCCTTCGTAAATATGATTCTATTATTATATCTAGGTCGCAGAACTGCATCAGGATTTGTATTCTGCTTTTTAATATAAAATAAAATTACCTAGATATAGTCACGTAAGACAAATCCAACTCCGCAGCAGTTCTTCTGCAACTGTAGTCTTGTTCTTTCACAAGTCATATAGCTTGCTTGATCTGGTCTTCCGTAAACATTCCTCTTCTCGATTTTCTTTTCCTGGTTTTCGCGATTCTGCTGAAAAACCACCAAAACTAATTTTTCTGCAAAATAGGTTCCACAATGAAACAGTTTCATTGTGGAACCTTGTGTCCCACCATTAAAAACATATTGTCATGCCCAAGCACATGCTGCTTGCGAAAACGTTTCATAGTGAAAGTGTTTGTAAAGACCTATTCTTTCACCCTATACGGAAACAATTGCACAAAGATTTTTACCAGGCTTTTTCGACAAAAACTGACAGGTATTTATATTTGGTGCTTACCTGAATTTCACATAATAATCCACTCTCGCACAGTCAGTCTTGATCCATCTCCGAAACTTTGACAGAACGAACTAACACACAGGATGCATATTATAACGCAGAGTTTTAAACTTTGATATTTCATTGTGGAACCCATTTCAGGGTGGAACCAGCCCAGTGGGTTTCTTGTAGTCTCTGTTGTTGACTTTCTTTATGAAATGGGTGAAATCATTTGCTTGAATGACCCAGAAAGTTGGTTTTGATTTTAGGGATGCGCTGAAGCGAGTTTTTTCTGCTTCGGCTGAATACCAAATATTCATCCTAAAATTTCACCGAAGCTTGAAGCTTAGGCCGAATCATAATACCGAAAAATGAACACCTCTAAAAACACTAATACAGAATTTTTGTTATTATAGTAATAAAATAGGACACAGATATTGAAATACGAAATAACAGACCTACCAACGACCATATCAAATATTTGTAAAAAACATAAGAACTACTTAAACACAAAAATAAAGCTTTTTTTTCTTTCTGCACTTCACAAATTTTTAATTATCACACAACCTAATACGAGGGAACCGAGAAAAATTTTGCCTTTCTCAAAGATTAACTTGTTTTTTATTTTGAAACGGTTTGTACAATTTTAACTTTTTCTATATAGTCTCCTTGCAAATCCACACATTTCTGCCACCGTTGCTTCAACTTTAAAATCCCGTCTTTATAGAAGTCTGCATTTTGCTCCTCCAGCAACTGGGAAACTGCACTTTTCACACTTTCATCATCTTTAAAATGTGTTCCACGTAAATGACTTTAAGTTCCTAAATAAATGGTAATCAGAGGGTGCCAAATCAGGTGAATATGGTGGATGTGGCAAAATTTGGAAACCCAATTCGGCTGCTTTTGAAGTTGCTGCAATGCAAGTATGGGATGAGGTGGTGTCATGCTGCAGCAGGACACCGTGGCTAAGCATTCCCCTGTGTTTCAGTTTAATATTTTCCCTCAATTTGCTTAAAAGAGACACATAATAGTCTGCAGTAATCGTATGTTCTTTTTTTAAAAAATCTATGAGTATAACACTTCTTGAATCCCAAAAAACTGAAAGCATCATCTTCCCGGCCGATGGCTTGACTCGAAACATTTTTGGGGGCGGCGAATTACTGTGCCGCCACTGCATGCTGGATTGTTTTGTCTCAGGATCAAAGTGATGAACCCAGCTTTCGTCCATTGTAAAGATTTTGTCAAAAAAATTATCCGGGTCAGCTTCAGAATAATTTAAAAGTTGATGACAAATGTCTACTCGATAATGCTTTTGAAAAGGTGTCAGCATGCGTGGCAGCTACCTGGCAGATATCTTATTCAGGTGTAACTAATCGTGTAAAATAGATCTTACCAATCAATCGCTAATCTTTGTACTTCTTACTATCTCATCCACCGTAATTCTCCTGTTCTCCATAACTAATTTTTCCACTTTTGCCACCATTTCTTCATTTTGTGCAGTTGCAGGGCGCCCACTTCTTTCATCGTCTTCTAAGCTTATTCTTCCATGTTTAAATTCTATTGCCCAACGTCTAACTGTAGATTGTGAAGGTGCAGACTTCCCATATACATTTCTTAAACGTTTCGAAATTTCCGTGAAGTGAATTCCCTCTTTTGTGAGAAATTTTATTACAGCACGGTACTCGATTTTTTCCATTTTCGATTAACCTGTTATATTCTGTTTTATAAATCAGAAGTTAATAAACGAAACTATGAAATTTGCAGGCACAATTACCAAAACTTTGACAATTATGACAATCAAGAAATTTTGTTTTTTTTCCATGGCCTAATGAGATCGGCAGAATTTTTCTCGGTCCCCTCGTATTTCCAAACACCACTTATTTTTTTATCCATTTTAAACGAATGTAGTCTAAACCAGGGTCTAAACTTCAGCTTAAAACGCGAAATGAAATAAATATTCTAACCATGTATAGCAATTTTCTGAGTTGCTTCGGCCGAAACGGTCCGCCGAAGCGGCTGAAGCCGAATAACTGAAAAATAGACCGATTCGGCCGAATACCGAAGCCGAATCGATGCTTCGGCATATCCGTATTTAGTTTCAAAGCAAATGTTTCAGCTGTTCACTCACATTTAGGCAATGTTGACCTACATGAAGTTATTACTGTACTTTAATTGTTTAGACTACATTTTGTTTGTTTTTATCATTGTGTATCACATAATATGCTGAATATCATCATCATTATTGTAAGAGAATGTTATGTGAATATGAAAGAACAATTACTTTAAAGTTGTAAAATTTTCCCTTTTTTTTCCTGCATAAGTAAAATTTTAAATTGTTTATTCTGTAGTGTTGAATGTGTTGAGAGAAATAAATAAAATTATTATTATTTACAGACATGAAAAGAAAATATGTAAATGATAACGTAAACCTAACAGAAGCTACTCATTTTGCAACTATAGCATCCAGTTGGAGTGTATCACATCAAGGTTTACCTTTGAGTAAACTTCCTCTAAATGCTTTCACAACTTCAGAAATTTTGCGGTTACACCTGTTGTCATCTGGAGCCCGCATGAACAAAACAGGAGCAAAGTGGAGATATCAGCATAGAGGTGGATACACCAGTGAAGACGATCCCGCTCTCTATTTACTTTTGAAACAGCCACATATAGTTAAAGCTTTAGCGCTACACAGCGTAACTGAATTACCAATAGGAAATAAATTGAAAATCGTTCATTGCTTAATCTATCAACTATTAACTTATGAAGCCATTCGAGATTCCATAGAGGACCGGCTAGAAAAATCAAAACAGGCAAAACTTAATCTGCAATCTCTCCAAATCGCTGAGCGACGACGTGAACAAGAGTATATTACGGTCACGATAAAAATTAATAAAGAGTGCCGAGAAAATAATATAGATCCTACACCAGAACTGGATCGCTTAGCAGAAGAGAGTAAAAGGAAAAAGAGTCACGGAGTAAGAAAAATGAATGGACTCATGAAAACAGCAGCCAAGAATCAAACTTTGTTGGGGCAGGATCGGGCTTTCCGCAAGTAATTATACTTTATTTTTATTTTAGTAGTTGTAGGTTTCCATGAAATCCCTTAAACAACGGAATGCGTTTTCTGTATTGATTTTTTAAAACTTACAATCAAAACTTTGTACACGACAAACAAAAATTTAAACTTCTACGTAAGCGTGGTGAAGTACAATTTTAAAATAGGTAAAATTTTCATAAGACATTATTTTTTACCCAAATTACAGGGGTAATAATTTAGAAATAGGATTACATACTATAAACATTTAACATTTCGAGAACATTTTCAGAATTTATTTAAATTGGGGAAAATACGAATTATAAAAACCGATTGCCTAATTGGAATTCTTAATTAGAATGTGTTTTGTCACTTTTGAGGTAAGATATTAAATTGAATTTTTGTTAATTGGAAACCCTAGTTGGTTATAAAATCTTTAAGGAATATCCCTAAAAGGGATATTGGCAGATGGTACTATATTTTGAGCATAATTCCCATCCATTTCTCTACTTTATGATGAATTGAATAAACTGGAAATATTTAGAAAATTATGAATTATATGCAAAACACAAATCCCCAAGTACAAAATGAAGGTGTTATTCGCATAAACCCATAATTAAACGCCTATTTAAAAAAACTGTCTGAAACCAGATTTTACAATAGCGAGTAGCTGGGTGTTGGATACACAATTTTTGTTAAACAAGTTGTTGTAAATCATGTTTGAGGCATTGAAACCAGAATTTGCAGAAATTGCCAGAAATCAGTAAAAGCATTTCACCATAAATTTCAATGTTTGTTTTTTTGTAGTCTTATTAGGAATTTTCACTAATTGACGAGAATGTGAGCTTGCGTTGTCCATTACAATAACATACCGTGAGATCATTTAAAAGCGGGACAGAGAGTGCTATGGAATTTTTGTTTTAAGATTTGAACTTTGGTTAACAGCCATTTGTTAATTTATTTATTAAATTAACCTCAAACAAGACATAAGCTTTATTAAACGTCAAAAATTACAGAATATGTTTAAAAAGAGTGCTTTGGAATTTCTGTTTTTGAACATTTACTGTAATTTTTGACGTTTAATAAAGCGTATGTCTTGTTTGGGGTTAATTTAATAAATTGACAAATGGCTGTAACCAAAGTTCGAATCTTAATACAAAAATTCCATAGCACTCTCTGTCCCGTTTTTAATTGATCTCACGGTACTATTCGGCAACAGAAGTTGCTCTGTAAACCATTTTTCAAACAAAGCCGTGGACATATTTTTGTGATAATCTGCGGAGCAGTTTGCAATATTGTTTGCAGAACACATTAAACTATTTTTGATGAAACCATTTTTACTGTCGGCATAAACAATAATTATTCTTTTTTCTATAGAACAAGAGGTGTCTGAAGTACTATTTTCAGTGCCATCCATTGGGGATGTTGGCGGGTACCCGGTTACCCAGGTAATAGTCAACCTGGGTATATTTTCAGGATCCGGGTACCCGACTAGTAAATTATGTAATGTTCAGAAAGTCGGCCTTTTTCGGAGATGAGATGATAAAAATTTAAAAACAATAGGAATCAAGGGCGATTCAGACTGGCGTTAGCCTCGCGGTGGCGGCGCGGTAGCGGAGCGGTTCTTAAACTGCTCAGCAATTGCTCTGCACGCTATTAAATGATATGATTGAGACTAACAAGTAGTGCGGAAGCAGAAGCTGCAAGCCGGCCGTGATAGGGCGGTAGGCCGGCGGAGCGGTTTCGATTGATCGGGAAGCGATTTTTATGAATAAACCACGCAGTTAGATAAAGACAAAACCATGATTTAGAGTGAAATATGCAGTTCAGTACCGTCTTTAGTTGCGGGCAGATGTGATTGTGCTACAACATGGAAGAGCAACAAAACTTGTTAAAATGGGGCTATGACACAATGCCTACTGGTCGCAAACCCCAAATCAGAATTTGGTCATAACGCCCAACTTTGATTCTGGTCACAACGCCCAACTTCATCACAACGCCCAATTTTGATTTTGGTCACAACGCCCAACTTGGTTATAACGCCCAAAAGCGATATTGGTCACAACCCCCAACTTTGATTTTAGACATATCGCCCAGGCGGCACAGAAAGTAAGAAAAATGTGTATCTAAAATGAATAATAATAAATTAAACTTTTAAGATGAGGTAATAGGTAGGAAAATTTTCAAGTTCCCGTAAGTAGTATTAATATTATTTATTTTTCATAATAATTCAGTGGCGTAATGCGTTGTCCAAAAAGTTTCTAAATTCGGATTATAACATATAAAGTTGTATTTTTTATATGGAACTCATAGTTAGCTGTGGCATTATGAGAAAGAGGATTTTCTCCCATTTCAGTGACATATGTCGTATGGGATCGAATTATTTATTTTCACTACTTTATAGCAACAATTCACAATTTTTAATATTTCATCGTTTTCTAGTTGAAAACTTGTGCCATTTAGAATATACGTGATTAAACAAAGTTTTTGCGTTGTTACAATACCACCGTTTGATTGACAGAATTAATCACGTTTGATTGTTGCTTATAATATTATAGTGTCCTTCATATATCCATTTATCAGAACATTTTATTGTCCATTGAAACCTCTGCAGTTTCTCAAATTAAAAATGCATTTGCAAAAATGTAAATATTCTACTTCTATACGAAGGAGGTTCGAAAATATGAAAATGATTGAAGAAAAAAATACTCTTATTTTTCAAAATACACAAAAATGTTAATTGGAAGTATTTGATATAACATATCTATTAATACTTATTTAACAAACAAGTATGTTAATGAGAGCGATTAATAATCAAGACATTTTAATGCGCGAGCGCCAGCGACCGAGTTAATTGTAGATACTATTAATCGCCGATTAACATACGAGTTAGTTACAATATTTTTCCGTTGATCGTACAGTATTAATTTGAAGAAAATCTAATTTTATTCCATGAAAAGAATTTGACACTTAAAGTTTTGACATTAATGGTACCGGGTGACCATAAATGGTTGTGATTTTTTTCTTAGGTTGGCACTGTTTATGTTGGTGACATTGTAAGTCTATGTCAAATATGAGGTTAGCAGGTTAGGTTTTTTCCAATACATAAGAAAGGCGATAAGCTGCAGTGTACAAACTATCGAGGCATATCACTCCTCTGTACAACATACAAAATATTCACCCATATTCTAAGCCAGAGACTGACACCATACATCGAAAACTTGATAGGAGAATATCAATCTGGATTTAGGTCTGGAAGATCAACCACGGACCAACTGTTTACAGTCAAACAGATTCTTAGTAAAGGCTGGGAACATGACACAGATATATATCAAATATTCGTTGATTTTCGCCAGGCATATGATAGCATCAACAGAAATAAGCTATACCAGATTATGATCGAACTAGGGTTACCTATGAAATTGGTGAGACTAACTAAACTAACGATGTCTGACACCGAAGCACACATTAAAATACAAAGCCAACTAACAGAACCAATAAATATAACGCAAGGACTGAAACAGGGAGATAGACTAGCACCGATGCTATTTAACCTAGCTCTGGAATATGCGGTAAGAAAAATGTCGGTCAATAAGAACAACCTGCTGTATAATAAATCAACTCAGATGGTAGCATATGCCGATGACATAAACATAATGGCAAGATCTATGACAATGGCAAAAAACGCATACATAGAACTACAGGATGGGGCAAAAGAAATAGGACTAATTATAAATAGTCATAAAACAAAGATATTAGTCCAAACAAGAGCAAATATTCCGCTCCAGAACATGACTATCAGAGATGACAATTTAGAAATGGTTGACCATTTCATATACTTAGGGGTAAGCATCACAACAGATGGAAGTGAAGAAAGAGAGATTAGAAGAAGGGTAACTCTCGCGAATAAAGCTTATTTTGCCTTATTGCCAACCTTTAAAACCAAAGACATACATCGCAATACAAAAATAAGGATATATAAGACAGTCATACGACCAATACTATCCTACGGCAGCGAAATCTGGGTATTCAATCAGGCAGCAGTGGAAGCAGTAAATGGGTTCGAGAGGAAAATACTACGAAGAATTTTAGGGCCTATAAACGACAATGGAGTATGGAGAGTACGTTATAATTATGAATTGTATCAACACTTAGGAGAGGCATCAATTGAAACACACATAAGAATAAATAGACTGCGGTGGGCTGGCCATACAATCAGAATGACAAACGAAAGAATCCCTAAGAGAGCATTAATGGGAAAAATGGAAGGTAGAAGACCGGTAGGCAGGCCCAAGAAAAGATGGGAAGGTAACGTTGCCGTGGACGCAAAGAAGATCTTAGGTGTCCGAAACTGGAAATCATGCGCAATGGACAGAGATGGATGGGGGAAGAAATTGGAGGAGGCCAAGGCTCGAATCGGGCTGTAGCGCCATAGAAGAAGAAGGTTAGGTTTTGAGTCAGTTTGTGTCAAAACTGACGCAAAACCTAACCTGCTAACCTCGAATTTGACATAGACTTACAGTGCCACCAACATAAACAGATTTTTAAAATCGTTTATTAATAAAAAATCATTCATTAATAAGGGTCATTAATAGACGATTAATGAAACCCATAAATAAATGATCAACGGAAAAAATTATAATTGATTTTAAATTGTTATTTGGTCCGTTTGTTATTAATTTATTTAAAAATTTGACACAAAAATGAAATTTGTTTGCACTGATTTCGAATCACGTAATATCCTGGTTGCTAAGTGAGGGGAAACTTAGGTTTGACAGTACACGTTTATCGTATCCGTTGCTAAGTTAACTTTGAAGTATTGCATTTGGTAATACACAACGTGGTAAGAAAAAATAGGAGAAACCAGAAAAAAATGTTTTCGGAGCAAGTAACTGTGACTTTATGTTTGACACCTACTTTTAACCCCTTTAAATAACATTTTTGTCTATTTTGAAAAATAACGGTACTTTATTCTTGAATCATTTTCATATTTTTGAACCTCCCCTGTATACGAATATATTTACATTTTGGCAAGTGCATTTTTAGTTTGAGAAGATGTAGAAACTTGTATCAGGAATAAAACACTCTGATAAATGGACGATAAAAAAATCCATGTGTTACAAATTTATGAGGGGCAGTATATGTTATATTATACAGATTGGTGGTGCATAGTGTGAACATAGGCAGTCCATTGAGCTAGAATACATTTTATGGGCTTTGTATGCGTTAGGCAGAAGTTGACATATATGATTTAAAATCTTGTATCCTAGAATTCAGTGTTTTCTAAAAACAAAACCTTTTGATTCTGCGAATACTAGATGTTAATCGCATATAGGTCTGTTTATGCCTAACACGTACAAAGTCTATAAACTGTATTCACACACATTTGATTACTTATGTTCACATTTTCCGCCACCAATCTGTATAAAGATAACTAGCAATTTAACCAATTCTGTCATTTCAACCCAACTTGCCTTCCGCGAGAGAACATTAGAGGCATTAAAATTTTGACGGAAAACTCAATGGGTGGAAATTCAGAATACACATTACAAGACTTAGCAAATTCTTAACATTCGGGTAACTACAATACCTAATTATCTTTTCTTTTGCTAAGGGGGCTCAAATTTATTTTCTTGAACAAGCGTGGTCGCTGTCGCAGAGTCTACAGGTTAAGGCAATTTCGATTTTTTCATAGGGAATCTCGATAACTATAGGAGATATGGTAAAATGGACCCCCATCCTCGGACTCTTTTTTCGAGAAAAGCTTAATGGTTTAAACCAAAATGGGCTACCGTCATTTGTTTTCGAGTTATAAAAAAAAATTGAATTTTTCGATTTTTTGTTTTTTGACAATATCTCGCTTATTTATAAAAATACATAAAAGTAATTTGACGTTCTTCTGGCACCTTTTCGATACGAATGCAGTGGGTAGTCAGTTATTCAAAAAAAGTTTTATAATTCTAGTTATACCATAAAATTGTTTTTTTGTAGATGAAATCCATAGAAGAGGATTTTTGCTCATTCCAGTGTTATATATCATAATATACAGATTGGTGGCGGAAAATGTGAACATAAGTAATCAAATGTGTCTGAATACAGTTTATGGACTTTGTATGCGTTAGGTATAAACAAACCTATAAAAAAGGGGTTGTTTTTAGAAAACACTAAATTCTAGGATATTAGATTTTAAATCATATATGTCAACTTCTGCCTAACGCATACAAAACCTATAAAATGTATTCTGTGGCACAGTTACTTGCTCCGAAAACATTTTTTTCTGGTTTCTCCTATTTTTTTCTTACCACGTTGTGTATTACCAAATGAAATACGTCAAAGTAAACTTATAAACGGATACGATAAACGTGTATTGTCAAACCTGAGTTTCCCCTCACTTAGCAACCAGGATATTACGTGATTCGAAATCAGTGCAAACAAATTTCATTTTTGTGTCAGATTTTTAAATAATTTAATAACAAACGGACCAAATAACAATTTAAAATCAATTATCATTTTTTCCGTTTATCGTTTATTTATGGGTTTCATTAATGTATAGAGAATCGTCTATTAATGACCCTTATTAATGAATAATTTTTTATTAATAAACGATTTTAAAAATCTGTTTATGTTGGTGGAACTGTAAGTCTATGTCAAATTCGAGGTTAGTCAGTTTGTGTCAAAACTGACGCAAAACCTAACCTGCTAACCTCATATTTGACATAGACTTATAATGTCACTAACATAAACAGTGCCAACCTAAAAAAAAAATCACAACCATTTATGGTCACCCGGTACCATTAATGTCAAAACTGTAAGTGTCAAATTCTTTTCATGGAATAAAATTACATTTTCTTCAAATTAATAATGTACGATCAACGGAAAAATATTGTAACTAACTCGTATGTTAATCGGCGATTAATAATATCTACAATTAACTTGCTCGCTCGCGCTCGCGCATTAAAATATCTCGATTATTAATCGTTCTCATTAACATACTTGTTTCTTAAATAACTATTAATAGATGTGTTATAACAAATACTTCCAATTAACATTTTTGTGTATTCTGAAAAATAAGAGTATTTTTTTCTTAATCATTTTCATATTTTCGAACCTCCTTCGTATAGAAGTAGGATACTTACATTTTTGCAAATGCATTTTTAATTTGCGAAACTGCAGAGGTTTTAATGGACAATAAAATGTTCTGATAAATGGATATATGAAGGACACTATAATATTATAAGCAACAATCAAACGTGATTAATTCTGTCAATCAAACGGTGGTATTGTAACAACGCAAAAACTTTGTTTAATCACGTATATTCTAAATGGCACAAGTTTTCAACTAGAAAACGATGACATATTAAAAATTGTGAATTGTTGCTATAAAGTAGTGAAAATGAATAATTCGATCCCATACGACATATGTCACTGAAATGGGAGAAAATCCTCTTTCTCATAATGCCACAGCTAACTATGAGTTCCATATAAAAAATACAACTTTATATGTTATAACCCGAATTTAGAAACTTTTTGGACAACGCATTACGCCACTGAATTATTATGAAAAATAAATAATATTAATACTACTTACGGGAACTTGAAAATTTTCCTACCTATTACCTCATCTTAAAAGTTTAATTTATTATTATTCATTTTAGATACACATTTTTCTTACTTTCTGTGCCGCCTGGGCGATATGTCTAAAATCAAAGTTGGGCATTGTGACCAAAATCAAACTTGGGCGTTATGACCAAGTTGGGCGTTGTGACCAGAATCAAAAGTGGGCGTTGTGACCAGAATCAAAGTTGGGCGTTGTGACCAAAATCGAAATTGGGCGTTGTGATAAAATCGAAATTGGGCGTTGTGACCAAATCGGGCGTTGTGACCAAGTTGGGCGTTGTGACCAAAATCGAAATTGGGCGTTGTGACCAAAAGGTGGTTTAAGTGGCGTCGATAGCTCTCTCCTATAACAGGCGTCGATGGGCGTTGTGACCAAGTTGGGTGTTGTGACCAATATCGTTTTTGGGCGTTATGACCAAGTTGGTCGTTGTGACCAAAATAAAAATTGGGCGTTGTGACCAAGTTGGGCGTTGTGATCAGAATCGAAGTTGGGCGTTATGACCAAATTCTGAGTTGGGGTTTGTGACCAGTGGGCGTTGTGTCCAGGGCCCGTTAAAACATGTTAATTATTATATTTGTGTCCATTTTGGGTTGGGATATTAGCTATGCAGCTAAATTGTTGAATCAAATTAATTTTTACTCGCGTTTCATTTGCATTTAAAAACTAACTTCTTCAGACGTTTACATTAAGTTTTTAAACAGTTAATTATTTGATGAACTAAAAATAGGAGCATTAGGTTATATTTTACAGATAAACAATGTATATTTTTATTCTTATGATTGTATAATTGGGGCGGAATGAGTACTCCCTTTTTATTTTTAAATAACTTATTGACGGAACAGTTTATTTTCAAATTATGCTATTAGTAATAAATATTTAACAATGTGGAAAACATGGGCGCCGTTAAAAAAGTTCCCAGGGAGGGGCAATATTTTTTCGATATTGAGATAAGAATTAAATTCACAGAGGGTCTAAAAAAGAAACTTGATGCTCACCTAAAAAATGCTATTAGATTTAAAAACAAAGTGCTACAAGGTCTGGAAAAAATACCTGTATGACCAACACGTTTTGTGTATTTAAGTCAGAAATAGTGGGCATTTTATTTGTCAAAATTGCACGTGCAAGGTACGAGGGCGATTCAAATTTGACCTGCATTTTATTTTTTTTTGGTCAATAAATATTACAAATTAATATTATATATACATCAATTTTTTAAGTAACAACCCCCCTTTAAAATACACATTCCGAGCAGGTGCACTGGGATTTGGACAGTCATTGAATTTATTACTTGAACGCGCCTAGACCCAAGAAAACATCGGTCGGCCCTTAAGGGCGTCAAGAAACAGAAATCTAAATATTTTTCTGTATTTATATCACGCCGGGTGACAAATTCATCGACCCCTTTCATCTCTATAGTTCGGTCATCGGCTTGCCCCTAGTAATGGCGCCCATGGTGGAAAATAATTTGTTCTGCGAATTGTCAAATATGAAATCCCAGTGGTTCAAATAATTCTCAGCAACGGGATTTCACTAAACATTTATTACTAATAGCATAATTTTAAAATAAACTGTTTCGTCAATGATTTATTTAATTTAAAATGTAACAAAGGGTGTGCTAAATTCTCCCCAATTAAATCAACTTATACAATGATAAGAATAAAAATATGCATTGTTTATATGTACAATCTAATCTCATTTTATTAATAGTTAATTCCCAAACCAAATATTAAAATATGTAATATTATGTGTGTTTACGTTATGCTTTATTAACCTTCCTCCCCACGGTTAGAATTTTGTACGTTGTTCCACGAAGAGGCACCCGGGTACCAGCACGTCGGCTGCAATAGAAGTACACACAGTCAGTGCAGTCAACAACCTCAGCTGTGAACGTGTGTGTATCGAATTCAAAGTAATCTGTCTGTGTATGTAATTGTAATATTGCTAGTGATTATTTTGTCTTGTCTTTCTATTAGAGATACATTCAAACGCATATTTACTCCAGTGATGTGCAATATTATAATTCAGGAGACCAATCGCAAAGCGAAAACTGTATACCAGAAGTGGAATACAGATAATCCAAATAAGCCAGACAAAGTTTGGAAAGAATTAACCGCCGAAGAATTTGATGGATATTTAGGAATACTAATAGCAGCGGGAGTATACCATTCTAATAAAGTAGACGTAAAAGAACTTTGGAAAACTACATCGCATCCACTGTATAGAACTACATTGTCAATCAATAGATTTTGGGAAATCCAAAGATCTCTAAGATTTGATAATGTAAATACAACAGCAAACAGAATAAAAAACGATAAAGCTGCGGCAATTTCAGAATTGTGGCTATTGCTGAATGAGAATTTGAGAAAAAATTATGTACCTTCCGAGTGCCTAAGTAACAGTCGATGAGCAACTATTTCCGTTTAGAGGAAGAACTTGATTCACTCAGTATATGCCAGCAAAACCCGCAAAGTATGGAGTGAAAATTTGGTGGGTATGCGACGCTGCTAATTCGTATCCATTGACTGGACAAATATACACGGGTAAATCTGTGAAAGGACGTGAACAAAATCAGGGCGAAAGAGTGGTAAAAGATCTGTGCTTTCGGTACAGAAACAGTGGGAGAAACATTGTAATGAACAATTTTTTACCACGCTTCCTTTAGCAAAACTGCTGTTGTCGTGGAATCTATCACTTGTCGGCACATTGAAGAAAAATAAACCCTACATACCTACCCAGATGATGGCAAATAAGTCTAGAGAAGAAGCGTCTTCACTATTTGGATTTAGTAACGACAAAGTTACAATGGTCTCATATGTCCCAAAGCTCAACAAAGTCGTTATTTTATTATCTACTATGCATTATGATACTACAGTTAGCGGTGCTAAAAATAAGCCCGAAATTATTCAATATTATAATTCCGGAAAAGGAGGTGTTTATAATATGGACAAAATGGTGTCACACTACTCAGTGAAAAGAAAAACTAATAGGTGTCCCGTCGCCATGTTTTCCAATATAATTGATATAGCAGCCTTAGCAGCTTGCATCATATACATGGAAAATAATCCACAGCAAGCTAACAAGCATTATCGACGTCGCATATTTTTGCAAAATCTTGCAAAGGAACTAGCCCTGCCAGCGATTGAGGCTCGATCTAGATATAAACGGTCGTGTCAGCATTTTGGCACTAGATCAGGCATTGAATGCATGTTAGGAAAACCCGTTGTTCAACTAGAACCTTGCGAAGAAACCATTCAGCCTAGAGACACAACTGGTCGTCTTCAGGTGACAGGAATATGCTACATCTGTAGATCAACAAAAACGCAAAGAAAAACAAGAAAAGCTTGTTGGGTGTGTTACAAGTCCATCTGTGTAGAACACACTAAAAAAAATGAAAAATGTATTCTTTGCAGCAGTTTGTAATTTGCTAATTCTCTCAATAAAAGTTAAATTTAATTGTATGTTTACATTATACTCACATACTGTATTTCACAAGCTTCAATAAAGAGTTTATTTTCTCACTGCTTAAATTTTTACATGATAAAAGCACTGTTTAGGAAATTGGTACCAGGGTACCTCGTCATAGGAATAGAGAATAAACACTTTTAACTGAAAATTTTTCCAAAAGTCTGTCTGAGATTGAGATGCCAAGTACACTTATGTGTATTTCTCTACTAAGTTTGAGGTGTCAGGGAACCTCAGAGTAATATCTTAAATCTATTACTGTTTATTTTGCACTTGTATATAAAAACGGCACCTGGGTACCACGTCGTGGGGATGAAGGTTAACCAATAAAAATAATTATTTGTAGTTCAATATTTGTAATTGTTTTTACTTTATAATACACAGTGTGTCCGTGGATTGGGTTCATATAAGGTGTAAATGACAAAAACATTTTCAAGTTAGATGTTAATATTCTAGGAATCGTTCCTGTTTGTTCTCAAACAAAGATTTTGAGAAAGTCAATCAAATTAATTAATATACAGGGTGTTTTTAGAATCAGTTTAAAAAAAATTCCAAGAGTAAACTACCTTTATTAGAAGAGACAACAAAAAAGTATTAAGAAAAGTTGTTTAGAATTAAGAGTAATGGCAGACTCTCAATTTTCAGACAAATCGGCCACTCTTCATCGGAACTCTGAACTACTTGTAAACATTTTTTTAAAACTTATTATCGACTTGTAACTTGCACGCCTCTGAACGCCGCTTGCAAATAAACTCACCGTCGAACTACCGCGCTCAGTATGAATACCTACTAGTCTAGAAACCGGTCAGAATCCGCGCCGCTATCGCCAGTCAGAATAGACCTTAAGCTGTAGAAAAACATAACCATGCAGTAATAACAAGAATCACCTCATCCCATACCACATAATGTTGTTTCTTATTTCATATAAGGCAATAAATCTGCTTTACGGAAATATTCAACCCGTAAATAGTACCATTAAAATCGCGTCAGTATGGGTTGAAGTAACATAAACATCCTCTGCGATATTGATGCTGCTACCAATTTCAGATAAAAAGTCGAGTACTTGAATTTGATAGCACTTGGAAGGGTGAAAATATTTACAAATAACAAACAACTTGCAGTTTGAATTGGTGAGTAGGTATTAATTCAATTTAGTTCAGTATAAAACTAGCTTAAATGCGTAGAGCATAGAGCTTGAACATTGTATGAAACTACAAAAGTACAAACAAATAAGAACACAATGTCATAAAAAAAACCGCCTATATGGAAATATTTTCATTCGCCAGAAAATAATAAGGCAAAACGCTTACTGTTTTCGGGTACCTGTATCTTGGAAACGAAGCGTTTTCGGACCCATGTTTGTATTGATGAGATCTATAAGTGGATAAAATATCCGAACGTATTTTTTAAATACCCTGTATATAAATTGAGATGTATGTCTATGAGTCATTCTGTGATTGGAAACTTTTTATGACTAGGAAAAAGAAAAATAACTGATAATTCCAAACCAAATATTTTAGAAAATCTAATTACCTATTCCGTTAATTTGCTAAGAATTGGAAAATAAATTGCTCCTACTACACTAACTTCGGTATATTCTAATTATATTTTCTGGAAAAACACATTAAATATATATTACAAATAGCTAGAAATAAATATTACAAGAGTAATGTGTAATTTCAATTAACCCTTTCGCTACGGGAGCTATAATATTCCGCAAATCGCTGACTGCCAAATATACGGGAGACGTGAGAGGCTTTTTAATGCATTCGCTACGGGAAACGGACGCATCCACTGTTGCATTTGCGTTCATATACATCTGTTCTGACCACAAAAACATTGGTTTACATAGGTTGATATTAAAGCAGGTGGCAGGGATTTAAAAATGTGGTGTTTATGCGGCACTATGGGAGTATTTAGTCACGTTTTATTCGTGTTTGTGGATAGTTTTTGGGCTTATCGGATTGTAACTTTTACTGCGATGGCATGGATATATTTGATGGATGCCGAGTTGAATAAATGTTAATAGGAAAGTTGAATGGAAGATGAAAATTTTGAACCTGACAGTAGTCCTAGTGCAACAGAAGGCGACGAACATAATAATTCTGGGAATAACTTGAGCACCCAATTTGATTGTAAAAGAACTGTTAATTTTTAGTCCACAATTCAGTTTTTGTAGAAAGTGAACCTAGGTTCTGTGGATTTGAAAATAGGTGATAATCTTTCAGTTTTAGATTGTTTCGATTTTTTTCTCCCGTGAAAAATTTGAATTACTACCTGAATGAATATAATACGGAAGCGCTGAAGGGCCAGAGTAGCCTGATCTTTTTAAGACGTTTAGTAGTTGCAATGCAACGCGACGCGCAACTGTTAATCGTGTTGTATCGCGACTAACAGACGCGCAACTGTTAGTCGTGTTGTATTGCAACTAACAGACGCGCAACTGACAGTTGACAGATGACAGGTGACAGAAGACAGTTTACAGATGACAGGTGACAGATGACAAATTGCAGTTGACAGATGACAGGAGACAGATGGCAGTTGACAAGTAATAAATGACAGTTGACAGATAACAGATGACAAATAACAGATGACAATTGACAGACGACAGATGCAAGTTGATAGTTGACAATTGACAGATAACGGTGGACAAATAACAGTTGACAGATGACAGTTGAAAGCTGAGAGATGACAGATAACAGTTGACATTTGTCACCTGTCATCTGTCACGTGTCGTCTTCCACCTGTCATCTGTCATCTATTATTCACCTGTCACCTGGCATCTGTCAACTGTCAGTTGCGCGTCTGTTAGTCGCAATACAACACGACTAACAGTTGCGCGTCTATTCGTCGCGATACAACACGACTAACAGTTGCGCGTCTGCTAGTCACGATGCAACACGACTAACGATTGCGCGTCTGTTAGTCGCGTTGCATTACAACTACTAATCATCTTAAAAACATCACGCTACTCTGGTCCTTCAGCGCTTCCGTAATATAATAACCAAACCCCAAAATCAGACTCACAAGGAAAAATGGGCCGACATAGACCCAGAGAAAAGGTACTGTTTTCTTGCATGCACTCTTTTGAGGTCTCAAATAAAAAAATTAAGGTTTACTGACTTGGACCAAGGATTATTGCTTGGCAATTCCATTGGTCGGTCAACCAAGATGAACCAAGTTCACGAGTACTTAGACCTCAAGGTGGGCCCTTTATGCTACTGCCAAGTCACGTGTGTGTATATGTGTTGCGTGTAGTTTTTTTCTTCTACCTCATAGACTAGTATTCAGAGGAAAGCAACGTTAATTGTATCCCAATAGCTAATGATCACCAGGCACAGTACCGATCCTGTGGTTGCTGAATAAGTTCTGCCCATTCGTGAAATTGAACCGTGGACAGGTTTACTACTGCATGTCTAGCACTCTACCCACTAAGCTACCTAGGTGGTTGGTTTTAATTGATATTGATAAAATGTAAATAAAGATCAGGAAATGTAAAAAAAGGCGCATTACTTCTGGCGAGAAGCGGATGAATCTGCACCCATTTTGCACACATTCACTACGGGAACCAGACGAATTCGGATCCCTTTTGCACACATTCACTACGGGAACCGGATGAATTCGCATCCTTTTTGCACACATTCGCTACGGGAACCGGACAAATCCGGAGATCTTTGGTATACATTCACTACGGGAAACGTACGATTTCGCAAAGCCAAAATTCTCCAGTCTAGACAGCACGTTAGTAAACATTTTTCTAGTAGCGAAAGGATTAACAAGTATTCGTATTAAAACTATTCAAACTACTGGTATGTAATTCATATTTATTTATAGAACAACCCTTAAAATTTCTTTAAAAAAAAAGTATAAGAAGAATAATATTTCTTTCATTAAAATTGTGGGTTTTCATTGTTTAATTTTGAGTTCGGCCCTGGAATTGATATCGCTGTGCAGGTAAAGACAATGGGAAACTTATTAAGAAGGTATTATGAGATAAGAAGTATTTTCACAGAACCCCTAGCCTATGGCGATTTCAAAAGCCTGCGTCTTGTACTAGACCAAAGATACACTAAAAATAAGAAATAGAAAAGTGAACTTGAAGGAGGTGTTGCTTAACGTTTTATTTTAAAAATTTTAGTGTAGAAACTTGTGCCATTATCTTTTACCTATGACTAGAAACAGTAAAAATACCTTACCTTAAAGTGCCTAAAACCTAAAAGTAGGAAAAAATTTAACTTTCTTACAAGTAACTTGTAACTTAGTTCAAGATGCCTTTTCTAAGTATGGAACATAGACATTCTAAAAGTAACTTAGTTTTCAGGAGTACAGGCAGACCTTGCCGTTCGCGGCTTTGCGTTCGCTGATTTGATATTACACGGGGCACCTTTGTGCTCCCTTTTCTTTGCCGTTCGCGGATGGAATTGCCAACTGTTTCAACTTTCACACACTAACGGCCGGTCTTATAAAGGCCACTAATCTGACGTTAACTTTAATTCGCTGTTAAAATAAACAAAAGCGCATAAAAATTTGTTTACTAATGAATAATATGTCATATGCGCCAACTATTTGATGAGCTTTTGTTTATTTTAACAGCGATTTAAAGTTAACATCAGACTAGTGACCTTTATAAGACCGGCCGTAAGTAAATAAAGCAGACGTATGCGGTTTATGTCATGAACACCTAAATAACATTATTTATCAAGAACTTGTAAACACACTTATCGAGCTTATTCCTTTGAATCTCTTATTACCAAATCGGACCTGAAATAAATTGTAAAATTATAACTTGAATAAACAAATGGACATTCAAGCTCTAGATTCAAGTGACAGACGTATGGAATTTTAGTTAAAACTTTACTGTCTTCTCGAGCGTTTCTGCCGAAAATTCAATTGAGTTTAATTTTTAAAACACGGAAAACTATTTCGTCAAGGCGTAAATTTTCTGCTTCAAATTTGATAGACAAGAAACGCAGAAAATATTTGGTTTTTTGAGGTTGCATAGTATAAATAAATCTAGTTAATGGAACCTAACCCCATTTTTATCATTTATGTGTTTACTTGAGCATTGCAGTTTTGTGCTTCGCGGCATTCTTCTGGAACGTAACCCCCGCGAACGGCGAGGTCTGCCTGTATCTAGTTACCTTCATAAAGTAATTTATAGTAGAATGTAGGCTTTCACAGGCATTGTCCATTGTCCATTGTCCATTGAGTGACAGGCTTTCAGGTGGTGCCGTGTTTGATTAAGATTTTGTCTTGATGTAATTTAAGTTACTTTGAGGAAATTAATGGTATGAATATTTTTCTTTCGTGGTATTATAGCCCTCATTGGGCTTGAGCTTCCTCAATCCTTTTATTCCATAGGACTCTTATCTCTTGCTACTGCCTGTCAGTTTCGTATCTGGAGGATTTCCCAGGCATCTTTTTTTATATTTTCTTGCCATCGTTGCCCTGTGGCCTTCCTCTTCTCCTCTTTCCGTCAAACTGAGCCCTAAACATCTTTTTTGGAATTCGCCACTCTTCCATTCGCTCTAAGTGTCCAGCCCATTTTAGCTTCATGAATTTCACATGACTAACTATATTAGGAGACTTTTACAGTTCTGCCAGCTCATGGTTATACCGTATTCGCCATAGTTCATTCTCCTGTATGGGTCCATATATTTTTCGCAGGATTTTTCTTTCAAACCTTAGGAGTTTATCTTCTGTTTGCTTGGTCATGACCCATGTCTGGCAGCCATCGTTACTAAGGGTCTTACCATGATCTATATATCTTTATCTTGGTCGCCCTGCCTATTAGCTTAGATTTAAAAGCATTTTGTACCATGTAATAGGCTCGGTTTCCTGCAACGATTCTTTGCTGAATTGCTTGTGTCATGTCATTGTTTTCGTTTAATTGTTCACCAAGGTAGTTAAAATTCGAGACCACTTCTATATTCTTCTCATCAATAGTTAAATTTTGACCCACTCTCCGGTTTGGTTTAATGGTGGCCCTGCAGTTAGTTTTGCATTCGTTAATTTGCAGGCCTACTTTTGCTGCATTTAATTCCAACATGGTAAAGACTTCTTTAACATTTAACATAGTTTGCCCTATAATAGTAGGATCATCTGCATAGCCTACTACCTGGTATGATTTATTTATAATTGTGCCATTTGTATGAATTTTCATATCCCTGATAACCTTTTTCAAGATCATATCATAATCATATCATAATACTGGAATCAGTCCCATCGCCCTGTCTCAATCCTTTCTCTGTGTTGAATTAATTCGTTACACTGTTCTGAATCCTTACTTGGCTGCGTGAATTGGTCATGGTCATCTGAGTCTGATGAGCTTGGGTGGTATACCAGTTCTTCCATGGCATCGTATAAAAATGTTCTGTCGATGCTGTCGTAGGCTTGTTTGAAGTCCACAAAAATTTGGTATATTGGAGTGTTATATTCCCATCCCTTTTCCATTATTTGTCTAACCACAAACAGCTGGTCAATTGTGGATCTGTTCTTTCTAAAACCTGTCTGATAGGCCCCGATTATTTCGTTGGCAAATGTTTCAACTTTATCTCTCAGAACATTTGTAAATAATTTGTAGGCTACGCATAGCAGAGATATTCCTCTGTAATTTTGACACATCAGGCATCTCCCTTTTTATATATTGGGCATATAATCGGTTTTCCATTCCTGTGGCATTACTTCTTTAAGATGAAGCAACTAAAAGCAACTTTTTTTTCACTTGAGGGTTTTGCGTATCTTGCTTCGTTTTTGAGGAAAGAAATTGGAACAATTTTTTTACAAATATTAACACCCTGTATCACTAAAATGAAGCGTTTTTGGACATATGTTTATAAAGCAAAAAATATTTGTTTTGATGTCCCCTGCCACTCCTAAAAGTTTGTCGGTATATTTATGGAACACTCTGTATGTGCAAATTAGGTGGCTGGTTAAAAGGGGTTTATTTATTAAAACAGCTTTACTAGCTGTCCATATATTAGGGGGTTCGGTTGAAAGAGGCTATTTAGCGTGTGTTGGTAATAGGAGAACATTGGTTTTACAAAATCTGTCTGTTTATAGGAAATGTCCGTAATAAGTTTCACTGTATGTCTCTTAAATAACTTACTTTTCAGAAAAGTTACTATAAAAGTATCTAGTTACATTCATAAAGTAACTTTCTCCTTTCTGCTGGTCATTATTTTCTAAGAAATAATTCTTTTAATATTTTTCCAGGTATCTGAAGTTGGAGTCTATCCCAGGGATATTTGTCAATTTTGAGGAGGATAATCCAGGATTGTGTTTAAATGAGTGTGTAAAGCAAAATCGAAGCTTAGTGGGAATTGGTAGATCAGAGACCTTGGTACATGACCGAAAAATGTACGAAGAGATGAATACAAGCTATAAGGAAAACGAGGAAGATAAGAACAACAGTCGTGAAAAGGATGTGAAAAAAATAAACGATGTGAGGAATTCGCATCTGGCTGACAACGAAACAGATTCAGATTCACTGCTGATCTGCTGTGCAGATTCTTCTAAGTGTATTGTACATTCCACTAAAAACAATAAACCAAAATGGTCATTTTATCACAATCGTGAGCAGATTGAAGACCTCACAGACTCTTTAAACCAGCGAGGTGTTCGTGAAAGTGAATTGAGACGAGCTATATCCAATGAGCAAGATTACTTAGCTTCCTTTGTCGCCCAGACCCCCGCATCTCGACTAAACCCTAACATTGAAATAATGGAAACTAGTCAGAAACTGCGTCCAAAAAGACATCGCGGAAGATCTAAATATGAGAACACTAACTTGGGTTATCCGGCTGAAATGGATTCAGCATCTGTTCTTCAATTGGCTTTGGTAGATAGCATTTTAGAAATGGAAGAGGAGATATTCGCTGGCTGTTTGGGCTCTATCAAAGTTAAAGATCGAAATGCCTGGAGAGAACAGTTACATAATAGGCAGTTTGATAACTTCGATGGAACACTCGTTTCTAAAACGGAAATATCTAGACCAGTCGATAAGGTTAAGAAAGAGGGCAGAAATAGTAGACTAAGTACTCCTGATGTTTCCAAAGAATATAGAGATCCTGGGGAGTTTCTTGGCCCTACCTTTGAATTGGATTCTGAGGATTCACGTACTACTTCTGATGAGCTATCTTTGTTTCATACAGATGATCATAAGTTATCAATACAAACATTAGCTCTTGCTTTGGTTCAAGTTGGACAGGGAGTTGAAAACCAATATGTGAAGAAACCTTTAGGTAATAAAATGATCTTTGCAAAATAGCGTTTCTCTATTGTTATTTATTGGAATTAATTGTTAATTGCACACTTTTCTAGGTCATGTTGGCATGAAAAACAAGACAAAGAAAACGGAAGAACAAGATGTAATGGACAGATGGGAACAATCACTGTTGGCTGCTACAAGTTACAGCAAGATCTTTCTACATTTCAGCACGCTCCATAATTGTATATTATGGTCACGTTCTATGTTGTCTCGGTGTCAGATATGTAGACAGGAAACCGATTCTGAAAATATGCTGCTTTGTGATAACTGCAACAAAGGCCACCATCTGTATTGTCTCAAACCAAAACTGACAGTAAGTATGCAGTATTTTATTCAATGTGGGTTTTGGAAAATAATTATGTAGCCATTTCAATATATTACGTACGTTTTGTTAGCATTGTTACAAGCTAACTTCTTCGGAAATTATATGGAGTTTACCAAAAATTTTACATAATTTGATGATGTAACTAGAAATGAGGGAAGAGGTTAGATTTCATAATCAAAACAATGTATTTTTATTCTTACTAAGTGTTAAGTGTTAAAATGATATAGGAGGAATTACAACTTTCTTTACTTTTTTTAAATAATTTATTGTTAATAGTTATTTATTTTCAAGTTGTTTGAAAAATAATTTTTAACAAAGTGGAAACTGTATTGTTCTGCGAACGGACAGTTGGTTAAAAAAAACTTTCACGGTTGAAGGATATTTTAATAGTAAGAAGAAATGAAGTAATACATTTTTTATTAATATAAATATATTTAAATTTCAAGGCATACGTACATGCATTTAAGTATAATGATTAGAAAAAAAAGTTTTAAACTTTAAAATATTCGTATGACATTAATTATATATAGAAAGCTCTACAGGCCATGTAGGCCCAAGGCTTGTTGTACTGTGGCTCTCCATCTCCCTCTATCTTGTGCCGTTTCTTTCCATCTTCCTATGCCCAAAGTCCTTAAATCATCCTCAACTGCATCTAGCCATGTGTTCTTAAGCCGCCCTCTTCTTTTTACACCCAAGAGTCTTCCTTCCATCGCCTTCCTTGTAGTCCTGTTCTATGGGAGCTTCGCCACGTGTCCCAGCCACCTGATACGTTGGGATTTGGCTACGTCGCTTACAGTTCTTAGATCTCCGCATTTGTTCTTCTTATCCACTCGTTCCCCACTTTCTTTGCCTCGTAAATCGCTCGCAACACCTTCCTTTCCCACACCTCTAAATTTTCTCTGTCTTTTTTACAGATTGTCCACACCTCGCTAGCATAGGTTACTACCGGCCGAATAACCGTTATATATACTTTCAGTTTAACTTCACGTGACACACTTTTGCAACTGATTAAATCACTAAGGGCACCCATACTTCTATTCCCCGCTGCTATTCTGGCATTTATTTCTTTGCTGTAGTCATTATTTCTGGTTATTATCGTTCCCAGGAAACAAAACTGCTCTACTTCTTCAAAATTATACTGCTTATCTTCCTGCCCTACAATGTTCAAATATGTGTTAGGTCTGAAATCTCTTTCCCCGCTCATCTCCACGTATTTCGTTTTATTTTCATTTATTTTTAGCCCTAAAATCTTTGATGTTGCCTCTATCTTTATCAGGATCTCTTTCAACTCCAGCTTCGTTCGAGTTAGGATGGTCAAATCATCTGCATAGGCGATAATTTGGTGACCTTTATTATATACAGTTCACTCCCTGTTTATTCCACTCTGTCTTATCATCCATTCTTCCGCTAAGATGAAAAGAATCGCCGATAGGGAATCCCCTTGACGTGGCCCTTTATTTACATTGAACGATCTCAATACTTTTCCGTTTGCTGTAATTTTATTGCTTGTGTTTGTCAGCGTCATCTTAATTAGTTTAATGAGCTTTGTTGGGATTCCTAACTCTAGCATTATTTTGTACAGTTGGTTTCTATTGATAGAGTCGTACGCCTGAAATTGACAAATGCCGCATAAATTCCAATCTTATATTCGTGGCATTTTTCTTGCACTTGCCTAAGGGTAAAAATTTGGTCCGTAAACGATCTATTGGGTCTAAAGCCGCATTGGTAATCTCTTATATTCTGTTCTACGTACATTATCATCCTATCCTTGATATGACTTGCTAGAATCTTGTAAATTACGTTTAAAAATGCTATACCCCGATAGTTTTCGCACTTAGTCTTGTCCTCCTTAAAAATTGGACATATTACTGCATTTGACCATGCTTTGGGCATTTCTTCCACCTGCCAAATTTTCTTGATTAGCTTATATATCTCTTCCTGTATCGTCTCTCCACCATATTTTATTAGTTCTGCATTGATACCTTCCTCTCCTGGACTTCTGTTGTTTTTTAGTTTCTCAATTATTGTTTTAACTTTGTTTTTGGTCAGTGGTGCTATCGTTTCTTTTTCATCATCATCAGGTATTGCGACTGGTTCTTCTAGTTTACTCTCAACTTCTTCTATGTCGTTCAGTGTATCTTCAAAATATTCCGCCCATCTTGTCAACCCCCTTTCCTCGTCTACTATTAGAGTACCTTCTTTGTCTCTACAGTAGTTTCGTTTTGTCTGGAAACCACTCTTCTTTTTCACTCCTTGGTGAAATTGTCTAACTTCTTTGGTTCTATAGTTTTCTTCCAAATTTTCTAACTCTTTTTCTTTATATTCCCTTTTCTTTGATCTGCATATCTGCTTTGTTATTCTTTTATTTCCGAACTCCTGCATTGCTTCTTCCGTCCCCTTATTTATCATTTTTATTCTAGCCTGTGTTCTCTCCTCCACTACTTTCTTGCATTTTTCATCATACCAGTGTTCTTTTCTGCTTCCGCATTTTCTTCCAAGTACGTGTTTTGCTGTTTCTAGTATGGCATTTTTTATTTTCTCCTATTTCCCTTCTACACTGGCTCTTTCTTCGTTTACACGTATACTTTCACTTAGTTCCTCTGCATACTTATCCTTGTTATTCTCACTTTGTAGTTTACTAATATCATATCTTTCTATCCTCGCCTGTTTTTTGTTGTAATAATCTGGAATTTTTTGTTTTATTTTTATTTTAACTAGGTAGTGGTCGGAATCAGCTTCCGCTCCTCTGCAGCTTGTAACATTAGTTATTGTATTAACATGTTTTTCCTCTACTAGAATGGGGTCGATTTGATTTATAGTATTGCCATCGGGGGATGTCCATGTCCCTTTGTAAATGTCTTTCCGTTGAAAGTTTGTACTCATTATTCTCATATTTCTTTCTATTGCAAATCCTATCGATTTCAGCCCGTTATCGTTGCTCTCTGCATGCTTACTAAACCTTCCGTTGGTTGGCATATATTCCTCCTCTCTCCCCACTTTCGCTTTGCAGTCACCTACTATAATTTTCTAATCGTATTTAGGTATTTTTTGAAGCAGTTCGCCTAACTTATCATAATATTCTTCCTTCTCTTCTAGCGTCTTTTCCTCTGTTGGGGCATGTATGTTTATAATGGTTATCTTTTGGTATTTTCCCCGAAGTCTTATGCTACACATTCTATTCGTTATCGGTTCAAAGTTTATCACTGCGTGTTGCCAATCTCTACTTACTAGAAACCCAGTAGCAATTCTTCTATTTATCCCGCCACTATGGAATAATACATATTCTGCTATTTCCATAATTTCATTGTTTTTCTGTTTAGTTTCTTGCAATGCAACTATATCTAATTTGTATTTCTTTACTTCCGCTACTAAATTTCTTAATGCTCCCTCTTCGAACGTTCCTCTCACGTTCCAAGTTCCTATAGTAAGTTCTTTATTTTTATTCCTTTTTTTTGATAATTTGTCTTTTTCTTCTTTATTTTTACCCATTGCTCTCATATTCATTATTCCATGTCTCGCCTTGGTCGTCTTATGTGATTCGTTGTTATTTTTTGCTATGGCTATTCGTTTTTTGGCTGGAATCTAACTATTGCACGTTTATTTGGGTCTCAGTCATACCTTACTCCTTCTATGATAATTTTTTAGTAACCCATTTTAACTATTTTTCCTTTCTGTTTTTCTTCTTTCATAATCTTTCGTAGTCCGGCTTTAATTTTCCTTTCCTCGAAGGTTTGATCATTTTCGATAAAAAATTTTGAGTCTTTTAGCAGTCCTGTCCTCTTCATAACCTCTTTTTTATTTTCTCATGTATCCGTCTTTTCCTTTCACACTGTATCCTTTCTTAACTTTTGCCACCATCTTGAGCTTATCCCGTAATAGTTGTTCTACTTTTTCTTCCATCTGCTTTTCGTCTATTTGTACTCCTTTTCTCACCACGTTGTTTCTGCGTTTGTCTGACTTGTCTCTCAATCCTTGCTTCTAATCTCTTGATTCTATTGCCAAGTTCTATTTTTTCTACCCTCCATTCTTCCGCCTTCTTTTCCCATTCAATTTTCGCATTCTGAAATTCTTCATTCATTTTCCTAATTTCTGCTTTCAAATCTTCGTGGTTTTTATTCGCCTCAGTTCGTAGTTTGTCCAGCTTTTTTAAAACTGCGTCCATCTCTTCCAATTCCACTTTCTGTGGCAGCTTCGCTTCTTTTACGTTTTTTCCTTACGTTGGGTTCTGTTTTTTTGGGGTTTTTTGTGCTTTTACACTTTTAGAAGGTGTATTTGCTCAGTTTCCCATTTATCGAATTCCTCAGGGTCTTCTCGAGTTCTTTTCCTGTTTGTATATGGATCTATTACACCAGTTACACTTTTCGATCTTGGTCGTCCTTTTATTTTTTCGGGACATTAATTGTATAGACAATAATACTTATAGAAAACTAATCACTCATAATGGACTCCTACCAAAAATGTATGGTTTACCTAAATTACATAAAAAAGACTGCCCCTTACAACCAATAGTTGCTTCATATATGAGCCCATTATACAAATTGTCCAAACATTTATCAAATATTCTAATTAATGTATGTATGTATGTATGTATTATCTTTAACCTCAGTTACCTTGCGGTGTAGAGGCTGGTGCTTTATACTCTTGCATCTGGCGGTACATTGCTCAACTTGCCCTGGATTCGGGATACAGAGTTGGAGTGCGCCATTTGTGCGTGCGCAGCAACCATTGTCTGCGGTGTGTGTCTTCGTGATGTGTTGCCTTGTTACTCTATCTCTTAAGTCTGTTTCTGAGTAGAGCACAGTTAATTTGATGCCCAACTGTGAATGATCTCACCGAGCCCGATTTCAATCGCCAAGGCTGCACAAAAAATCCGGCTCCCGCGGGATTCGAACCGAGGACTTGCTTTAATGCAAGCCTAGCGCTTATCCAACTGCTCTACGTGGCTTCATGGACTTTTAAGAAGTTTATTGATACAGTATCACCACCAAAAGAACATGTCCTATTCTCTTTAGATATCTATCACTTTATACAAATATCCCAATAAATTTAACCATTAAAATAATAGAACAATATTGGTGTCAAATAGAAAAATTTAGTTATATTCCTAAAAAGGAATTTATTAAAGCTGTTGAATATATGAGACATGTTTTTTAAGTAAGTACTGTTTTTAAATATGGCTGCTACAGGCGGTCGCTGTTCCGTGCATGCGTGCCGAGTAGCTACATCTACTGGCTAGCCACAGATGCCATTACGCAAGCATTTGCTCGAGTTTACATAATTTTGTACGTGGCGATTGGAATCGGGCTCGGTGAGACCATTCACAGTTGGGCACCAAATTAACTGTACTCTACTCAGAATAACAGACCTAAGAGATAGAGTAACAAGGTCATTACATGACCATGACACACACCTCATACAATGGTTGCTGCGCAAGTACAAAAGGCACGCTCCAATTTTGTATCCCGAATCCGGGGCAAGTTGAGCATTGTACTGCTAGATGCAAGCACCTAAAGCACCAGCCTCTACACCGCAAGGTAAAAATGAGGTTATCGATAATACATACATATACCAGAACCATCCCTTGGTTTAAGTAAAATAAACAAAAACCATTTCAATATCTTTTAAAAATTATGATACAATTGGAAATCATTTTGTTCTACAATCACTACTAAAAGTAGGCCTTTTACCAATAGTCGAACTAAAAATGACTTATTATACATCAGCGTGCTAAAAGTGAAATCAGCTGTTTACTTTTAACACACGTATGTTTTCAGTTTACATATTTTAAACTGGAAGTGAGGTTATAAAGTTATTCTAGTTACTTCTTTCGTTAGAGGTAAAGTGTTTTTTTAAATAATTAAAGCATTAGTTAATGAGTAAAGTAAAATGTGTACTATTATAATTACCTTTGATAACTAACTTTGACAACTACCGGCTGCAGAAAGAGTCACCTGCACCGTCACGGCTATCTCTTTACTTTGTCATAAATTATAACGTGTCATAAATGCGAACCTTTTTTAAATCAACATTTATGGAGTAATAACAGTGAATTTAAGGTCATAGAGAAAAAATATTGTATGCAAACTCGCACTAAAAGTGTTATTGCACTCGACAAGTTATGAAACTCTGCCTTCAGCTTCGTTTATAATTTTCATGTGTCGTGCATAAACATTCACTTTTAGCACTTGTGTCATAAATAGCTATTTTAACACTTTAAAAGTTAAAGCAAAAATTCAATCTGAATTTGACATTGTTTACCAAATCAATTGTAATAACTGTGATATCATACATAGGACAAACAAAACAAAATCTAAAAAAAGTTAACAACATAAAACTTCTATAAAAACTAAAATTTCTACCCCAAATAAACCATATACTGCTCTTTTTGATCATGCTGTTGACAATTACCATAATTTTAATTTTGACTCCCCCAAAATATTGCAACGAGAAAATAATTTACAAAAACGTCTAATTTATGAATTGATTGAAATAATAAAAAATCAAATTCTATTAAAAAACTGACAGAAAATATTCAGGCAATTTACCATAACCTCTCTAAATAATAATAATAACAAAAATATAATCATTACACTGAAATAAATAAACATATGCCTTTAAATTTCATTATATTTATATTAATAAATAAGGAATTACTTTATTTGTTATTACTATGAAGATATCCTTATACAATAAGAAATTTTATGAACCAACGGTATCTTAATGGCATTTTAAAGTATTTATAAGGCATAGGAGTGAGTTAAAAGTACTTATAAATCACGTGTGGGTTATTTATTATAACCCATGATGTCTAGGGTAACGTGGATTATAATGTAAACAAGCTAGTAATAGTCCAGTTTACTTGTTGAAAATGAACTAGTAAAACACCACATTGCTATTGAATATTGGGTACAGCGTTTTACATTGAACAAAATTGAACATGATCTTTTTAAACGTTAGTGTGCACTGGGTGTATCTGTGACCTATGACAGTTCGTTCTGAATGTGTTTTCGCTAACCTTTCCGGATCAATACCACTGCCTGCTCTAATTACTTTGTTTTCTTCGATCACGCTGTTTGAAAAGCTTGCTGAAATGTCATTATACCTGTTCTGTAATTATCTGCTTCAACGTTGTCAAAATACTGCTACGATGCAGTAATAACTGGATGCTTACTAAGGCAAATATGGACAAAATTGCTAAGATACAGAGAAGCATGGAAAGTCAAATGCTGAATATAAAGCTGAGCGATCGACAAAGGAGCGAATGGGTGCATCAGAGAACTAAAGTCATAGATACTATTGAGTACGTCACCTCACTTAAATGGAGATTCTGTGGACACACAATAAGGCAAAGCGACAACCGCTGGAATAAAAAAATCCAGACCTGGAGGCCATGGACAGCAAAGCGTTCGAGAGGAAGACCACAGCTTTGATGAGCCGATGACATAAAGAAAACGCCAGGGTTAAATTGGAGAAACACAACGCAGGATAGAGACGTCTGGAAGAGATATGGGGAGGCCTTTGTCCAACAATGGGCGAATGAGGGCTGAAAAAGAAAAGAAAAGAAAGAAAGGAAATGAGCTTAGGGATCAGGTAAAAGTCACTTGGTGCTAGATCTGGCGGGTATGGTGGGTGACGGACAACCTGAAATTCCGACTGATTTAATTTCTGTTGAACAATGTGACGTCTGTGGAAAGGCGCATTGTCATGACAGAATAGTACCTTTTCTAGAGCCATTCCGGGTCTTATTTCAGTAATTGCTGCTTTCAAATGATCCAAAACAGCAGCAGAATATGTTGATAGTTTGGCCTTTTTTAAGGTAGTCGAGAAGTATCTTCTTTGAATACCAAAAATCATAGCCATTATCTTCCCCGCTAATGCAAATGATTGGGCCTTCTTTGGCTGAGGATTGTCACGATGCTTCCACTCTTGAGATTGCTGTTTTGATTCTGGATTATAGTTATTAAGCCAAGTTTGTAATAGAATGACAAAAAATCAACTGGGTCCTTGTTAAAACAGCTTTAAATTGTCACTGAATCATGCATTTGATCGATTATTTCCGAAGTAGTTACGGCGTTTGTTGGTCTACGACGTTCATCATCTTCGAGGCTCACATCACCACGCTGAAACCGCGCAACCCAGCAGTCAACTGCTGCCTTTGAAAGAGCAATATCGCCCAATGTTTGCTTTCAATCAGCTAAAATCTCAGTTGTCTTCAATATCTTGAAAAACAAATATTGAATCACACCACGAATAGCAATTTCATCCAGTTTAGAATTTTTCATTTATGCGTCTTCTTTAAACAGCTGTATATTTTACACATCACAAATCAACTAAACTTCACCTGCTACCATAAAGGATGGCGAAACTCGAAACTGCGAAACTGCCTCTAGCAGTCGTGTCTCACGTTCCATCAAATTATCCTCGTAACAAGAAATAATGTTTAACATAAACTGATAGTAATTAATTATTAAAAAAGGAAAGCAACAATAAATTATTACAGTTACCCAGAAGACATTTTTCATAAATATAATCTTTTGAATTCTACTTCCGATTTTTTAATGAATTAAACTGAAAAATGTTTTTTTACAGAATTTGAAATATTCTAACTTTTCATATGAGAATGTGGGGTCTAGGACACAACCCCCACTGTCCATAACGCCCACCATGTCCATAACCTCCACCGTGTCCATAACCCCCACCGTCGGGTTTGTTCGTAATTTAAACTGTGCCCATAACCCCCACCGTCGGTTTGGTCCATAACCTCCACCGTGTCCATAACGCCCACCGACGATTTGGTCCATAACCTCCACTTTGTCCATAACGCCCACCGACGATTTGGGCCATAACCTCCACCGTGTCCATAACCCCCACCGTCGGATGTGTTCGTAATGTCAACTGTGTCCATAACCCCCACCGACGATTTGGGCCATAACGCCCACCGTGCCCATAACCTCCACCGTTGGGTTGGTTCGTAATTTCAAATGTGTCCATAACCCCCACCGACGATTTGGGCCATAACGCCCACCGTGCCCATAACCTCCACCGTCCATAACCCCCACCTCGTCCATAACCTCCACCGTTGGCTTTGTTCGTAAGTTTTCAGAGTTTAAAAATGAACTTGAAACATTGCTAGACGGATCGGCAAAATGCCAAGGGCATATCAAATTAACGAAACCGTTCGTTTGGACTTTCCTATTTTGTAAAGACAAACGCTATCTAATACAGTGACCGCCAAAAAGTAAGTTATATACGGGAAAATTATTTATTATTGGTTTCTGAAAAAATTTCATTCTTGATAAAAGTTTGTGCATCTTCTGGAAGTCGTTTTACGATTGTTCTAGTTGTCAAATGACTTAGGGTGTGGCGCGAAATTTAAATAATCTGAAAAAAAATCCTACTGATTGATAAGATGAGAACTGTGCCGCCACTGGCATATGTCGTACTGCTATTATGTTAGGGATCGAACTGGAATATTTATCGAAGCTTTTTTGTGAAGAAAACCAGTTTATTTACATACTTATATATTTATTTATTTTTAATTTCTTGGCATAAAAGAGAACACAGACCAAGTCTTAAATTTGTCGGCCAATACAATAAAGTCTGCCAAAAATATATAATTATCTCAAAATTAAGAGAGTAAAAATACACAATAATAATTACTTAGTACAAGTGTTTGAGATGAATTGCATCCCGTAACTATAGTTCATTCAGATTCAAGATAGAGCAAAATCTGCAACCCAAGTTACAAATATCAGCAGTAAGTTGATTACTAATATAATTTTATTGAAATTTAGAACAGAGAGACATGACCTTGTTGCTGTCTTTATGAATGTCAAAACCAATGTGTCATGTTTTTAATATGAACCTTTGCTTAAGGAGGCCATTTGCAACATTTTTTAGTGGGTAAATATATTCTCAGATCACATTCAGCAGATTTCATTTAGGTAGACGTTGCGCAATGTTCCAATTTCAAGCTTTGCAAATTTGACAAAAACTATAACCTCTAAGTATATTATACTACGTACAGTATACATCCCATGATCTACAATTTAATAAAATCAAATTATTAATCAACTGACTGTTGATATTTGTAACTTGGGTTGCATATTTTGCTCTATCTTGAATTTGAATGAACTATAGCTACACAGTCAGAAAAGGAAGAATATAGCTACAGGTTACATTATTATTTATTAAAGGTAATTAACTACTACCTAAATCTAAAAAAATATATTATATATATAACACACAAAATTTACAGAACATTAAAGTATGAATTAAAGGTAAACCTTAAATGGTTCTGTAATTACATAAGTCCGACAGATCGAACACCTCGAATCTACTGTAGCAGGATTATTAACATTATTATTAACTAAATGTAATTAATTACTACCTAAATGTAAAGACATATTATAGAATATACAAAATTTACAGAATAATTCAAATTTACGTAAGTCTGAGAGACGTATTACATAATATATACAAAATTTACAGAATCATTAAAATTTGAATTAACCCTGCAGTGGTCGCGCCAAGTCTCACAGACCCGATAAATACGTTATTGAGTGGGAATTTGTTAAAGGGGGTGTAAGAGTGTTTGTTGTGCGTTTTGGTACCTTTTAATTTTTAGACTTGGTTGCCTCCCGATAACCGGCATAAGCACAGTTGTTAGTGTTCGTGAGTTATTTGGAAAAAAGTCTGTGAGACTTGGCGCGACCATTTACGTTTGTGAAATTGTTTTGCGTTCTTGATTTTTTTTACATTAAATGTAGCTGCAATGAACTCACAAATAATTTATGTTGCAAACAACATCGACGTTAGTATACTAAGGCGTCAATGTATACAAGAATTAGCTTTGATTCTAACAAATGACCAATTACATCGGCGATAACTACTCAATAGTTTCCCTTCGGAAATCCATCTAAGAAGAGAAGAAGTAGCTGGAACCTCTTCAGACCATCTAGTAAATGACCCTAATAACCCCACAATTAAAAAACGAGCTTTTATTTGAAATCGGCAGTGAAGTACGCCGAAATCGTCATTAAAATACGAGAAATCGGCAGTGAAGTAATCCATTGTTTTAAGACTTTTTTATAGGTGGCGAGGCGACAGATAATCGTCAATCGACCGAACATAACCTACAAAAGTTGGTTAAAATGTTGTAATTTCACGATTTGTCGATTTCAAATAAAACATAGTGTACACCTCGGCACTGAAGTTCCTTTTTATCCCTCATGTGGTTTATTTGCTTTGGCCCTACGGGCCTCGGCAACTAAATCCACATTCGTGACAAAAAGCTATACTTCAGTGTCTTGGTATATAAACTACTATTTTCCAAAAAAATTTCAAAAATAAATTGTTTTGTAAAAATAAATTGTGTTTATCGCGTGCAGGGCTTTTGTGCACTACTTCTGCATTCTGGAACCAAAATGACGAAAATTAATTGTTTTGTTCTACCTCTTAGCATTAAAAACATTGTTCTGTCCATAAATGAATATAGAAAATTAAAATCTTGAAATTCATCAGAGGCTGTGTTTACTATTATGAAGTTAGCATAATCTACAAAAACCTTTAAAACTGAAACTGAAATATAACTGGAAATCTTGGTAATAGTAAATAAACATCTCATATTAAAACTTATTGTCATATAAATGGTTCTTAATTTTTTGGTTTGAGAGACTTGGCGCGACCAGCCGTGTCATGAAATTGGGCGCGACCACTGCAGGGTTAAAGGTAAACCCTAAGTGGTTTTGTATTATGTAGGTCCGACAGATCGGGCACCTTGAATCCACTGTAGCAGGATTGTATGCCTGCGTTGTGCAATACCCGCACAGTAGATGGCCGCAATTCGACAAAACATAATTGCGCTTCCGACTGCTACATATGACACAAGCGTCGCTTGGGGGCAGGTTCTCGTCTGCTTCTGAAAATGTAAGTGTTGTCATTAGATTTTCAAAACATTCTGAATATATTTCTGTAATAGAGTACTACCGTCATCGTATCCGATGCCCCTGAATGGATTTTCCGGATACTTCGTCCTTTTGAAAAGCTTTCACTGAAATAATCATCACTTTAATTTTAATAAAAAAAAAATTAAGTGTGCCTGTTCTAAAATGGAACGTATTACAGTTAGTAAAAACTGGTGTTACAATATTTAGTGCTACTGTAGGTGTTCTCAAAACCGCTTTAAAAAATTATGATTCCAAAATAAACAAAAAACGTCCGTGGAATAGGAGTCCGAATAGTATATAATATAAACTAGATCAATATTGATGAAGTTTAAATTTTAATTTGTTTCTCAGGCAGTGAAATTTGGCATACGGGTTTATTTATTTATGTCGTACTTAGCCAACAGCCGTTAGGCTAGTTATAGGCGTCGCTGTACATTTATGGGAACTTCCAACCACACTAACGACTGTCATGATGTTATTATGACATCCGGGACCAACTATTTCCGTGGCAACCGTACCACGAGGCACCGAGCGAAGCAGCCGTGGAACTCCCATCCAAGTTCTGACCAGAAAGAGCGTTGCTTAACTCTACTGATCGAACGTGGACGCTTGTTCAAGCTACACCACCCGGGACCTTAGTTGTAGTAGTAAGTGCTACGGTCGAACAGCCTCGGTACAAAATTATTTAAACCAGGGTGTCACAAACAGGGGGTGGGGCTCGTTTATTTCCCTTGTAGATTTTTATAATCCTCAATTGTTTTACCAATACCTCACGGAAATAGTTGGTCCCGGATGTCATAATAACATCATGACAGTCGTTAGTGTGGTTGGAAGTCCCCATAAATGTACAGCGACGCCTATAACTGGCCTAACGGCTGTTGGCTGAGTACGACATAAATAAATAAACCCGTATGCCAAATTTCACTGCCTGAGAAAGAAATTAAAATTTAAACTTCATCGATATTGATCTAGTTTATATTATACACCCTGTATACTAATCGGACTCCCATTCCACGGACGTTTTTTGTTTATTTTGGAATCATAATTTTTTAAAGCGGTTTTGAGAACACCTACAGGAGCACTAAATATTGTAACACCAGTTTTTACTAACTGTAATACATTCCATTTTAGAACAGGCACACTTAATTTTTTTTTAATTAAAATTAAAGTGATGATTATTTCAGTGAAAGCTTTTCAAAAGGACGAAGTTCATCCGGAAAATCCATTCAGGGGCATCGGATACGATGACGGTAGTACTCTATTACAGAAATATATTCAGAATGTTTTGAAAATCTAATGACAACACTTACATTTTCAGAAGCAGACGAGAACCTGCCCCCAAGCGACGCTTGTGTCATATGTAGCAGTCGGAAGCGCAATTATGTTTTGTCGAATTGCGGCCATCTACTGTGCGGGTATTGCACAACGCAGGCATACAATCCTGCTACAGTGGATTCAAGGTGCCTGATCTGTCGGACCTACATAATACAAAACCACTTAGGGTTTACCTTTAACCCTGCAGTGGTCGCGCCAAGTATCTCAAACCAAAAAATTAAGAACCATTTATATGACAATAAGTTTTAATATGAGATGTTTATTTACTATTACCAAGATTTTCAGTTATATTTCAGTTTCAGTTTTAAAGGTTTTTATAGATTATGCTAACTTCATAATAAATATATAAGTATGTAAATAAACTGGTTTTCTTCACAAAAAAGCTTTGATAAATATTCCAGTTCGATCCCTAACATAATAGCAGTACGACATATGCCAGTGGCGGCACAGTTCTCATCTTATCAATCAGTAGGATTTTTTTTCAGATTATTTAAATTTCGCGCCACACCCTAAGTCATTTGACAACTAGAACAATCGTAAAACGACTTCCAGAAGATGCACAAACTTTTATCAAGAATGAAATTTTTTCAGAAACCAATAATAAATAATTTTCCCGTATATAACTTACTTTTTGGCGGTCACTGTATTAGATAGCGTTTGTCTTTACAAAATAGGAAAGTCCAAACGAACGGTTTCGTTAATTTGATATGCCCTTGGCATTTTGCCGATCCGTCTAGCAATGTTTCAAGTTCATTTTTAAACTCTGAAAACTTACGAACAAAGCCGACGGTGGAGGTTATGGACGAAGTGGGGGTTATGGACGGTGGAAGTTATGGGCACGGTGGGCGTTAGGGCCCAAATCGTCGGTGGGGGTTATGGACACATTTGAAATTACGAACAAACCCGACGGTGGAGGTTGTGGGCACGGTGGGCGTTATGGCCCAAATCGTCGGTGGGGGTTATGGACACAGTTGACATTACGAACACATCCGACGGTGGGGGTTATGGACACGGTGGAGGTTATGGCCCAAATCGTCGGTGGGCGTTATGGACACGGTGGAGGTTATGGCCCAAATCGTCGGTGGGCGTTATGGACACGGTGGAGGTTATGGACCAAACCGACGGTGGGGGTTATGGGCACAGTTTAAATTACGAACACACCCGACGGTGGGGGTTATGGACACGGTGGAGGTTATGGCCCAAATCGTCGGTGGGCGTTATGGACACGGTGGAGGTTATGGACATGGTGGGTGTTATGGACAGTGGGGGTTGTGTCCAGGCCCCGAGAATGTGTACTCAGACTTACAATTATTAGGCATGCAATATATACTCTGTGTTCACAGGAGTATTCACCATAGGAGTAACATAATGTTAATAAAATAGAAAGATCACTAGTGCTGTGACAACCAGCAAGCCTTCTGGCTTACCACTTCATATGAAGCAAACGTCACATGTAATAGTTCATTGCAATTGTGTATTTATTTGTAACACATAGTTAAAGAATTTTTATAAATATGGGGAAACGAGCAAACATTTTAGCGTGCATGCGGCCTCAGCACTAGTTGATCTTCTTTTTCTATCGTTCAGAAGTGTCAGTAGGGTCCGGGTTAGTTTTGAACGATTCTCTGCTTCAGAGTTGCAGGGTTGTGCAATATACAGTTACATTGATTGTTGTCAAGATTATTTTAGATGCTCGTAGAATCAATCAATCTGATATAGATAAGTTTGTGAGTGACTGAGATTGGACAACCTTGAATGCGTGCAAATCATTCACTTATTCAAACAAGTATTAATTTTGGATGACCCCTGTATAATAATTACATTAGCTATATTTTAAGCAGACAAGTGCCATTTTAACTGATTATTGTATTCTTTAGGGTGTACCAAAGGGGGACTGGTATTGCAAGGAATGCCAAAAACAACGCGACAAGGAAGCAAATCTTAAAGATCCAGAGTCAGAACAGCCTCCTGAGGAGAAACGAACGATTTTTGAAGAAGAAATATCAGATGAAGAAACATCCGAAGATTCTGAGGAAGCTGTTCAAGAAGAAGAGGAAGAGGACAAAGAAAAAGAAGAGAAAACTTCAACTCCTGAAGATGAAGAGGAAGCAGAAGCGATGGACACAGAAAGGGAGGATCAGGAAGAAGAAGCAGAAAATTGTGATAAAATTGAAGTTTGCACCAAACGCGGTGTAGGAGGAACTTTGCTTAGCTACGAGGAATGCTCTGAAATGTACCGTTCGGAAGATCCAGAGCCAGAACAGCCTCCCGAGGAGAAACAAACGATTTTTGAAGAAGAAATATCAGATGAAGAAACATCCGAACAGTCTAAGGAAGCTGTTCAAGAAGAAGAGGAAGAGGACAAAGAAAAAGAAGAGAAAACTTCAACTCCTGAAGATGAAGAGGAAGCGGAAGGGATGGACACAGAAAGGGAGGATCGGGAAGAAGAAGCAGAAAATTGTGATAAAATTGAAGTTTGCACCAAACGCGGTGTAGGAGGAACTTTGCTTAGCTACGACGAATGCTCTAAAATGTACCGTTTGGAAGATCCAGAGCCAGAACAGCCTCTTGAGGAGAAACGAACGATTTTTGAAGAAGAAATATCAGATGAAGAAACATCCGAACAGTCTAAGGAAGCTGTTCAAGAAGAAGAGGAAGAGGACAAAGAAAAAGAAGAGAAAACTTCAACTCCTGAAGATGAAGAGGAAGCGGAAGGGATGGACACAGAAAGGGAGGATCGGGAAGAAGAAGCAGAAAATTGTGATAAAATTGAAGTTTGCACCAAACGCGGTGTAGGAGGAACTTTGCTTAGCTACGACGAATGCTCTGAAATGTACCGTTCGGAAGATCCAGAGCCAGAACAGCCTCTTGAGGAGAAACGAACGATTTTTGAAGAAGAAATATCAGATGAAGAATTATCCGAAGACTCTGAGGAAGCTGTTCAAGAAGAAGAGGAAGAGGACAAAGAAAAAGAAGAAGAGAAAACTTCAACTCCTGAAGATGAAGAGGAAGCAGAAGCGATGGACACAGAAAGGGAGGATCAGGAAGAAGAAGCAGAAAATTGTGATAAAATTGAAGTTTGCACCAAACGCGGTGTAGGAGGAACTTTGCTTAGCTACGACAAATGCTCTGAAATGTACCGTTCGGAGTGTGCTAAACCTCGACTGCGCCGCGTGTCCCGACGCAAACGGTTGTGTTGTATGTGCAGCATTCAGAAGAGTGGCGAAAGCTCAGGTACTATTTAAAAAAATTTTTTTTACTGCATCATGTTTTGTTAAATATGGTCTGTCATTAATAAACCTGCAATTCGTCTTTGCTAGAGAGCGGATTTATAAGCGTAAAAAAGAAGAAAAATAAGAGCTTAAAAAAGCATAAATATTTCACAAAAAAAGCTTTATTTTAAGCACAAAAATTATAAAAAAGCACAAAATATTTTATTTCTAATAATAAAGTTATCCTTGCTCTTGGAAACAGTATATTACAATGTGTTGCTCTAAATTCTCCATCATAAAATTATGTTTTCGGCCACTCAGTATATTTTTGAACTTGGAGAAACTACGTTCTACATCTACGCTTGTTGCTGGGGAAATTTAAACTTTGGTATAACTGAAGAACCGATTTCCAAGTCCTCTACAAATTCACCTTGTAAGACACGTGCTATATTAGACAACACTTCATATCCAGTAGTTTTTATTAGCACTTCATTCAATTTTTGAGCTACGATACGCCCAACTGATCCCTGCACTGCACGTGTATTTTGTTTAAAGTTTTCAACTGGTTCTACTGTTTCGACTAAAGAAACGCCCTGCTTCTCAAGTTTAGTTATCGCTTTACTAACAAAGCTATAGTTACATTTAATAAAATCAAAAATTTTGACGTAGCTCCCTATTTTTTAAAACGTCAAGACAATCCTTTACTGACAGTGAAGGTACTTCGTAAAATTCTGTAACTGTTTGATCAAATTATTTAATGTACTGACAATAATACAACGCCACTTCCAGCCATGTCTCCCATCTAGTCATAATTGGTTCAGGCGGTAAGGGCACGTCTGGAAACTTTTCCTTAAAATGCTGCACCCTCAAAAGAGTCTTAACAAAAAATTGTTTGCCATTTGTAATTAACTTATTAACGAATAGAGACTGCAGTTGTATAATTTCCGCTACCCTATTCAGTCCGTGTGCAAGACATGTGACATGAACCAGTTTTTCATAAAATGTTTTTCAAATTTTTACCAGCCTAAAGCATGTATGCAGCGACGTCCGAAATCATCAGCAGAATTTTGTCCTGAGGTACTGCATTTGGAAGATAAAAAGTTGTTAAACTGTCATTTACAAACCGTGTAATTGTGTCACTGTTTGTTTTAGGCAACTCTTTACAGCTGACACCATATCCCTTAGCAGGAATATCTTCATGTAAGATGCCGAGTCCGTAGCTTCATCAACAGCGAACCATATATAGTTCCAATATTTTGTTTAATATCATTGTAAACTTGTCGATATATCGGTTCAACGTAGAGTACTTTCAGCTGGGATATTCCTGCTGCAATATTTTTGTAAAAACAGTTGAAATGAACTATTTTGCAATTTGTTTAGTAGCGGTATGTTTGACTGAATCATCATCCTACATAATTGAAAATTAAATTGAAATTGCTCATCTTGACGACAGGTGGTTGCAATAGATTCTTGTACAGTCTGTTGTTTGTTTTTTGACGCTTCAAATTTCTTTGTTTCGTTCTATATGCAAAGCTGTTTTCACATGTTGAAGCACATTGTACTTCTTGTCACCTTGAATCTATTTATTGCTTTTAGTTACTAATACCTTTTCCAACAGTAAGTTACTTACAGTTTCTATGCAAGCTTTACAAAATATTTTGTTGTTTTCACTTTGGAGTTCGGGGAAACCCCTAATCCACTCAGATGGCGTTGTTTTTGATTTAGGCATTTTTAAAATATTAATTAACACAACAGGTATGTACTCGTCGACAGTTGCAGTAATACTATTGCATTAGCATTTTTTATTTTAATATCACAAGCCACAGTGTTGCGATTATGGTCTTTATTTGTTTCAACGGGTTGCTTCATGGCCGATGAATCATGGGCATATAGAGGCTTGCGCAATTTATTAAGGGAAACGATACGATTTAAAAAAACAGTACTAAACAGGCGAACTATTTTAAATATGTATAAAGCGGAAAAAATATGTTAATTAAGTACAACTTTTGTAATTTTTAAAACAGAATACTGTAAAAAAGGAAAAAAAGAGTTAAATATGCATATTAAATTAAATATGCGTAAAACCAAAAATAAGCCAAAAAAGCATAAAAAAGATGTCAAATAATTCCAATTTTGTAGTTAATGACACATTATCAAAAGTTTTGAGCTGCTATTAACCATTTCAAAAAGCATATAAACTAGAAATTCGCTTTCTAGTCATTTAAATTGGCAGACACTGGCACAATCATTTTGTAATTGTTTCCAGCAATAATATCTCGTGATTAATGTGTTCCCTTTTTATCATACAGATGACAAGTATTTACATGGCAGAGTTGCGCAGCGTGCTGGGGTCATTTACAACCAGCAGCGCTGTGCTGCAAGAGCGCGGCATAAGATAAATTGTTTTGCAAAAATTCTGCGCAGGGTGTCTTGAGTCCAAGGGTGGGTTTAACACTTCACCTAAAAGGCCTGATTCACATTTGCATTATTGTTAGCATAGACTGCTTAACATAATATGATATCTATTATATTTATGGGCATGGCTTTAACCTGTAATAGTTGATGCTCCTTATTAATTTTTGATTATAAAATCTAGAAGCCATATGCATTTCAAAGACTGCAGCTTCAGTATATATTTATTTATAAAAATTGTTCTCTGGGAATTTTATTTGTGCTATTTAGCAAACTAATTACATGTGCTTCATAAAGGCATTCTTGTGTTCGTAGATTCAAACAGCAATGGGGAAGTTGTTGGCATGAGAAGGTCAAACCTACGTAAAGCAGATAGTCACGATGATCTACCACTGCATAATGCACATTTGCAAGAGCTATTGTCAGATGTCTTAAAGCAAGGCTCAGCTTGGCCATTCCGTAGACGTGTACGAAAGATGGAAGTAAGTAACAGATTTATAATTTTAAAATTCAATCTATGAAGCCGCGTAACGCAGTTGGGTAGGCGCTAGGCCTGCATTAAGCAAGTCCTCGGTTCAAATCCTGCAAGGGCCGGAATGTTTGTGCAGCCTTGGCGATTGGAATCGGGCTCGGTGAGACCATTCACAGTTGGGCACCAAATTAACTGTGCTCTACTCAGAGCCACAGATCTAAGAGATAGAGTAACAAGGTCAACACATCACTATGAAACACACCTCACACAATGGTTGCTGCGCAAGCACAAAAGGCGCGCACCAACATTGTATCCCAAATCCGGGGCAGGTTGAGCATTGTACCGCCAGATGCAAACGCACCAGCTTCTACACCGCAAGGTAGAATGAGGTTATCAATAATACATACATAAAAATTCAATCTATAGAACAACAAGAACAACAAACAGATCAATGATAAATTGGACCTCAAAAAGTGTAAGTTCACTGGTAAAAGTCAAAAACACCGAAATATTGGAAAAAATAGATAGAAATCAACTAACCATCAATGAAATACAAAAGAGATGCCTTATACGTTATGACCATGTACAATTGCGAACAAAAAAATGGAAACACTAATTTTTATATCTTGTAAATATGGTTCTTTTATGTTATCGGATCATAGTATTCACTTCGCAGTGACATGGAAGACATAATTACTTACAACTTTTAAAATAACTAAAAGAGGGGCACTAGATTAACGCTGGTGTTTCCATTTTTTTTTGTCCGCAATAGACCTTCAAAGATGACCAAAAAGAATAATAAATTGGAACTGTAGTGGAGCTAGAGGAAACTTTCTAAAAACTTCAGAAATTTTTCTTCACATGGAAGACACTAATAAATACTGAAATTCGATGTGCAGCTGTACGAGCTAAAGTCAGTGAGTGTTTTGAAAGCAATTGCGATGCAGGAAAGAGTAAAACCTTGTAATGTCAAAAACTGATTCGTGTATGGCACACTTGCAGCAAGGAATGACCAATTGCTTCCATCGTTTTAGCCAAATTGTCAAGCCCTTCATAAACACTTCAACGAACTGCATATCTTCAAAAAACTACTCCGTATCGCCACAGCATGGAAGCACCTGGGAATAAGAGTACAAAAGGATAATCACATCTCCAAAACAAATCAAAAGGATTCAGTTATGCAGCCGAACGGCTACGAATGAAAATGAAAAGATACCAAGTCGACACAGCGAAAGTGTGTTCAACTCTTTTTCGACAATAGAGATGAGTCCGAATTCCAGTCTCCTTTTTGTCCCAACGAAAAGGCTAGTCATGCAAAACAATAAACCCGAGCTCCGGTTCTGGTCAGTTTACTCGACGAACAATGGGCCATTGTAAGCCCAGAATGGTACGAGGTAGTTAAGGGTCGTAAAACCCTTTCTTCATGCGTAAGAAAGACCTATTTAGGACCACACAGCTGGACGTTAAGGGATTGCATCTCAATACTCCGACTTGTTTACTTTAAGCAAGTCGAAGGGTCTGGTCAGTTTCCAAGCCTTTTAAACGCCAAGTAAACAAACAGAGTATATTATTGGTTCCAGTCTGCTCACTTTGAATTTTCTGGAGGATCTGGTTATTTCCCAGATCTAGATAACATTAGCTACTTTGATAATTGTGTTCGTAATTATTATTAGACACGCTTAATTGCTAGACCTTTAGGTCCTTTTCGCGCAAAATATATAGGCCTTTGGCCCTCTAACGCTTATTTATAATCTTTGTCCATTCTTTACGGTTCAACACTTTCTGTTTCCAGTCTTTTATTTCTTTTTCCTTTAGATCTTCTATTATAGCTTCTCTCTATGTCTTTCTTGGTCTGCCTCGTTTCCGCACTCCTACATTCCTCCTCCACGCGATGTTTTTGACCACTCTAGAATTTTCCATCCTTTCCAGATGTCCTAACCATTGCAGCCTTCGTATTCTTATAACTTCCATTATTGTTGCTTCTTTATGTATTTCGTAGAGCTCGGCGTTTGTTCTTCTCTCCCATCCATTTTCTGTCTTTTTGCCGCCTAGAATGCGCCTTAGTATCCGCCTTTCCCACACTTCCATTTTATATTGGTCACTTTTCTTCAGCACCCAAGTTTCGCTCCCGTACAGCACTGCAGGTTTTATTACCGTGTTATACACTCGTATTTTGGATTTTAGTGAGACTTGTTCGTAATTATCGCATATAATTTTACCATTTACAAATGTATTCCTGTAATTTTATTTGGTGTTCTCGAATAAATAAAGGGGATATTATTGTTGTCTACATCGGTTATGCTTAATTAAACTACAAGTAACTTCACCAATCCTTATAGTTTTTCTAAAGAACAAACAAGTGGAAGAAGACAAGATTGCCAGAAACCTTCTTGAAGAAGATTGGAGAAATAGAAATCAATAGCGAGCAAGCGATGGCTGGAGCTGTAGAATGAACTTGCTTATATACAAATTTCAGTTTGTGTGTAATACAAATTTTTAGAAATGGTTTCACTTTAACATTGACGTATTGCTCTGTTTCATTTATATTTATATAACACATTTTCTTGCAGGTTCCGGACTATTATAACATTATTACAAAACCAATGGATTTTGGTACAATTAAATACAAACTCAATGTGGGAGAATATAAATGCGATGATGACTTCATGCTTGATGCAGCTTTAGTTTTTCAGAACTGCAACACCTACAGCAATGCAGAAGAAGAGGTCTATAAGTAGGTGTATTTTTGCTTGTGATACTACCGTAAATAGGTGATCTTCAATTTTATTTTTAGATGTGGAGCCACATTGCGTAAATATTTCATAAATAGATGTGAAGAGCTTGGCTTGAGTTTCTCTGAGAAGTTAATCGAACATGACGATGATAATATCGATCCTCCAGCATTGAAGAAGATGCGCACAAAATAGTATTTTTGTTTTAGATACGTATGTTAAATTATTTTACCTATAATGTTAATTTAGTGGGAACGCAGAAATATAGCAATTTTATTTTGGTAAAAAATATAAAAAGCCGTGGTCTACTAACCCAACCTGTTAAAATGCCCCCGAAATGTGCTTTATATTCAAAAATATCTTTATTATACGAACTGTGTTCCCACTGACATACATTTAACGTAGTATTAAGTAACATATCTACACTTGTACTTTGATAGATATTATTTATAGAAAATAAAAATTACTGAAAATGTTCTTTTAAACGTACGAGTTTGCTTCCCACTTTCACAGGGTGTATGAGATTGACATTTTGTATTGTTAGATAATACTGATCAAGCTAATTCATTTAAAGCAGTTATCTAATTCTAATAAAAAGTGAAACAGCTAACCTTACTCAACACTATTAGTTTTACAGAAATTCACAGTTATTCAATTACTATTTATTACTTTCCTAACATTGCATCATAATGCTGTTAAATTCAATATGAAATTTAGAATCAAATGTATATTTATTCTTCTGCGTCTAATGCTTTTCTAACCGGAGGTTTTTATGTTTCTTTATTAGCTAAGTTGTCAGTTTGAAATATGGTTTAGTATAAATAGATCCGACAACGATGCGGGAATGGAAGATATTTCTAAATGAGAGTTACATGAAATTTGTTTGTATAAAATTTGTAGGTACAAATGTGGTGCATATTACTAAAATATTTTTGATTAGTCTCAAAAAAGCGTGGCAAATCAACTTGCCTTTTTCATGCAATGCCCTATATTTTGAAACAGCATATTAAGAGGCTTGCATTATTTTTTTATGTTCAAACTGGCATATCTGAAAAGCAGTTTAATCTGAAACTATAAAATTTTTAAATGTTGAGTACCCTGCATAGCATTCATACCCAGAGCCATCATTTTCACATGGTGCAAAGTGTTCAGACAAAGGGGGTCGTTACGACGATATAACATACTGGCAAATGTGAGTCATCTTACCGCATAAAATGTGCTGTGTAACTGAAGAACAGTTTGTTGCAATGAAAGTCGACAAAACTATTAAGCAGTGGATTTGTAAAACATGCAGTACTAGGGTAGCCAGATTTGAAAATCACAATTTCGGAACAAGAATACGAAAAGGTAATTCGTTACTTTAATTTTTAAGTTTCTAAAAAATTTCTTTGTAGTTAATTTTATCAATACTGGAAACTAGATTCTAAAGAAACCCATTATTAAACTATTTATTACTCCCAGAGGAAACTAATAATAAAATAAATTTTCTGTTAATCGTTTAGTTATGCGTTTCATTAATGTATAGAAAATCGTTTATTAATGACCTCTATTAATAAATAATTCTTTATTTTCTAAAATCATTTATTAACGAATAGTTTTCTATTAATAGATACCATGAATGTCAAAATTTTAAATGTAATTTTTTCCAATTTAATACGATACGATTAACGAAAAAATATTGTAACTAACTTGTGTGTTATGCGGTGATTCATAATCTTGACAATTAACGTGTTCGCTAGCACTTACATGTTAAAATGTCTTGATTATTAATCACACTTGTTTGTTAAATAACTATTAACAGGAACACTAATACGAAGCTCTAATAGAAATGTCAATTGCACAATATGTGATTATTAGTATATTAGATACTACCTCTACCACTAGTTCACATCTGCATTTGTTTCTGCCGCAGCAGCGGTAATTTAATTTGGATTCTTGGATCAGTCATATTTTGTGAAAGTTTTACTTACATTAAATGTAGATTAAGGTGTTACTCGCTTAAACCCATAATTAATCGCCTATTCCAAAAAAGCGTTTGAACCCAGATTCCAGAGTAGCGAATAGCTGTTGGTTGCTAAACAACTTGTAAATTATATTTGAGCCGTTGAAAGGCAAAGTGGTGTAAGTCAGTGTTTTGAAGATTTGCAGATTTCTATGTTAAATTAATCGCAAGAACGGCATCTACCTTGTGGAGGATCAATTTTTAGTCTATGTAAGAAATTTACTGAGAAAGGGCAGCCATTTAACCAGTTTCTGTTTTTAATTCAAGGTAAAGTGATGTAAGTGGACTTACACCACTTTGTCTTTAAACACAAGTTACACGCTGAAGGTTTCCTGTACTACAGTTTATTCTTTGACTAATAATAGAAATGAATGCTGACGATTCAGCATTGAATACTGACCCAGGTAAACGTGCAGCTTAGGGATTCCAAATGACAACAAATGTACAGCGACGCCTATAATTGGCCTAACGGCTGTTGGCTGAGTACGAAATAAATTAAAAAAAAAAAAAAAATTGATCGGCACCACTCTGATCAGAATACGCATGGTTGCCAGACTGAATGCATGCGCGTTACCAGACCTAATTTTGCTGCGTGTTCGGTTGTTTTTCAATGAACGTTTAGTAGTTTTGCTGGTATTCAATTTCCTGCATTTATCTTTGATGGCAGTACACGACGGGTTTGCAGTAAAATGATTTAAAAATTGAAGTAATAACCCTTAGTATAATTGAAATAAAATTACATCTGTTAGAAAATGGAAAAGGAAGATACAGGGGTATGTAGAGGAGAAATAAAATCTACTATATTTGTAACTAAACCTTCAAACAGTGCTAAGTTTATTATTGAATATAAAAAAGTGAAAGGCGTGTAACTACAAAAAATAAATTAAATTGTTTATAAAAAAGTGTATATGTATTTACAACAAATGAGCCCACTAGATGCAAAACTCTGTATTTGCACAAAATACAAAAACTTAGATATTGATATCAATGGCTTCGTTGTTTTAAGGAGTATAGCATGGTGAAATACTATGAGATGTACAACTTGGTATTTTACATTGTATAGGCACGTAAAAATCGATGTCAGATGCAAAACTCAGTTAAATGTAAGCAAGTTGAATGCAAAACTTTTATTTTGACCAATCGCAACTCAAAATTCACGTCACATGACCCTGTCCACTTGTTGATATGACAGGCGTCTATTGATACTTTATTAAAGAACCATTGCGAAATTAACTTGAGAAGGGACCCAAAATTAGAATTGGACGTAAAAAATAAAAATCGTTCTACAAAAAAAAATATAATTTTTGGTACAGTGTTAATTAAAAAATCTGTATAGGGCAATTATGAATTGGTAAAAGTAAAACTTTAATTGACTCAAAATTTGGTCTCTATTCAGATGCAAAACTATGTATGTTTATTTTTAAAATGCAGTTTACGTTAAAACTAGGACATTTTCAAGCAAAATAAGAAAATACCATCTCCGTTGGTGGTAGTGTCATGTATTAGACCACTTTTGCAGGTTGAGTAGTGTGGCAAATAAGACATGACAGTTTTTTGCCTCTAGCACAAATTCACTAACAGTGTAAACGCAGAGTTTTGCATCTGGTGGGCTCAAATAAAGTCAATTGTTAATAAAACAGTGCATACATGTTTACCAAAAATGCACTGTTTTATTAACAATTCAGTTTATTTTTTGTAAATACATCTGGACTTTTTTATAAACAATATCATTTTTTGTAGTTACATGTCTTGCACTTTTTTTATAATAAACTTAGCACTTTTTGAAGGTTTAGTTACAAATACAGTAGATTTTATTTCTCCTCTACACAATCCTGTATCTTCCTTTTCCATTTTCTAACAGATGTAATTTTATTTCAATTATACTAGGGGTTATTACTACAATTTTTAAATAATTTTACTGCAAACCCGTAGCATACTGCCATCAAAGATTAATGAAGAAAATTGAATAACAGCAGGGTTACCAAAACTACTAAAAGTTCATTGAAAAACAACCAAACACGCGGAAAAATGATGTCTTTTAACATAATAACGGCATCAAGAGAAAACGCTCATGCATTCAGTCTGTCAACCATGCACATTCTCACCCGTGTGGTGCCGATCGGTTTATTTGTCATTAGGGATCCCTAAACTGCACGTTTTCCCTGACCCATATTCAACATCTGGTAGTGAATATTACCCTACAGCAACATCAGATTCAGCTGGTAAGTTGTGTTTCAATAAAAAGATAAAACATAACCTCAAAAAATTGATAATTTGTTTTTGTATGCAATGTTATAAAGATCTATCGAAATGCATATTTTCGTTTTACTTTAGACATATAAAATTAATTATAAACGAACACTAGATATACAATTTCCATTTGATGTCATCAACGTCCAACAAAAAGGCAAGAGCCGTCCACAAAGCATAGAAAATACAACTCTAGCAAAGTTATACGAAATTCCCTTAGCAGTAAATATTAAGAAAAAGAAGGACATGCAGAACTTAATACAGTTTATACCAATAATAAATCAAGAATTTTTAAAGCAGTTAATAGGTGATGATAGTATGGAAGACATGGGCCCCTAGAACTCATAAAACCTGACAAAGCTTAACAGTATTTTTTTATCTTATAGTTTTTATTTACAATTATTGTACTTATGTTTGTTTTAAGAATATGAATTCGTTTTTTATTAAAAAAACAATAAAATTGTCTTTACTTTAAGCTTGTTTTATTCTTCTTTTGACAGGCAAAGTGGCGTATGTCATCTGTGTGCAAAAATATGTTATTGAAAATTTGAAAATTAATAACATTTTGTGCCGATAATTTAAGTGTATTTAAGATTAATCTTCCCCAAGAGATTATTAATCGTCAAACAACTTTGGGATTTTTCTATTAACCATTAACTTTGAAGCCTTATAACTCAGAACACTATTACATTGACTTACACCACTTTGCCTTTCAACGGCTCATTTGATGTGTTGAACTAGAATTTGCAGAAATCATTAAAGTGCAGAATTTTCATGGAGAATCGGGACAGCATTTCATTGCGGGTAGAGTTGCCATACGTACCGATTTTTCGGTATTGTACTGATTTGGAGCTAGTTGCCCTGCCACGAAACACTGTCCCAAAGTGTTCCGATTTTTCAAAATAATGTTACGCTTTACCGATTTTGAGCCATTTCTACAAATTCTGGTACCTAGTTGTTTAACACAAATTGTGTATTCAATATCTAGCTGTTTGCTATTCTGGAATCTAGGTCCAAATTTTTTTCGTCATCCACATTTAGTATAAGTAACAGTTGAAAGAAATATAAAGTTCAAAGAAATATATTTGATACAAGAATCCAAATGAAATTAATACTGCTGCAGCAGAAACTGATGTACATGTAAATTGATGGTAGATGTAGTATCTAGTAACCACATATTACAAAATTTGCAGTTTTATTAGAGCTTCGTATTAGTGGTCCTGTAGTTTCCTTTATGAATAGTAGTATAATGTGTTTCTTTAGTATTTAGTTTCTAGTACGAGGGTCACTACATAAATTTCTGCAAAGTAGGCTTAGAAATTGATTTCACAATTTTTTATAAGAGTGCCATGAAACAACTACATTTCAGTAGAAAACTGAAGTTGACAGATTGAGAAAATTGTTTACGGTTCATATGTGATAAGCTTTTAACTGTTGTGAGTAATAATAACAATAATAATGTTTATTGAGCATGATAGTAATTTAAATTACAAAAAAAAAGTAAAAAGTACATAGCATAATAATAACAAGACATCAACCAAGAAAATACTATTACATGCCCAAAAGGGAAAAGATCGGCAAGGCCGTTTTTCACTGTTCCTTATTAAAAAATAAACTAAACAAAATCGGTTATGGTAGCATTAGCTATTAATGACAAATAGTAATAATAATAAATTTAAACTAACAAACCACTCTGAACATTTGCCACACATTCTCTAAAAGATTTCCTAAACCTGTTCAGAGTAGGTTGCAAGAACACATGTTAAAAAGAATTAATTATCTTCGGTGCTGTATATTCAAAACAATCTTTAAACCTACTGGTTCGATGTTTAGGAATAATATACGGATCACCCCCTCTTAAGTTAATATCACTTAATAATATTTGTGAACGTTTAACTAAAAGACTATATAAATATGAAGGTTCTTCTGATTTTAAGATTTTATACAAGAATGTACCATATAAAAATAAAAACCTGTAATTTATTTTCAATATACCTAGGCTATTGTAATGCGGTGTCACATGATCTCTAATAGAAATTAGAAATGAAAAACGCAAACAACAATTTTGCAACACTTGCAATTTTACGTGCATGTTATGTGTAAGAAAGTTATAATATACACTACTTCCATAATCAAGATGACTAAGAATTAGGGTATTCACCAAGGTCCATTTAGTATGTTGTGGAAGAATGTATATAAACTTCCACAATGCTTTTAACTTGGGATAGCATCCACTACATTTCTTCAGAATATGCTCTTCAAAGTTTAGGTTCTTGTCAATTAAGAAACCAAGATCACGGGCACTCTCATTCACTTTTATCACTGTATCACTTAACATTATCGGATCATTCAACATCAAGGTAGTTTTATTTACTGCGGATCTTGAACCAATGCATAAAACTGATGTTTTTCCAGCATTTAAGCGTAGAACATTTTTTGTTGACCAGTTGAGTATATGTTTCAAATTTAAGTTGAGTTCACCAATTAAATTGTTAACATTTTCGGGTAAGCAGGATTTATACACTTGCGTGTCATCAGCATATAAGTGGACATTCCATTGATTTACAAGAACTTCAGGTAAATCAGCAATTGCAAGAAGGCGCCAATCAGTTATTAAAATGGTTTGACAGGTGGTGTATTACCATTAACCCAAATAAAACCGAAGCCAAAATTTTTACCCTACGGCGATTTACTACACCAGCCCATATAAAAATTAATAAAAAAGAGATTGAATGGAATCGTGCGGACAGTGCGGTTAAATATCTGGGTGTGTATATGGACCAAAGGCTTTCCTGGGGCTATCACATCAACCATAAGTTGAACGAAGCATACGTTCGACTTGCTATCTTATATCCCATCTTAAATCGAAAAAGCTTATTAAAAAGTGAGTGCGGTTTGCTATTGTATAACTCAATTTTGAGACCCATAGTTACCTATGCGTGCCCGACATGGAGTAATACATCACAAACTCAAATAAGAAAACTTCAAGTGTTTCAGAACAAAGTGCTGCGAATTATTATAAGTGCTGAATGGTTTGTCAGAAACACTCAAATTTATTATGAACTTAATCAGCAAACGATCAATGAGTTCATCAGAAAAACTTGTGTGACATTTTACAAAAACTTACAGTCTTGTTCGAGTGTGCAAGTGCACCAGTTAGGCAAGAAAAATATACATAAAAGACTGAAACGTCGATTACCTCAAGACTATGTAGCCGACAACTGAATGTTAGTTATTTAATAAATGTAACTGTTTATGTATCATGCCATTGACAATTTATTTATTAATTTATTAGTTTATTAACTTATTAATTTAATTTATTATATTTTTGCACTGTACAGTTGTCAGATTTTATAGTTATGTATTAATATTATGTATATATTAATTCTGTCATCACAACTATGAATAGCATATCTGATGCTGAACTGGTTTATCGTAATAAAAAAAAAAAAAAAAGAAGGTAAATCAGCAGTAAAAATTGTAAATAAGGTAGGGCCCAATATGCTTCCCTGTGGAACACCATACATAACTTGCAGTCCTTTTGACATGGCACCATCTAGTTTTACTTGTTGAGATCTGTTGGTTAAGGAGTTAGAAAGCCAGCGAAGCATTTGTTCATTAACACCATAATAACGTAATTTGGCTAGCAGTAAATCCCTATCAATTACATCGAATGCTTTGCTGTAGTCGAGTAGCACAAGGTAAGTAACTTCAGATTTGTCCATATTTCTTGTTATGTCGGTTGTTATCTTTATCATTGCCGAAGTGGTACTATGTTTAGGACGGAATCCCGACTGTGTATTAGGTAACAAATTATTAGAAAATATGTATTAAACCAAAGAGTTGTTTACAATTTTTTCTATTACCTTTGATAAAGTTGGTAGCACACTAATGGGGCGTATGTCTTTTAATTCTTTAGCAGTGTTGGTTTTTGGCAAAGGATTGATGATTGCCTTTTTCCATAATTTGGGAAGAGTGCCACTATTAAGAGACAAATTTACTATATTACCAATAGTTTCTTTACAAAATGGCAATATCAACTTTAACATGCTTAAATTTATGTTATCGCAGTCAGTTGCATTTGATTTCAATCCATTGATAATTTTTTCTATCTTATCAACGGTCACCATTTGCATTTGATCCTGCTCGTGATTTAACTTATCATATTTATTATGTTGAAAAAATTTTAGAAGTTTGCTATCAATTGTTGTAATATGTGAACGCTACGAAGGCCAAGTTACGAATGCTTTATTAACTACAAACCTATTCATACATTGCTATCTCAATACAACTATGTACGATGTGTTGTCTAACCTACCACATCCTTCCCTTTAACTTATTTCTTTTTCCATTTGAAAGACAGTAATATAAAGATTACAAATACAAACTTAATATATAATATTGTTTACAGTCACAATAAGAACTTATTACTAGAGATGAGTATTAACATTTAAGATTAGTAGTAACCTAATTACAACTCATAATCAGCTAGCTTAATAGGAATTTTCCTATCACGTTGTGGCCTATGCATCTTAATGCTATTGCTACTTTCTCCTTCTGTTTGACAATTTTGTTCCCTAATCTCATCCGACCTATCGCAACTGGTTTTAACATCTGTCTGTGTTTCTATATGTAGGTACTTTTTAGGATTTTGTGACTGACAGTGTTTGTAAGTAGCACGTTTGCTGGAGCTTGGTTCAACTTCACAGTCCTTAATCTTTTTTATAAATTTTCTATTACGTACAAGAGTTGAACCACCCTCCAACAATTTTATATGACCTGATGCCTACCTTTTCACACACTTTTCCTTTTTGCCAGTTCCCCTTTGGTACAGCTTGCACCAAAACAGAACAATTGTCTTGCAACTCAGGTAATTGTGAAACACCTCTTTTGTCAAAATCATGTTTCTGTTTACTCTGAGACTTATCAATAAATTTATCAAATGTCTGTTTATTATATGCTATAGGTTCGACATGAAAATTTGTTTGAGGAAGTGTGCTTCGTAAATTACGACTCATTACAACATTGGCAGGAGAATGTTTCCCATCTATAGGTGTATTGCGCAAGTCTAATAATGCTAGATATGGATCTTTTTGATCTATAACGCATTTTTTAAAAATGTTTTTAACAGTTTGAACAGTACGCTCAACCTGACCGTTTGACTGTGGATATCTGGGTGATGATTTTACATGTTCAAAATCCCATTCTTTAGCAAACTGTTTAAATTCATAACTAGAGAATTCTGGTCCATTGTCTGAGCATACTATTCTCGGTATCCCAAAACGAGCAAATATAGATTTCAGTTTTATTATGATATTATGGCTTGTCAAATTATTATTTAGATGTGCAACTTCTACATACTTTGAATAGTAATCTATGACTAATAAGTATGCCGCATTGTTAAGGTGGAATATGTCGCACCCAATTTTATAGAATGGTACTTTTATGATTTCATGAGGTACCATAGGTTCAGGCTTTTGTGAATTACTCTGATTTAGACAAATGTGGCATGACAAAATCATATCTTGTATACATTTTGACATTCCCGGCCAGTAAAATGATAAATTTGCTTTAGATACTGTTTTGCTGATGCCCATATGGCCATAGTGTAGCTTTTCCAGTATTTCTTTTCTGCATGTTTTTGGTACAATTAACTTTTGACTCTTATACACTAGTTCATCTATTGTAGTTAATTCATGTTTAAATTTGTAATAGAATTTAACATTTTCAGGTAGAGCTTTTAATTTATGTGGCCAGCCATTATTTATATAAAATTTCAACTGCACCAAATCATCGTCTAAATTTGTGTGCTCTCTCAGGTAATTTCGTTTCTCTGCTGAAACATTTAAATACATTGAAACCAAGCAGACTTGAGCCTCGGCTTCAATATCTAAATTTTTCATCAAAGACTTTATCTTTAATAAACGCTCTCGACAGAGTGTCGGCCAGAACCAATTCTTTGCCTGGTTTAAAAACTAATGTAAAATCATATTTACGTAGCTGAATTAGAATTTTTTGTAACCTAGGTGGACATACGTTTACAGGTTTTTTTATAATTTGTAAGAGTGGTCTGTGATCAGTTTCCACAACAAAGTGTTGACCAAAGACATACTGTTTAAATTTTTTGATGCCAAACCAGATCGCCAGTAACTCTTTTTCTATCTGGGCGTACCGGGTTTGGGCATCTGTAAATGCTCTAGATGAGTAAGCACACGGCCGCCCTTCCTGTAGGAGAACCGCGCCCATACCATTTTTCGAGGCGTCTACTGAAACAATGGCAGGTTTACCAATATCGAAAAACTTTAAACAAGGACTTTTACATATTGCCAACTTTAGATTATTAAAAGCCTCTTCCTTTTTTTCATCCCAAGTAAAAACTATATCTTTCTTTAATGATACCCTAAGAGGTGCTGTTTTTTCAGACAAATTATTTATAAATTTACCTAGATAGGTCACCATCCCTAAAAACCTTTGAATGTCCTCATTATTTTCTGGTCTTTGAATTTTTATGATTGCTCTTATTTTTGAGTCATCTGCTTCTAGACCGCGACTTGAAATCTTATGACCCATATATTCTACTTCATTCGCTAAGAATTTACATTTTCCTTTGTTTAGCCGCAAATTACATTCTGCAGCTGTACTTAATACTTTCATTAAGTGTAAGTTGTGCTCTTTTTTTGTCTTGCCTGACACTATTATATCATCGATATAGACATTAACGCCCGGTAAATTCCCAAAAATATCAGTCATGCGTTCCTGAAAGACTTCAGGTGCACTAGCAAGCCCGTGCGGTAACCTTAGAAACCGGTACTTCCCAAAAGGAGTTCCGAAAGTACATATTTTTGAGCTATATTCGTCTAACTGAATTTGAAGGAATCCTTGAGTTGCGTCTAATGTGCTAAAGTATTGAGCACCTGATAGTTTAACTGTTAGTTCCTCTAACGTGGGCATTTGAAAGTAATGTCTTTTTAGTGCTTTATTGAGATCAGAAGGGTCTAAACATAGTCTCAGTTGTCCATTCGGCTTTCGAACAACAACAATTGCATTCACCCAGTCAGCACTCCCTTCTGCTCTAGCTATAATTTTGTCTCTTTCTAACCGATCTAACGTTTCCTTGAGCCTATCTCTTATAGCAAATGGTATTTTTCGTACTGGCTGAACTACAGGTTCAACATTACTTTTTAGTTCTATGTGATATGGTTTATCTAAACAACCTATTCCTTTGAACAGAAACTCAAATTGCCCTAGTATTTTATTAATATCAGTGTCTATTTGACTCTGCTCTAATATTTTATTCATTTTACCTTGTGTGGTAACTACACTATCATTTTCTAAGCTCATTGATTTTATATCAGCTATTGCAGTGCTATTTTGTATAGTATTTGCTTTTGAAACTAACCCTAACATTACACATGCCTTAAGCCCCAATAATGAAGAATTGTTTACGTCGACCACACAAAATAAGAGCTCCTCATTTTTGTTTTTATATTTACATTTTAGAATACATTGTCCTATTACAGGAATTTGTTCTTGTGTATAAGAGCGAAGTTTTATACTTGTGCCAACAATTTCATCAAAATTGAAATTAATTGATTTTAAAACAAGTTTTTTCAATCATATACTTATCACCGATAGAATTTTGTATGTGCCATACAATGGATATAGTTCGAAAGAGTTTGCTCCCCAAGGAAGTATCCTCAGGCCTCTACTTATCCTAATTTTTATTATTGACATTGTAAAAACAATAAAATTTGCAGATACCTAAACTAATTTTTGCCGATGATCTAAAGATATATAAATGTATTAAATCTTTCACAGACTGTATTAATCTTCAAAATGATTTGGATAACATGTATAAATGGGCGGTACGTAATAATCTACTCTTTATATTACCAAATGCCAGTGTATGACAGATACGCGAAAATCTAATAATTTCAACTTTAATTATAGCATGAACTCAGTATCTCTAAATTGTGTTGATACTTGCCAAGATCTGGGGGTAATTTATGATTCAAATTTTAAATATTGAACTATGAGTATTTAATAAAATTGGCTTCGAAACAACTTGGAATTATAATTAGAAATACTTACACAATATTTTACTAATTTTAACAGTTTAATAATTTTATTTAGTAGTTTAGTTTGCTCTAAACTGGAATATTGTTCTGTAGTGTGGAATCCGCTGTTTATTGAATGCAGCCTTCAATTTGAAAACGTTCAAAAAATGTTTCCTAGATATTGTAATTTTAAATTCGGTTTCTCAGTTGCTGATTCTCATTGCATTTCTCTACTGTATCTATGTATGTATGTATTATCGTTAACCCCTTATTATCTTAATGGTGTAGAGGCTGGTGCTTTGTACACTAGAATTTGACGGTGTAGTGCTCAACTTGCCACGAGTTGCGAGTTACAAAGTTGGAGCGTGCCTTTCGTGCTTGCTTAGCCATCAGTGTCTATTAGGTGTGTGTCTTGGTGATGTGTGAACCTTGTTACTCTATCTCTTAGGTTTTTCTCTACTAAACTATTATAATTTAAATTCTTATCTGACAGAAGGCAAGAACAAAATTTAGTATTTTTGTATAAAATACTTAATAATTTTCTGGATGCTCCGTTACTTCATAATCAAATTAACATTAAAGTACCAGATACCCATACATGTACATGTGGTAGGTACTTATGTTTCTAACGTACACATGTCCCAATACAGTCAGTCATCTGCACTCTCCAATGTTAGCAATATTTCGAGCATTTTTATGAATCTTAAGCAATTTCAATCGGACATTCTCTACTAATAATTTACTAATTTAAAATTGTAATTATATTTTACTATTTACTAGTTTAAAAAATGTGTTATTGTTTTTAGGTATATTTTTCATTTATCGTTTTAGATATAATCTGTTTATCATAAATTGCATTATTTTTCACTTGTAATTGGGCATATGCCTGTAAAGTGAAATAAAGATTATTATTATGTTACACTCTAAAGGTAATTTACACATAATTTTTTGTTAATGTTTTCTTTCATTCAAGTGTTTTCTGTTACAGTAGCTGCCTGAAATTTTTGCATAAAATCGTTACCATCTTCTTACAGTTGACGTTAGACTCGTGTTTCAATGAAAACTTTTTAAGCATTCTATTTAAAAGAAAAAGTTATTTTGGCTCAGCACATTTTTTTGAGCAATCTTGTACAATCAAAAATATTTTAGTAATGTGCACCACCTTCATATATAATATTTTTTTATATAAAGCTGTATGGATCTACAGTTAACTGTTTTGGAGATATTAACGATACGAGGGGTCGTTTTTATGTTCTCGAACTAGGATGTTTCATGTTTAGCTATTAGTTCTCTATTTAAGTCTCTCAAATAACATATGCCTTCGCAGGATTGCATGCCAATTTTCAAAACAATTGCGCAATTTATAACGTAGTTTTTTATGAACTCCAGTGAAGAGTCACACTAAAACTACAAAATGAATAAATCGAATGTGGTGCCGTTTGGCCACAGCTTATGCAGGTAGAAGAGACAGTTTCTTTTCGGTTTTGACATTTTGTCATAAATAAAACACTAGATGAGAAAGATAAATGGGTGACCTTGGAATCAAAATTTGAGGTATGAACCAGGTGCGAAGATGATGGTTACATCCCGCACCCACTGGATGGTGGTACCTTGACTAATAAATAAAGTGCTTTATTTATGGCCTCGACTTTACCGACAACGCTGACGAATAATGAATGTTAAAGTTTAAATTTTTTACACGTGTTGTTGCTGTGTTCTTCTGTTCTTGCATTTGTTTAGAAGCCGGTACGTTATGTTCATTGAATATTTTGTCCAAAGTGTGTTCTAAAAGTTTACGCTGTGCTGTGTGCTTTGTTTGTGCCTGCTCTAAGCAAGTAGTCTTTTATTGTTACTTTTATTTTATTGAGTTGCGTGATTGGGTTAAGTTTTTTTGTCTTTCATTTTCAATCAATTCCGTTTGAAATGGAAGGGTACAAAAAAAATAAGTGTACCAATCATGCCAGCAGGAGACAGATTTCCGAGTGAACCTGATTTATTGAAGAAGTGGATAGAAAAAATTAACCAACCTTTTCTGAGGGATTTGCAGCCTGACCAAATCTACCAGACATATTATGTTTGTGATACGCATTTTGACCAAGAGTACTTGGTTCCGGGCACAAGAAGAGGGCTTCGAAAAGATGGAAAAGATGCAGTCCCCAGACTCTGTTTATCTGGTAAGGAAAACAACTATTTATGTTTTTTTTTGTTAATGCCAATTGATAACTTATAGCTACATTGGAAGAAGTGGATAGGGATGATGCTCCAGAGAGCCTCCACAGGAAACAGTACCAGATGTGAATGTGATAGGAGAATGTATACATATGTCAATGGATGTTTGTACTACTTCGACTAGTTCACAACAAATGCGATTAGTGCAAGTTGCAGTACTGAAATATCAGGGGCTTGGCATCCTCACGTAGGAGGTATTAATTACATAAAAAAAAAGTGTATTAATAGTAGGTACAGACCCCTATATTCTTTATAAGGGTAATTTGGGGGATTGGATTATATATATACTAGCTGAAACCCGCGGCATATGCCGCATTTAAAATGTACGACAAATGTAATAACTTTTGTTGCACTAAAGACAGTTTTAAAAGCACGCTAGAGATTGGCAGTAAGGAAAAGCTCCAAAAAATATATTTTCAAATGGAAAGTCTCTGGAAAGGAAACGCTCGTCTCTGGAAGGCGTCCTAATTAATACGACGTTGTTGGATGCAGTAAAAAAAAATCAGTATGGCGAATCAAACTTACTTCTTTTTTAAATAGAATGCCCTATATTTGGGTAGCTTAAAAGTTTTGTATTGAAATACTCATCATTTTCAGATCAAGTTGTATGGGTCTAACGTCAACTGTTTTGGAGATATTAACGATTTTATGCAAAAAAATGCTGAACTTCAAGGCGACTGCTTTAAGCGACAGAACACAATTGAATGAAGGAAAACGTTACCAAAAAATTATGATTTTTGTAAACTATCTTTCAAGTGTAAAATGGTGGATCTGGGTATTAATGTTATATAGGGTGCTCAATATTTGCAAATTTAATAATTTCGATTATTTTTCAAATGGAACGCCCTGTATATTTTTGTATTTTTGAAGAGCCCTTTTAATGAGCTTTCTTTTGATATGTTACTTCATACTTCTAAGTTCAACTGTTTTTCAGATATGCCTGTTTGAACATAAAAACAATTTAAACTCCTTAAGATGCTTTATTTCAAGGGATAAAAACAAACGCCCTTAAAATAGTGATTTAAACGCATGATCTCTCTAAAAATAAAAGCACAAAATCCAGGTTTAGAAAATATAAATTCAGTCAGTGTTGATACAGGAAATTATAAACACGAAAAAAAACGATAAATGCAGGAATAAATTAATTCCACGGTCAAATTAAATCAGATAAAAAAAAGCCAATACACCAAAAGCTTATACGTAATTACACTAAATGTTCAAATAGTTCTCCTTTCCTGCTCTGAGTATTAAAGCTGTACAGAGAATTCATAATCTGCAAATATAATTAGTTTGATTTATTTAAATGGAACACCCTGTATATCCCTGTATTTTTAAAAAGTACTTTTAATGAGCTTTCTTCTTCCACTTCATTTCCTATCTCAAAATTCGGTCGTATTGGTTATTTCTAGTTTTGAGTTCTGGTTCAATTTTTGTATTTTAAGCTTGGTTTTATCTTTGGTTGAAGAATTCAAGTGTTTAAATCATTATTTTAAAGGCGTTTGTTTTTTATCCCTTGAAATAAAGCATCTTAAGGGGTTTAAATTGTTTTTTATGTTTAAACTCGCATATCTGAAAAACAGTTGGAACTTAAGAGGTATGAAGTAACATATCAAAAGAAAGTTCATTAAAAGAGCTCTTCAGAAATACAAAAATATATAGGGCGTTCCATTTGAAAAAAAAATGTAAATTAAATTTGCAAATATTGAGCACTCTGTATAACATTAATACCCAGATCCACCATTTTACACTTGAAAGATAGTTTACAAAAATCATAATTTTTTGGTAACGTTTTCCTTCATTCAATTGTTTTCTGTCGCTTACAGCAGCCGCCTGAAGTTCCGCAATTTTTTGCATAAAATTGTTAATATCTCCAAAACAGTTGACGTTAGACCCATACAACTTTATATGAAAATGAAGAGTATTTCAATACAAAACTTTTAAGCTCCCTAATTATACGGCATTCTATTTAAAAAAAGGTAACTTTGATCCGCCACACTTTTTTGAGACACCCTGTATAATCAAAACTATTTTAGTAATATGCACCACCTTAGTACCTACAACTTTTATATACACAATATTTATGCAACTCTCATAGTTTTAGATATATCTTCCACCCCCGCTTCGTTGCCGGACCCTGTATAAATTAACCATTATACATTATAGAATAGAGCTTACTTGAAAATGGATGAATCTGTTATTAATTCATTTAGTTCATTTTTAGGTGAAATCAATATGATTTTGAGCAGTTATGAAAAGTATCGAAAAGTCACTTTTTTTAATGTCACCAATGGCAATGTGAAAAAATAATACATTATAAGAAAAAAAAAAGCATAATTTTTCCCAAGATGTGAGTTTGCAGCTCAACGGCGATGCCGAGCACTACAAATACACAGAGGGAAAAATGGTGTTCTGCCCTGCCGTGTATATACAATTTTTTCAACCGCCAGGATCAGAACCATAAGAAACATATTTTTCGACGACTGACATCGAAAGTAGATTTTTCTCACTGTCATTTGACAACAGAAAGTTGACATTTGCCGCTGAGCGTGCGTTTTCATCACTTTGCCGCTCGCCGAGCGTTTTGGGTTTCCGCGTGAACAAAATAGGTAGCCACGTCCGAATGTTTCCTTGACAATGCCCGTCATTTGTCGAAATAATCGCGTCACATGTCTAATAGACTGTGCGAGTAATGTTAACTTGATTGTCAATTAATATTTGCAATAAAATGAAATATGATATTTTCCATTAATAATATGCTCAGTCGTCGAAAAAATAGTATGTATGTTTCGAGCTAAAAGTGCGTGTGATGCTTTTGCATGATTGTTGGTTTTGGCTTTGCCTCAACCAGCAATATTCATGCGCAAGCGGCAAGAATGCACTTTCAGCTCTTAACATACGATATACTATTTCATTACTCTAAATCAAAATTATGCTGTAATACGGATTGGGCCATAATTATATATAACACAATGAGATAACATGAACAACAAAATAGAATGCTTGAGTATGTAAGAGATGATCATACGAAAAAAAATTATTTTAGTAGTCATGTGTGGTTGACATCTGTCATAATTAAATGTACGTCAGGCCTACTCGAATATTTGCTATTATGTTTATCTCTTTCTTACTCAAGCAATACGTGTTATTTTCTTGTTCATGTTATCTTATTGCTGTTACAGTGAAATTCCTCTTCGCGGATACACAGACACCTCCCTTGGACGGACAGTTTCTCATGGTCCCGACCGACTCTCATATAATTTGCATTGTGTTAACTCCCTCTTGGACGGACATTCTCTTGAACGGACGCGGACACAAGAAAATGTTCTCTTAAACGGAAAAAAACAAAATAAAAAATAAACGCCTTGTCTCATTTTTCTGTCGCAAGTGTCGCTGTTGCATTTCTCAATCGCGCCGCACGCCAACTTCGCTGCCTGCCTTCACTGAGGGTCTTTCCCGAGTTAACCGGAGATTCACCGACTTCAATCTTTCGGTACACGCGGGGATTCAGTATTAGTCTGACGTCTATGCGGAAAAGACACAGTGGGCGACACATTCATTGTAGAAATGGCGCCAAATATTAAAATTCTCACGCTTAAACAAAAAATTGAGATTGTTGAAGTTCACAATAGGGAAAAGTCAAGTGTAAGGAACTTATCCAAGCGTTTTGATATCGGAAAAACACAAGCTCCTGTTATAATTAAACATAAAGAAAGTATTTTGTAAGGTAACAAATCCTTATCTTTTCCTTAAGTTTTAAGTTTTTTGTTTATTTTAAAAACATTTACACACACGATCATTGAAAATAAACAGGGTTATGCAACACATGTTACACATTTGAAACAATGTTTTTAGAAGCTACTATAATCGTGTTATCCAGGTAGTACTTCATCTAATGCAGACGGTTTCATAAAAGTAGCCCGATATTGCTGAGATTTTACAAGGGGCGATAATATTGGTTGCATTGCATTTTCAATGATTCTTTGTGTACATACATATACGTTTTAAATGTCCCAATTTCTTTAATTACAGTTTTTATTAAAAAACTATTTTTTTTCGTATTTCTTTTAGGCGGACACCCCTCTTGAACGGACACTTTCAGTCGGTCCCGTTGGTGTCCGCCCAAGGGAGATTTCACTGTATACAGACAGATCAATAAAAAAACCAATTAGGGCAGGCTGTGATATGTGTTATAGGTTTGGCAGTACTAAAGTGTATTGTCAGTCTATGTCAAATTCAAGCTTTGCAAGTTAAGTTTTACGCCGGTCTGTGTCAAACAACGAACAAAACTTAACCTGCAAATCTTGAATTTGACATAGACTGACAATACACTTCAGTACTGCCAAACGTATAACACATATCACAGCCTGCCCTAATTGATTTTTTTTATTGATCTGTCTGTATATAATTGTGGCCCCATCGGTATTTAGCAGTCTTTGAACTTATTTTACGAATACCATGACAATAGATATTTTAAATTTATTTCATATTGTCCCTTGAGAGAAAAATTGTTCTTTCTGTGAAAATCATACGACACTAATTAATGACCAATAGAAAAATTAGTTCACAAGCCGTAACCAAGACAACAACAAAATTTCTTGGAAATTTGTTGTCGGTAGACCAACCTAACTGTGAGGGTTTGTGTCGTTACAATTTTCTTATTAAATCTGCATTCAAGCGTTAATTCATATCCGGAAATTATTTTTCGTGCATTCCAACAACGTCGTAATTTGCCCTCGCGTCCCGCTTGGCAAATTAATACGACGTTGTTGGAACGTACTCAAAAAAATTTCCGGAAAGAATTAATGCTCTTATGAGATTATATGTGACAATTCTTGTAACCTAAAATATGATTCACCATTGTCTATTTGTGAGCGCCAACTGTCCTTGTATCTTAAAACAAAAGCAATTAAAACTTGTAAAGAAACTGTGACAGTAAGTACCTGAAAAAATTAATTGTGATTTTGCGTCAAATGTATTTTTCCCTCTTTATTGTTATTAGTCTTCTTCTTCTTCTTTGGTCCATTAGCTGGCGGTCCGGGCGGGACGTCCCCGCAACGAATACGCTGCTGTCGGTGCCGCTGGGTCTCGAACTCCATTTACGATTCGTTTCCATTTTTGACGATTTTTGGCGACGTGTTGGGCATCGATAACCGATAATCGCTGATTCTTTAAGTTGCCCTCGATATTCTTTAGCCAGGTTTTCTTCGGTGCCGATCGCTGAATTCTCCAGTCTGCCGGACGGTCTTGCCAAAGAAGTTTACATGGCAAACGGTTATCATCCATTCGGCAGACATGTCTGAACCATCGTAGTGTCCACGTTTCCGATCCATAAAGAAGAATGGGAAGGATCAGCGTTCGGTATAAGCGTACTTTCGTTTTGATGGTAGTATTTTTTTTCTCATACGCACCATTTGAGCAAGGCGAATGTTGATGTTGCCTGCCCGATGCGGCTGTAAACGTCGGCCGTCGATGCCACTTTCTTTTCCTCAACCAGCAATCCCAAATACACTGAGCAACAAAAGTCTGGGTTTACGAATAATTTTTCCAATTTTACATACTGAAAATGGTTTCTGGCGCTTAAAATCTGATGTCGATGTTTACATATCAATAATAGTTATTTATGCATCAAGGACGAAAAATTGGCTTTTTATGGACGATGCCTGCAATTGCTGGCCGAGGCGATGGCCGAGGCAAGCAATCAGGCAAGGCCATAAAAAGCAGTTTTCGTCCGAGGTGCATATTAAATTTTTCCGTCGACCGTCATAATTTGAAAAAAAATTAAAGTGAAGTCCGAATTATAAAGTTGTTGAGAACAAAAAGCGTTTACGGACGAAAAGTGTTTGCGGACGAAAAGTGTTTACGGACGAAAAGTGTTTGCGGACGAAAAATTAATGGTGTCCAAAAAAGTGGCATTTTTGGTACGCAAATGCGTCCGTAAAATCACATTTTATAGTGAGGTCGACGGAAAACAAATTTAGTGCTATAGTGGGCTAACTCATAACCATACAATTGTTGAAATATTGCGATTTTGTTTCTGTCGTACATTATTCAAGTTTTTGATAAAGTTTTGTTAAGAATCGGGTTGGCGTCAGGGATATGTTTACAGCATGTCAATTGTTTCCGATAACTGTCAGTATTAACTGTTAATTCTACGCCACGAGCTCTAATTACACATTCTAGACGTCTAGGCATACTGCTAATCAGTCGTGCAAGATTTTCTTGTAGTAACCTATCCTAATGTCCGAGGCCAATTAGGGCGAGTACGAATTGTTCTTCTCAGTTGATCCCACATGTGTTCTATCTGGTTCAGGTCTTGTGAGCAGGCTGGCCAATCCAAAAGTGTAATTCCAACTTCGTTTAGATACTGCAGAGTAATGTTGGCTACGTGTGGCCGTCCATTATTTTGCATTAAACGGAAGTTGTCACCAACAAAATGACTAAACGGAACAACATATTCCTCAAGAATGTTCCTAATGTACCTATCTGCATTGAGCGCTGCTCTATCACAGATGTTAAGCTCTGTGTGAGCATCTGAAGAAATCCCTCCCCATACCATTACCGAACCTCCAAAAAAATATGAAGTTGTGGCCATAGCACAAGCAGCATAACGTTCTCCTGGTCTTCTCCATACCCGTGAACGACCATCTGGAGCATCCAAAGTAAATCGAGACTCATCTGTCCATAATACGCATCTCCATTCGGGATCCCTCCAGTTGTGGTAAGTTCTAGCAAAATTTAGCCCATTCTTTAGCCATTCTTAAGCCCATTTTGAACGTTTTCTTTTTGAAACTTGTATAGCCACTTCCGCCGCCACTGCCAACGTGGTCGTAGTATCCATCACAGTTGATGAAACGGTGATATCAGAAAAACTGAACGAAACAATCCGTTCGTGTGTGGCTGAAGTCGTTGTTCGTTTTTACCCGTACAGTTTTGCCCGTGCAGACAAAACTGCCAGAAAAGAACAACGTCTGTGGGGCCCTTAACTTATTGATATTTCATCACCATGCGGTACATAACCGTGGATTTTTTGTATTATAAACAATATTCACCATTTATATCAAAAATAAAGAAATTGTAGCGAAAAAATGTAGATACCGCCTTTTGACTTTAAATTGCAACAATCGACCGAACACTAAATACAGATTGAAAAAGCGGCATCTACTTGACAATGTTGTATAATGGAAGACTTGATACTATTAATTTAATGAAACGGCAGTTGGCCGTATCTGAACATTTGCGTCCACGAAAACAAACAATAAAGGCGGTATCTAACAAAACAAAAGAAGAAGGCGGCTTCTACACGCAGATACTGCTTTTTACTTTTGCATTTTGCATATGACGCCTTGTTGCGCTTTATAAGTAATAAAATTTCTGTAGAAAATTTTTTCTGAAATTTGTGATCCAATGAAATTAACTCTTTTCTAGTCATGTGGGAAAAATCAACCAATTAGATTATCCTTACATTGAAAACTACCCATGGATTGTTATCCCTTTGTGTACAGCAGTCAGTGCGGGTTGCTATGTTACGTCAAGTTTTTGACAGTTCGCAATGCAGTATTTTAAGATGTCATATTCTTTTTATAATTGCACTTCCACTAAATAAATGTAAATAAATGCTTTCAAGGGCAAAAAATTGTCTAACCGAATATCCCTCGACCGCTGGCGTCGGGCTGTTCCCAAGCAACGTGCTTTCGAAATCTGCAATAAAATTATTGCGTAATTATCACTGTCCTTGGGATATTATAGCTGATAAGTACCGCCTTTTTTCATCTGAAAATCATAGTTACAGTGCAGATATCGATTTGTTACTTATCTAAAATGATTGGAATTTTGTACCAATTCCAACGATACCAATAACTCAATTTCGATTTTTTTGTAGATACCGCTTTCTTGCTTATGACGGCAGTATTGAGCTATACACATTTCAAACTAAATTAATCTTAATAGTAATATACGTTACGAGACCGGAAAGTAGTGTTTTGCAGGTCGAACCAAGTAGATTCCAAACTTGGGGAGCTCACGGTTTTCTGTATTTCTTAGGTAATCTTCAAAATGTCGCTATAATAAAGGAAACAAATTGTTATTCTTCATGTATCGGCATACCTGAAAATCAGCACGTATGCAGGTTTATTACCGACATCGGGGTACAACGCCAACTCTTTTTACTGCAACGTTTCATGCTCTCAAAGAAAGTAGATGTCTTCCAAGCGTTAGCATTCAGGATGTTGCTGAGCAGCAGTTGTTGAATTATAGCTCAATGGTTTTCTGTATTTCTTAGGTAATCTTCAAAATGTCGCTATAATAAAGGAAACAAATTTTTATTCCTCGTATAATCCTTCGTTGATCGGCATACCTGAAAATCAGCCCGTATGCAGGGTACAACGCCAACTATGTGGTATATTTGCAGCGCAATCAAAGCGATGCACAACAATTTGCAAAAGTTTCGTAGTCAAAATAATGTATAGGTTATATGTAAACATCAGAGTCAAAGACACATTTAATATGCTCAAAAAGTACGGCTTCAATATTTCCTTGCTTCGGCCGTTGGTTGCATTCAGTAACTCTCATTATTATTAACCAAAATTCACTTGCCTTTGAAGCTGTGTCAACAGTTTTGAAAAAACACAGGTAATATGCATAATAAATAATTGTTTTCTGTGATAATATCGCTATTAAAAGTTAAGGGAAGTTTGTTTACAAAAACCCGAAAATAGAAATGGTCGAATGCAACTGTGGTACTTTTAGTTGTGTAAACACGGCTTTTAGTCTTCTGCATTATTATATGTATATGATATACAGTACACAGTTACAGACAAAGTTGGTACAAAAATTGAGGGAAGCCATTCGTCAGGCTTTACAACAACCCAAGAAGGAAGTGCATCTGGTGTTTGTGTTCCAACGATTTTTTCAGTGAATGTGCCAGATTCAGGCAATCCTTGATGTTACTTACATATTCTTATTTTAAATGTACTTATGACATTTTGAACTTTTATAGTATTTTTACTAATACGTTAGTAAATAAAATATTGTATGTACCACTGGAGATACTCATATTTTTTAACTTTGGTTGATTACACACCTCGGGCCAGAGGTCTTAGGTCTGTAACCATGTCAACCTCAGAGAAAAAACATTCATATCTCCCTTAACCCTTCAGTGGTGACGTGCGTAATTATAATACAAACGGTGACGTCGGTCTTCTAGACCGAGTGCAAATTTTATGATTTAAATTAACACTCTACATTTTCGAGTTATAATTTTAACATAATATTAAATAGGTACTTAATTACGAATTTTCAATAAACTATTTATTTCTAGTAGTAATAATACAATAACATAAACGACTATACATGTGATTAAATTCCTAATGCATAAATGTCTATTGTCTTCACAACATAAATGTAATTGGAATAGGCTAAATTTATTTATATGTATTTAAATCTCTACCATTATTTTTGACAATTTGGAAGTTAAGAATGTTAATCATTTTTAAAATATATTAGCTGTGGTACTGGCAACTAAATGTATTTGAAGTGTGTGTTTTATTCCTTTATACTGTCGATAATTGTGCACATATTTCTATCTACTATTTTATTATATTTTTATGTAAAATATTTATAACAAGGTATAATTTCATCTTACGAATATTTTTCAGTAAATGGTCCTATACCTTTATCATATAGCTTCATTCCGTATAGTGTTTCATATAGATGATCCAACAATAATTCTCTGGTCTATAATAACTCATAAGCTGTATGATAGTGGCATGGTTTAATTCTAATATACTTTTCTTCAATTTTATTTTAAAATATAATTAGCTTTGATACTGGCAACCAAATGTACGTAATTTAAGTGTGTTTTTATTCCTATATACTGTAGATAATCTTGCACATATTTCTATCTAATAATTTATTTATCGTTTCTGTTTATTGGATATTTTTATATACAATATATTTAACATGCTGTAAATTGGTTTCATTAATTTGTCGTTGGCACTAAATATGGTTAGTATTTACAATTGTGATTTAATTTAAGTCGAGATTTGTTTTACAGAAGCTTTGTATAAGTATTTCTGTAAAGATAATGTTGACTTAAAAGTAAAATTTCAATTGTGTAATTTATTGGATGAAAAAATATTCATTACCAGGAATTTAAATTTCCCACCATGTTATACTTTTTCCCGCGTACACTGGGTGGCGCTAGCGTTTATATCCTTCCCGGTAATACAGGACTTTACTTTCTCATCTAAAGTATGCATTTTGTAGGTTCGGTTGTTTTATTACTTTAAAACAGCAGGTGCATACGCGCCATTTTTATTGTTCTGTACGCCTCATACAGAAAAATGCCATGAGTGAAACGTACGAAGTAATAATGATATCGTCTGACGATGAAGAAATCGTACCACCCCTGGCGCGTCATGTAAGGAGAGCAAGGTTAACTGCAATAACTAATGGTGTCGCTGGCCCGAACGCAACGACTTCCTGCATCATCCTGTCAGACGACGATAACGACTTGTTAATAAATACAGAGACTTCAATGGAAACTTCGGAAATTTCAAAGACTGAAGAGAACTCATACAATCATTGCAATGTCGAGACGGTTGACATCACAATCGAAGACTCTGAACCTGCAGCAGCCCTTAAAGACGAACCAGAGATTCAAATTGAACAAACTGAAGAGATACTGGAAACCCCAACCCCAAATGAAATTCCAGACCAACCTATTTCTGCAGAAGATAATACTGTAGGTGAGAATGGTGCGACAAGTTCAAATAGTGCTAATATCGAAACAAAGCTGTTTGCCTTTATGAATGAATGTTTAAAAACAGTTAAGAACCCTAGGGATTTGAAGCAGCTGAGCGAACAACTGCCAGTTATAAAAAGGTACTGTAAAAAACTAGTGGAATTTGGGGTCGACCTTGTAGGTTTGGAGGAGATAATCGAAGATAATAAAGGTCAGCTGGACAATACCCAAAAGGTAGTTTGGTTCTTTAGGGAAATAATGGTGTGGCTGTTAGAGGTCACCCTGTACCTATATTGGTGCAAAATTAAAAAGCTGGAAGAGGCTGTAATCGACTTTGACGATGAAGAAAACTCCCACTACATCCAGACTTGTAGGTACAAGGAGCGAGCCGTGCAATTACACAAGAAGTTGTGTCGAATCAAAAAGGAGAAGCCGAACATGGGGCCCCTTGACCGCAGGCTGGACTTTACAGCTTCGAAGCACCCGGAAATAAACCATGCTATAAACGAGAACATGGACAACAGGACATTTCCAACTTACTTTGACATGGACAAGTGCATCCGAAAATGCGTACAGATTAAGCAGCTGCCCATTTCTGAGGAGAACTTGCAGCACGAAATCCAGCACTGCTTCGAGGCGCTGAGGAACTTGCTGCAGAAGAGGCGCAAGGTTGATTTGTTAGATTGCCACCAGTACTTCTTAGCAGCTGGAACTTCCAGGGATCCTGCGACGGAAGATCCTGCGCTAAACGGCAAGCTGCATGCCCACCGTTTAGTGGCCAAAATAAAAATTGATAATATTATGAATAGATATGTGTTTTTACAAAAAGCAAATGTTGATCCTGAGGTTAGCTCTGATTCAGACGACACCATCGTAATTGATTCTGAGTCTGAATTGGAGGAAATTGTCTGAAAAATATATTTAGGTACTGTTCATTGTTACATATTGAATCCTCTTACACTATTAGCAGTGTCGAGGTTGTTTTGTAATTATTTGTAGAATAAAAAAGAATAAAATTAATTTTTTTACCATGGCAAGCATTATTTTCTGCTTTAATTTGTTAATAGACCTGCTTCTGCAAAATAGGCTTTGATATAATTAGTACACTCTTAAAAATTGATTAAGACCAGAAATGATAATGAATATTGAGACAATAATTTTACAAAAGCTAAAATGTTTTGTCCATTAATATGTTTGATTTTTTCTAACGTGACCGATCGCAGGTTTAAAATTTAACACAACTGGAAAAGGTTTGTGCTGCAGTTAAAAAACAAATGATAGTGTAATATATCTTGAGACTATTATTTTAAAGGTAAATCTTTCATATTGTCTCAACTTTGTCAAAAAATATTAATTAATTCCAGATATGTAGCTACTAGAGATTGCAATCTAAAATGATCACAGCAAATAATTTCTGTAGTAAAAAAAATAGTCTCCATCATCAAAACTAAATAAATAATAATAAAGTGTGTTTTATTATACTTATAATGCAAGGGTAGAACAAAGAAAAAAATATGTAAATAGTGCAGGCGAAGTTCAACCTGGTTACAAGGATATGCTGGCTGCTCTTCCACTTAACCTACAAGTTAACTTTATAAACATAGTACAATACAATACATAAACCTATATGTGATTCAGGTACATACGCCTGTAAAATGTGGCTGTGAAGTAAATATACATTAAAATTCCTAATTGATTGTATGCACTGAGTGTTGTTCCTTGAGCAGGATCGTTTTTAATTTATTTTTAAGTACAGTTGAGCTTACTGGTTTCATCATTTCCATGTAGTGTCTATTAAAACATTTTACTATGCAATACGAAAAAGAACAAATGAAAATATGTTTATAATGAAATGGCACTGTCAGAAGACCGGGGTGACGCAAGTTCAAATTGTTTATTTTTGTACGATAGGTTAACTTCTTATGTAAATATGGTGTGGATGCTGTTAATATTATTTTATGATAAACGCAAGCAGCGTGTAAGTACCTCCGATTCTTCATATTGAGCCATTGAGCACTCTGTAGCTTATGCAAAAATGTTTTATACTTGCATATGTCATAGATCATACGCAAACATGAATTTTACATTTTCTGAATTCGCTTAGTGTCTATGTAATCTATACAAGGACCATATACTGTATCACAGAAATCAAACTGCAAAAGTACAAGTGCATTATATAAACATATTTTCATCTTAGTGCTCAATATATCTCTATTGTTGAACGCCTTAATTTTATAGTACCTAAGCTTTTTGAAGGTAATTGCTACTATGGTCTTTAAAATGTAACTTATCATCTATCTGAAGGCCTAAATTTCGCACAGATTCTTTATATTCCAGAGATATTTCATTAATCGATACTTCGAAATCAGAAACAATTTTTAATCGTTCGTTTTTATTACCGAACAAAATAGCGTTAGATTTTTTGGGATTAAGTTGTAGGCAATGCTGTTTAGATCCCTGATATAATTTATTTAAACCTTGATTCAAAAATGAATATGCTTTAATTTGGTCACTAGAATTAAAAGAAATGTATATTTGTGTGTCGTCGGCATATGAGTGATAGTTACAATATTTTACACATTGAAAGAATATCGATTCTTGGGACACTTCACTCACAACACTTAAAAAATGTAGACTTACATTCTGTTACAGTTACCCTTTGAAATCTATCACTCAAATAGTTATTAAAGAATTTCATTGAGCTGTTCTCAAGACCTATATAATGCAAAATTCCCAACAATATATTATGATCAATAGTGTCGAAGACTTTGAAAAAGTCAAACAATACCAATAAAGTCAATTGTTTACAGTCCATAGCTCATAGTACATCATCAACAATGCTTGCGAGTGTCAAAGCACAGCTGTGACCTGTCCTGATTGATTTTCAGGAAGAATTTTATTTTTGTCAAGATGGTGTCTAAGCTGCCCTGCAACTGCTTTTTCCAAGACCTTGGACAGTGCGGGTAATATGCTGATAGGCCGTAGGTCTTTGAACGCAGACCGTGTAGTCAGGTATAACATCAGCCTTCTTCCAACACTTCGGAAAGACTGAAAATGTTATGCAGTAACCAATAGACCTGGATTTAATAGAAGTTATATAGTTCATCAGAAGAGCTTCATCTATAGGTTGTAATTTAAGAATATGATTTACTTTTGCTTGAATATTATTGCGATAGTAATTGGCTGTGTCAGCAATCTCATTTTGAGGAGTTACACTCGGAATTGATTTAATGAAGAAACAATTAATTTGCTCAGCATCTGCTAAATGTGAAGGAAGTTGATTTTTATGGTTTTTGTTTTTATGTATATCGAAATTTGATAAATCCTTTCAAAAACTCTAAGGTATTTGTTTAAAATATTTGAAGTAGGTGGTCTTTTTTACTTTCTCGCATACGGTAGTATAGAGAAAGTATTGTAATCGTCAAAAAAATCGACTTCGAGATTTTGACGAATCTTGACGTTTTAGACCTCCTAGAGTCCGAAAAAAACATTTTTCGAATTATGTCTGTGCGTGTGTATGTGTGTGTGTGTGTGTGTGTGTGAACACGATAACTTAAAAACGAAATAAGCTAGACCCTTGAAATTATGTACATAGTCATTATTCAAAATTTGTAGATTCCTATCAAATTTTGAGCGAAATCGGTTAACCGGAAGTGGCACTTTACCTAAACAGGTAGCGGTACCTATTCAAGTAAAGTACCAGTTTGCTTTGAGATATTTGAACAAAATTTTGTACATACATTTTTTATGTAGAAAAACTACTAGATATTACATTTCAGCATGATCGGTTAACCGAAAGTGGCATTTTACCTAAACAGGTAGCGGTATCCATTCAAGTAAAGTACCAGTTTTCTTTAAGGTATTTGCACGAAATTTTGCACATACATTTATTATTGAGAAAAACTCCCAGATATAAAATTTCAGTATGATAGGTTAACCTAAAGCGGCACTTTACCTAAACAGGTAGTGGTTACCTGAAAATGTAATTTTATCGCTGTATGTATATACATTGCAATAAACTTTTCAAATTTGCTAGAAAACAAGGCAAATGCGGGAAAGTCTAGGAGAGCACACTCCCGATTTTTTGTTTTCCTAACGGCAGCTGTAACAAAGTTACGCAGCTGTTGTGTAATACACATAATGTGAACAGAATCGCCTGGAGGCTGTGGAAATCAGGCGTCCGTTACGTTATTTTGCTGGTTCCATCCCTTATGTTAAGCGCAGAACTGAGACAGCAGTTTCCGCTTTAAGACAGCTTAGTCATGCCACTTAACGGGATGATAATTCGTCACTGTGTGAGATGCAGCCTCACATCCCTTAATTATTTATAGGCTTGGACCCACAGCGACGCAGTAAGTGAATCTAACAAGTAAATGCAGACTGGTTTATTACAAAAATAATTGTTCTATATATACAAACAAATTTGCTTAGATCATAGTAATATACAAAGTTCATTTCTAATAACAGGTGCAATGTATTATATTCAGTAGGTTAATTTACTAGTATTGCAAAACAATACTCAGCGGTTTTGCTTCCGTGATATGATATGGACTCCATGAACTCGAGCGTCTTTTATGCTGAGCTGCGATTGTAGGCATTTAAACCTTGTCACGGCCTTGCGTAATTGTGTACGCGAAGCCGTGTAAAAATGCTGAGCGGCGACTGCGAGGTGTTTAAACTTGACTGTGAGTAGGTCGCTGCGCTTGCATAATGCAATATTGCGTTTTTGGTGGCTTTTAACTTTTAGAATGTTTCGTACAATTTAAATGAATAATTATAAATTTATATCTGGTTAATCTGTTAAAGACAAGATTAAACATATTGCCAATTTTAAGCCACAAAAAAGCAAACCGATAAATTATATTGTTTCTTCGAGATTGAGCGTTTTGAGAGGATATTCTTCTGCCTGGGGTTGTGCGGGTGGTGGCTTCCTTCGTGTTATTCGTTGCCGAATGTAGTAGATAGCTCCTAGTAGGGCAGCGGTTCCCAAAAGGCTGCCTGTGACCCCAATAGACAGGTGAGAATGATGTCGGATGGCTTTCCAGGTGAAGTTTTTTATATGCTCCTGGAAATCTAACTGCGATGCTTGTAGGTCTTCGAAGTGGTCTGACTGAGTTAGTACAGGTTCCTCTGCGATTTCTGAAAATGAGTTTGTTGTGATTGGGTTGGTAATATTGATACTGATAGCCTTGGAGTATCCAGCCAGGATCTTGTATTTTCTGTTGTGCCTTGGGGTTAATGTATTCCTCGCAGTTTGGATGATGCAATCCGATGAAATTTGAATGACACCTGTAGTGTTGACGGTGACTTCTTCCCTGTTTCCACTACAAGTGATTGCTATGCGGGTTGGCTTACTGACTACAAATAGCCAGGTGTTTTCCATGTACAATTGTTTCCAAATAATGGACTGGATGCGATGTCTTCGTAGGAGACATTGACTGGTTTCTACTCGGTGATATATATCGTCAATGATGCAGTTTGGGTTGTTTTCAATTCCTTTAACTACCGTTGGACTGCAAACATAGGTAGTGGGAGAAATTTGTAGCTCTTCTTTGAATTCTTCATCTGTTTCGTGGAAGTACATTTGTAGGTTGTAATCCACAGCGAAGATTCCTTTCGGCACATCGATCATCCAGTAGGATCCATTGCTGATTTGGAGAGGAATTGGTGTCACTTTAATTAAGGAGTATTCCGTTTTTTCCACTATGATGAAATACCCTTGGACGTTGATGTAGATGTCGTCATGCCCAATGTCAACCTTTAGAATTGGCGTTGGTAATATCTCCAAATTTGGTGAAAGTTTACTGGTTGCATTAGCGAGGATCTGTTTAATTTGAGCAGGTGTTATTAGCTCGTACAGATTACCTTGCTGGAAGTGAACGTTTAAGATGTGAATATGGTAGTTGCACAGTTCGCTAATTACATTTGTGGCGACTTGGTACACACTGATGATGTGAATATTTAGTCGGTTGGAGTCGGTTGCTTTATACCATTTGTCCATGTTGTTAATGGCCCGGATTCCTTGGTTTAATTTTTCTTGGAAATGTTCCAGCTTCTTGTCGATTCGTTCTTCGGTTTCATTAAACCTGGAAAGTGCTGATAGCAAGAATTTGGATTGTTGACTGTCCATTTTTATTAGTTCCTGTTGATTCTTGTCTAGCCTGTCTATATCTTGATAGACTTCATCGTTGACTCCAAAAATTGATGTTAATACTGTGCCAAGGACTCCTCTTTTTTCTCGTCTTGTTATTATTTCTTCCATACCATCTCTAATCCATTCCATATGCTTTTTCTGTTCCAGAAGATGATGCACCAGTGTCTTGCATAATGTGTCTTCGGACAGTTCTTTTGCAGAGTCGCAGAGATTGTCGAATTTGTCTACCATGTCTGTGACTGTTTCGAAGTCTTCTTCGATCTTCCCCCTCTCGAACTGGATTTCGATCCGGAATGTTCCTCTCTCAATCTTCCCGTGTCCAATGTGTTCTACATAGTACCCGCTGTCTGGTTTTTGGATATTAAATTCTGCTTTACTTAATGTATTGGTGGTAAGAAGGGTAAAGATGAGTAACAGCAGTTTCCATTTGGACGCGACAGATTTCCTTGGTGCTGGGGATGATCGTGTCTGGATAATGTTAGTTGAAATTTTATCTTCTGCCTCTGGTTCCTGCGATTCCTCGGTAGTTGCTGGTAATGGAATGATGCTGCCTATGGATCGTTTTAGCTGATGTCCTCCTGATTTCTGGAGCGTCACTACTCGTACTGATCCATCGGCTGCTGGATGAGTTGCAGTGACTCTTGCTAAAGGCCACTTACTAGGATTGATACTATCTTCTTTGATTAACACTAAATCTCCAACTTTAGTGTTCTCCAATGGTTTCTTCCATTTGTTTCGTTGCTGTAGTCCATGAAGGTAGTCCGAGCTCCATGATTTCCAAAAATCTTGCTTGATCTTTTGGATTATCCTCCAACGATTCGATAGATTTGAAGATATTGGAGTGTTGATTGGGTCTGGTGGCGATATGATTTCCCTCCCTATTAGGAAATGGCCTGGCGTCAGAGCAGTTGTGTCCTCAATATCGTTGCCTTGTGGACATAGAGGACGTGAGTTTAGGCAGGCCTCAATTTGGCAGAGAAGAGTTGTTAACTCTTCAAAGGTAAGAGTAGCGTGGCCAATAGTTCTCTTCAGATGATGCTTCATTGATTTTACCCCTGCTTCCCATATCCCTCCGAAGTGAGGGGCTATTGGAGGGATGAAGTGCCATTGGGTACCACCGGTTGCTAAGGTTTCTTGGACAACTGGGCCTTCAATTGTTTGGCGGGTCTCCTTGTCCAACACTTTTCTTGCGCCAACGAAGTTTGTTCCGTTGTCGCTGTATAGGTGTGCACAGCGTCCTCTTCGGGCAGTAAACCTCCTGAAGACTGCTAGGAAGCTGTTGGTTGTCATGTCGCTGACGGCCTCTAGGTGGATTGCCTTGGTTGATAGACAGACAAAAACAGCAATGTACCCTTTGTGCGAAGAATGCCCTCTTCCCTTGGATGTTCGGATCTGTATTGGGCCGGCGTAGTCCACTCCGGAATGGAAGAATGGAGGAGTTGAATTCACTCTGGTTGATGGAAGATTTCCCATCAGTTGCTGTGCTGCCTCTGCTTTGTATCGTAGACATCGGAAACACTTCTGGATGCTGGAGCTGACTGCTTTCTTCGCGTTGATGATCCAATATTTTCTTCGGATATATGAGAGAGTGAGTTGGGTGCCACCGTGCAGCGTGCGTAGATGCGCCTCTTGGATTATTAGTTTGGAAATATGACTGGAGTACGGGAGTATGATTGGGTGTTTTTCATTGAAGGACAAGGTGGAATTTTCTAATCTTCCTCCAACACGGATTATTCCATGCTGATCGATGAAGGGATTGAGGTTGGCAAGCTTGTTACTGGAACTCACATATTTGTTCTGCCGGAGTTGAGATCCTGTTGCCCTCAAAATAGGATCACTTCCTTGGATGACCTTAACGAGTAGGAGGATGGTGTCGTCCATTTCCTTCACTGATAGGCATCCTGATTGGGTGGGAAGTCGCTTACACTTGTTGATGAATCTTCGGCAATGTGACATGACTCGTACCATTCTTGTTAGAGAAGAAAAACGATGAACGACTTCGTTCTCGTCTTGATGAATGGTAGTTTGATGCACAGTGTAACTTCTTGCTTCTTCCTCGGTGGTTGCGGTGTCTGGTTGACACGGCCATGAACTCTTGTTAACTAGCCAGCTCGGTCCGTCCCACCATAGGAGATGATTCTTTAGTTTTTCTGGACTAGTGCCTCGGGAGATGACGTCTGCAGGATTCTCTTCGGATTTGACGTGGTTCCAATGTTGAGCCGGAATTAGATTGTTGATTTCGGCTACTCGATTCGCGACGAACGTCTTCCATCGTACCGGGTCTCCTTTTATCCATCCTAATGTAACCATGGAGTCGGTCCAGGCGAAGATAGACACCTTAGGAAGATCTAATGATGCAATTACCCTTTGAAGTAGATTGGAAAGGAGTACTGCTGCGCAGAGTTCCAGTCTTGGTAATGTCGTCTTGGCTCGAGCTGGTGCCACCTTGGATTTGGCTATTAATAAGGATACCTTGACTTGGCCGGATGATGTGGTGACTCTGGTATAAATCGCGGCCCCGAAAGCTCTTTCGGAGGCGTCACAGAATCCATGCAGCTCTACTAGAGATTCCCTTTTGATAAACAACCACCTTGGTAAGGTAATTTCTTCCACTGCCTTGAGTTGAGACCTGAGCGTCTCCCATTTGCCTTGGATATTTTCAGACACTGGGTCATCCCATTTGATATTTTCGAGCCATAGTTCTTGGATGAGTAGCTTGGCAGTGATGATGACGGGTGCTAACCATCCCAGTGGGTCGAAAATTTTGGCAACTTCGGATAGTATGGTGCGTTTGGTGGATTCCTGTTGCTTAACGTCTACCTTAAAACAGAAAACATCTTCATATGGAGACCAGTGAATGCCCAAGGACCTTTTTACGCCGTCTTCACTTATTTCGAGGTATGTTTGTTCCTTTAACTCTTCTGGGAGTTCTTGAATGATGGCTGACTCGTTACTGCACCATTTATGTAGAGTAAAGCCTCCACGCTTTAGTAAGGAAATGAGCTGACCTTGTTGTTGGATCGCTTCTTCCACAGTGTCGGCCCCAGAAAGCACGTCGTCCACGTAGAAATCTTTCTTCACTGCTTCTGAAGCTAATGGAAATGAGACCTTTTCGTCCTCTGCGAGTTGATGCAAGGTTCGAATGGCAAGATAGGGAGCTGATGCGGTTCCATAAGTGACGGTGCACAGCTTATATTCCCTGATTGGCTGTGATTTGTCGAATCTCCATAGGACTCTTTGGTACTCCTGGTCTTGGTTGTTCATTCTGATTTGTCGGTACATTTTTTCAATGTCTGCAGAAAAAACAATCCTGTGCGTTCTCCATCGAAGTAGAATGTCGACCAGTTCTTGCTGAAGTTTAGGTCCAGCGTACATCATCTCATTTAAGGATTTTCCGTGAGAGGCCTTGCTAGAGGCATCGAAAACGACACGAAGCCTGGTTGATGAACTTGCTTCTCGGATGACGCCATGGTGGGGAATGTAATACTTGCCGTTATTCTCATCTTCCTTTGCCACCTTTTCCATATGTCCTAAATCCAAGTATTCTTGCATGAATTTCTTGTATTGGACTGCTAGATCTTGATCTTGTCCTAATTTCTTCTCCAGATGTATGAATCGTGCCAATGCTGAGGGTTTGGACCTTCCTATGTGTACTGGAGTTTGTTTGAATGGAATCCTTACTACGTATCTTCCATCTACGTCTCGCTGGACTGTGTCTGTGAATCTATTTTCACATACCTGATCATCTGGGGAAAGTTTCCTTTGAGGAGAAGCCTCTTCAATGTTCCAGAATTTCTGCAACTGCTCATCCTCTTCAATTTTGGCAACCATGGTGTTGACCTTAAGGCTGGTGGGAGGTCGTCTTCCCATGGTTCCTGATAAGATCCATCCCAATTCGGTATTCTGTCCTAGGATGCCATCTTTGGATTTCTTGATTCCTTCGAGAATTATTTGGGAATATTCTTCAGCGCCTAGAAGTATATCTATGGGGCCAGGTCGGTTGAAGGTTGGATCGGCGATGAAGACATGTTTCCAGGCATCCATTTTTATGTTCGGAATGGGTGATGAAGGCATGGTTTTTGTAAGTTTGGGAAGTACCAGTAAAGTAACAGGTAAGGAAAATTTACTTGGAAATCTTGGCGTAATCAAACCTGTGATTTTCCATTTTGCGACTTTTGTTTCGCTGTTCCCAATTCCGGAGATTTCTGCTCGAACCTTGGTCCTGGGTAGCGCTAATAATTCGGCTGCGGCTTCGGTGATGAAGGAACCTTGAGACCCTGGATCTATCAAGACCCTCAAGAGATGAGTCATCTCGGATGCTGCCTTAACTTGAACCGTTGCTGTGGCCAGTAGCACTTGGCTCTTCTTTGCGCCTAGGTTGGCGGCAATGATTGTGGGTTTTGGCTTCTTCTCTGGAGCGTTGGAGGTCTGCATGGCTGCTGCGTGAGAAAACGTCTTCATCTTCGGAGCAGGTATCGGCTTTGATGGCGGCTGTGCCTTGTGAAGCAGAGTATGGTGTGGAAAGCGGCAGATTTTGCAGTTATAATACGAACGACATTGTATATTAGAATCGTGTCGCAAACATCGAAAGCACAATCGGTAGGTTCTTACCACTTCTTGCTTTTCGTGGGTGGAGAGCCTCTGGAATTGACCACAGTTATCGATGTAATGATCCCCATTGCACATCTTGCAGTGGAGATATCCGGCAGCGTAATTTTTCTGTGGCTTGTCCTGAGTTGGTTTTCGAGCTCCATCAATGGATTCCAAGGATTGGAACCGCATTTGTAAGAAGGCCATTAGAGTTTGGTGATCCTGAACTTCATTTGGGCACTGAAGCGATTGCTCATATAATTTGTTAGTTTCAGGATCCCATTTTCGAGTAATAACTCGGTTAATCCACGGACCCCAGCTGTCGGTGGAAATGCCCAAATTTTTGATTGCTTCCACACATTCCTTAGTGGAGTCATGCAATCTTTTCAACCCTTGGGCTGATTCCTTGGAGAGGACCGGCTGATCGAAGATGGTGTCTAGCAATTTGGTTAGAATAAGGCGATTATTTTGATACCTTTGTTGCAGCAAATTCCAAGCGGTGTTGTAGTTGGCTTGAGTCACTGCGAGATGCTGGATTAGTCGGCTGGGCTCTCCCTTGACATGCGTTTTTAAATACTGCATTTTGATGACATCATCCATGTTTTGGTTGTCATCTACTAATTTGGTGAATAGGTCCTTAAAAGTGGCCCATTCCTCATAATTTCCCTCGTATATGGGGATTTTAACTTGAGGAAGCGAGATGGCTGATGCTTGCTCGTTCCTTGTTGGTGCTTGTAACAAATTAATTAAATTTCGGTACCTGTCTTTCAACGTAGTAAATTCAGGACTGAAGTGCGTCTGGTTTGAATCCATCTCGTTAGACATGACTTCTTCGTCCATCTCGATCACCCGGTCCCATTCTTCCTTTAATTCCCTCTTTGTGATGGCGGGCCTTCCGAGTGCTTGTTCCAGTTCGGCGTCGTCCAAAGATTGCTTAAAATTCTGCATCCGAATCTGCAGTTTTCGGATACGAACCTTTTGCTCGGGATTTACAACTGTTTCCTCTCGCCTCCTAGTTTCAGAGGGGTCGGGATTTTCAGTTGCCTTTAAACAGCTCTGCAAATAACTTTTTGCTTCGCAGTAGATGGCTTTAATTTGTTCGTAATACCCTGTGGTAAAATAATTATGTGTAGGAATACTTAGCTGCACCATTTTGGCGTGATTTTTGGTCACGGCGTTCCAAGTTTCGTCCAGCGTCTTGTTTCGGCTGGCGATGTAAGCTTCTGTTTTTCGGCTGGCAGGGTCCTTTTTGCTGTTGGAAAATACCTGCGTGATCTTCTGGCCGAGTTCTTCGCTAGCTGATTGAATTCCTCCATATTGTTTGCCATTTTCGGGGAACCGGGTGGGTTGGTAGATGTTGTTTTCTTCTCGGGATGTACCTCTTCTTAGTTGTAGACAGATCCGGCTCGAAGGACCATGAACAGATTCGCCTGGAGGCTGTGGAAATCAGGCGTCCGTTACGTTATTTTGCTGGTTCCATCCCTTATGTTAAGCGCTGAGACAGCAGTTTCCGCTTTAAGACAGCTTAGTCATGCCACTTAACGGGATGATAATTCGTCACTGTGTGAGATGCAGCCTCACATCCCTTAATTATTTATAGGCTTGGACCCACAGCGACGCAGTAAGTGAATCTAACAAGTAAATGCAGACTGGTTTATTACAAAAATAATTGTTCTATATATACAAACAAATTTGCTTAGATCATAGTAATATACAAAGTTCATTTCTAATAACAGGTGCAATGTATTATATTCAGTAGGTTAATTTACTAGTATTGCAAAACAATACTCAGCGGTTTTGCTTCCGTGATATGATATGGACTCCATGAACTCGAGCGTCTTTTATGCTGAGCTGCGATTGTAGGCATTTAAACCTTGTCACGGCCTTGCGTAATTGTGTACGCGAAGCCGTGTAAAAATGCTGAGCGGCGACTGCGAGGTGTTTAAACTTGACTGTGAGTAGGTCGCCGCGCTTGCATAATGCAATATTGCGTTTTTGGTGGCTTTTAACTTTTAGAATGTTTCGTAAAATTTAAATGAATAATTATAAATTTATATCTGGTTAATCTGTTAAAGACAAGATTAAACAGTCCTAGATACCCTATGTGTCCCTAATGTCCCAGACGTCCCAGATGTCCCATATGTCCCTAACGTCCCAGACGTGCTAGATGTTGCAGGTGTCCTTAACGTCCCAGACGTCCCAGACGTCCTAGATGTCCCATATGTCTCTAACGTCCCAGACGTCTTACATGTACCTTATGTCCCTAACATCTCAGACGTCCCAGACGTCCCAAATGTCCCATATGTCTTTAACGTCTCAGACGTCCTAGATACCCTATGTGTCCCTAACATCCCAGACGTCCCAGATGTCCCATGTGACCCTAACGTCCCAGACGTCCCAGACGTCCTAGATGTCCCATATGTCCCTAACGTCCCAGACGTCTTACATGTCCCTTATGTCCCTAACATCTCAGACGTCCCAGACGTCCTAGATATCCCATATGTCCTTAACGTCCCAGACGACCTAGATGTCCTATATGTCCCTAACGTCTTAGACGTCCCGGACGTCGTAGATGTCCCATACGTCCGTAACCTCCCAGACGTCCTAGATGTCCCATATGTCCCTAACGACCCAGACGTTCCAGATGTCTCATATGTTCCATATGTTTCTAACGTCCCAGACGTCCTAGAATTCGCATGTCCCTAACGTCCCAGAAGTCCCATACGTCTTAGATGTCCCATATGTCCCTAACGTCCCAGACGTCCTAGATGTCTTATATGTACTTAACGTTTCAGACGTCCCAGATGTCCCATGTGTCTCTAACGTCCCAGACGTCCCAGACGTCTTAAATGTCCCATATGTCTCTAACGTCCCAGACGTTCTAGATGTCCCATATGTCCCTAACGTCCGACACGTCTCAGACGTCCTATCTGTCCCATATGACCCTAACGTCCCAGACGTGCCACATGTACCACATGTCCCTAACGTCCAAGACGTCTTAGACGTCCTAGATGTCCCATATGACCCTAACGTCCCAGACGTCCTACATGACCCATATGTCCCTAACGTCCCAGACGTCCCAGATGTCCCATATGTCCCTAACGTCCCAGACGTCCCAGACGTCCTAGATGTCCCATATGTCTTTAACGTCCTAGATGTCCTAGATGTCCCATGTGTCCCTAACGTCCCAGATGTCCCAGATGTCCCATATGTCCCTAACGTCCAAGGCGTCCTAGATGTCCCATATGTCCCCAACGTCCCAGACGTCCGAAACGTTTTAAATGTTTCATATGTCCCTGACGTCCTAGACGTTCTAGTTGTCCCATATTTTCCTAACGTCCTAGACGTCCCAGAAGTCCTAGATGTCCCATATGACCCTAACGTCTCAGACGTCCTAGATGTCTTATATGTCCCGAACGTCCCAGACGTCCCATATGTCAATAACGTCTTAGACGTCATAGATGTTTCATATGCCTCAAACGTCCCAGAAATCTCAGATGTCCTATATGTTCCATATGTCCTTAACGTCCTAGACGTCCTAGATGTCCCATATGTCCCTAACGTCCCAGACGTCCCAGACGTCCTAGATGTCCTACATGTCCTTAACGTCCCAGACGTCCTAGGTGTCCCATATGTCCCTAACGTCTTAGAAGTCCCAGATGTCCCATATGTCAATATCGTCCCAGACGTCAAAAACGTCCCAGAAGTCCCAGATGTCCCATATGTCCCATATGTCCCATATGTCCTTAACGTCCAAGGCGTCTTAGATGTCCCATATATCCCCAACGTCCCAGACGTCCGAGACGTTTTAAATGTCCCATATTTCCCTAACGTCCTAGACGTCCTAGATTCCTTATATGTCCCAAACGTCCCAGAAATCCCAGATGTCCCATATGTCCCATATGTCTTTAACGTCCTAGACGTCCTAGATGTCCCATATGTCCCTAACGTCCTAGACGTCCCAGATGTTTCATATGTCTCTAACGTGCCAGACGTCCCAGACGTCCTAGATGTCCCATGTGTCCTAACGTCCCAGACGTCCCAGACGTCCTAGATGTCCCATATGTCCCTAACGTCCCAGACGTCTTACATGTCCCATATGTCCCTAACATCTCAGACGTTCCAGACGTCCTAGATGTCTCAGATGTCCTTAACGTCTCAGACGTCTTAGATGTCCTATATGTCTCTAACGTCCCAGACGTCCCATATGTCCCTAACGTCACAGACGTCCCAGACGTCCTAGATGTCCCATATGTCCCTAACGACCCAGACGTTCCAGATGTCTCATATGTCCCATATGTCCCTAACGTCCCAGACGTCCTAGAATTCGCATATGTCCCTAACGTCCCAGACGTTCTAGTTGTCCCATATTTCCCTAACGTCCTAGACGTCCCAGGAGTCCTAGATGTCCCATATGTCCCTAACGTCCCAGACGTCCTAGATGTCTTATTTGTCCCTAACGTCCCAGACGTCCCATATGTCCCTAACGTTTTAGACGTCATAGATGTCCCATATGTCCCAAACGTCCCAGAAGTCCCAGATGTCCCATATGTCCCATATGTCCTTAACGTCCTAGACGTCCTAGATGTCCCATATGTCCCTAACGTCCCAGACGTCCCAGACGTCCTAGATGTCCTACATGTCTCTAACGTCCCAGACGTCCTCGGTGTCCCACATATACCTATCGTCCCAGACGCTTTAGATGTCCTATATGTCCATAACGTCTCAGACGTCTCAGATCTCCCATATGTCCCTAACGTTCCAGACGTCCCAGACGTCCTAGATGTCCAATATGTCCCTAACGTCCGAGACGTCCCAGATATTCCATATGCTCCTAACGTCCAAGACGTCCTAGATGTCCTATACGTCCCTAACGTCCCAGACATCCCAGGTGACTTATACGTCCCTAACGTCCCAGACGTCCTAGATGTCCTATATGTCTCTAACGTCCCAGATGTCCCATTCGTCTTAAACGTCCCAGACGTCCCAGACGTCCTAGATGTCCAATATGTCCCTAACGTCCCAGACGTCCCAGATATTCCATATGCATCTAACGTCCAAGACGTCGTAGATGTCCTATACGACCCTAACGTCCCAGACATCCCAGATGTCCTATACCTCCCTAACGTCCCAGACGTCCTATATGTCCCACACGTCCCTAACGTCCCAGACGTCTGAGACGTCCTAGATGTCCTACATGTCCTTAACGTCCCAGACGTCCTAGGTGTCGAATATGTCCCTAACGTCCCAGATGTCTTAGATGTCCGATACGTCCCTAACGTCCCAGACGTCCTAGACGTCCTAGATGTTCCATATGTCCTTAACTTCCCAGACGTCCCAGATGTCCCACATGTCCCTAAGGTCCCAGACGTTTTAGATGTCCTATATGTCCCTAACGTCCCAGACGTCCCAGATCTCCCATATGTCCCTAACGTCCCAGACGTCCCAAATGTCCCATATGTCACATATGTCTTTACCGTCCCAGACATCCTAAATGTCCCACATGTCCCTAAAGTCCCAGACGTCCTAGATGTCCCATATGTCCCTAACGTCCCAGACGTCGCAGATGTCTCATATGTCAAATATGTCTCTAACGTCCCAGACATCCTAGATGTCCCACATGTCCCTAACGTCCCAGACGTCCTAGATGTCCCATATGTTCCTAACGTCCTAGACGTAATAAAATTCCCATATGTCCCTAACGTCCCAGACGTCATAGATGTCCCATATGTCCCTTACGTCGCAGACGTCCCAGACGTCCCAAATGTCCCATATGTCCCTAACGTCCCAGACGTCCTAGATGTCCCATATGTTCCTAACGTTCTAGACGTTCTAGATGTCCTACATGTCCCTAACGTCCCAGAAGTCCCAGATGTCCCATATGTCAATAACGTCCCAGACGTCCCAGACGTCCCATATGACCCTAACGTCCCAGACGTCCCAGATGACCCATATGTCCCATATGTCTCTAACGTCCCAGACGTCCCAGATGTCTCATATGTCCATACCGTCTAAGACGTCCTAGATGTCCCATATGTCCCTAGAGTCCAAGACGTCCGAGAAGTCTTAAATGTCCCATATGTCCCTAACGTCCCAGACGTCCCAGCTGTCCTGTATGTTCCTAACGTCCCAGACGTCCAAGACGTCCTAGATGTCCCATATGTCCCTAACGTCCCAGACGTCCTAGATGTCCTACATGTCCCTAACGTCCCTGACGTCCCAGACGTGCTAGATGTCTCAGATGTCCTTAACGTCCCAGACGTCCCATATGTCCCTAACTTCCCAGACGTCACAGACGTCGTAGATGTCATATATATTTCCGTAACCTCCCAGACGTCCTAGATGTCCCATATGTCCCTTACACCAGCCGTCTCAGATGTTCCATATGTTCCTAACGTCACAAACGTCCTAGATGTCCTATATGCCTCTAGCGTCCCAGACGTCCCAGATGTCCCATATGTCCCTAACGTCCCAGACGTGCCAGATGTCCAATTTGTGCCTAACGTCCCAGACGTCCCAGATGTCCCAAATGTCCCATATGTCCCTAACGTCCCAGGCGTCCTAGATGTCCCATACGTCGTTAACATCCCAGACGTCCCAGACGTCCTAGATGTCCCATATGTCCCTAACGTCCCAGACGTATTAAATGTCCCATATGTCCCTAACGTTCCAGACGTCTCAGCTGTCCCGTATGTCCATACCGTCTAAGACGCCCTAGATGTCCCATATGTCCCCAGATATTCCATATGCATCTAACGTCCAAGACGTCGTAGATGTCCTATACGTCCCTAACGTCCCAGACATCCCAGATGTCCTATACCTCCCTAACGTCCCAGACGTCCTATATGTCCCACATGTCCCTAACGTCCCAGACGTCTGAGACGTCCTAGATGTCCTACATGTCCTTAACGTCCCAGACGTCCTAGGTGTCGAATATGTCCCTAACGTCCCAGATGTCTTAGATGTCCGATACGTCCCTAACGTCCCAGACGTCCTAGACGTCCTAGATGTTCCATATGTCCCTAACGTCCCAGACGACCTAAATGTCCCATATGTCCTTAACTTCCCAGACGTCCCAGATGTCCCACATGTAACTAATGTCCCAGACGTTTTAGATGTCCTATATGTCCCTAACGTTCCAGACGTCCCAGATCTCCCATATGTCCCTAACGTCCCAGACGTCCCAGATGTCCCATATGTCACATATGTCTTTACCGTCCCAGACATCCTAAATGTCCCACATGTCCCTAACGTCCCAGAAGTCCTAGATGTCCCATATGTCCCTAACGTCCCAGACGTCGCAGATGTCTCATATGTCAAATATGTCTCTAACGTCCCAGACATCCTAGATGTCCCACATGTCCCTAACGTCCCAGACGTCCTAGATGTCCCATATGTTCCTAACGTCCTAGACGTAATAAAAGTCCCATATGTCCCTAACGTCCCAGACGTCATAGATGTCCCATATGTCCCTTACGTCGCAGACGTCCCAGACGTCCCAGATGTCCCATATGTCCCTAACGTCCCAGACGTCCTAGATGTCCCATATGTTCCTAACGTTCTAGACGTTCTAGATGTCCTACATGTCCCTAACGTCCCAGAAGTCCCAGATGTCCCGTATGTCAATAACGTCCCAGACGTCCCAGACGTCCCATATGACCCTAACGTCCCAGACGTCCCAGATGACCCATATGTCCCATATGTCTCTAACGTCCCAGACGTCCCAGATGTCCCATATGTCCATACCGTCTAAGACGCCCTAGATGTCCCATATGTCCCTAGAGTCCAAGACGTCCGAGAAGTCTTAAATGTCCCATATGTCCCTAACGTCCCAGACGTCCCAGCTGTCCTGTATGTTCCTAACGTCCCAGACGTCCAAGACGTCCTAGATGTCCCATATGTCCGTAACGTCCCAGACGTCCTAGATGTCCTACATGTCCCTAACGTCCCTGACGTCCCAGACGTGCTAGATGTCTCAGATGTCCTTAACGTCCCAGACGTCCCATATGTCCCTAACTTCCCAGACGTCACAGACGTCGTAGATGTCATATATATTTCCGTAACCTCCCAGACGTCCTAGATGTCCCATATGTCCCTTACACCAGCCGTCCCAGATGTTCCATATGTTCCTAACGTCACAAACGTCCTAGATGTCCTATATGCCTCTTGCGTCCCAGACGTCCCACATGTCCCATATGTCCCTAACGTCCCAGACGTGCCAGATGTCCAATTTGTGCCTAACGTCCCAGACGTCCCAGATGTCCCAAATGTCCCATATGTCCCTAACGTCCCAGGCGTCCTAGATGTCCCATACGTCGTTAACGTCCCAGACGTCCCAGACGTCCTAGATGTCCCATATGTCCCTAACGTCCCAGACGTATTAAATGTCCCATATGTCCCTAACGTTCCAGACGTCTCAGCTGTCCCGTATGTTCCTAACGTGCCAGACGTCCAAGACGTCCTAGATGTCCCAGATGTCCCTAACGTTCCAAACGTCCTAGATGTCCCATATGTCCCTAACGTCCCAGACGTCCCAGATGTCAGATTTGTCCCTAACATCCCAGACGTCTTACATGTCCCATATGTCCCTAACATCTCAGACGTCTCAGACGTCCTAGATGTCCCATATGTTTCTAACGTCCCAGACATCCTAGATATCCTATATGTCCCTAACGTCCCAGACGGCCTAGATGTCGCGTATGTTCCTAACGTCCCATACGTCCTAGATGTCCCATTTGTCCCTAACGTCCCAGACGTCTTACATGTCCCATATGTCAATAACATCTCAGACGTCAAAGACGTCCTAGATGTCCCATATGTCTCTAACGTCCCAGACGTCCTAGATGTCCTATATGTCCCTAACGTCCCAGACGTATTAAATGTCCCATATGTCCCTAACGTTCCAGACGTCCCAGCTGTCCCGTATGTTCCTAACGTCCCAGACGTCCAAGACGTCTTAGATGTCCCATATGTCCCTAACGTCCCACACGTCTTAGATGTCCCATATGTCCCTAACGTCTCAGACGTCCCAGATGTCCCATATGTCCTTAACGTCTCAGACGTCCTAGATACCCTATGTGTCCCTAACATCCCAGACGTCCCAGAAGTTTCATATGTCCCTAACGTCAGAAACGTCCCAGACGTGCTAGATGTCTCACGTGTCCTTAACGTCCCAGACGTCCCAGACGTCCTAGATGTCCCATTTGTCCCTAACGTCCCAGGCGTCTTACATGTCCCATATGTCCCTAACATCTCAGACGTCCTAGATGTCCCATATGTCTCTAACGTCCCAGACGTCCCAGACGTCCTAGATGTCCCATTTGTCCCTAACGTCCCAGACGTCTTACATGTCCCATATGTCCCTAACATCTCAGACGTCCTAGATGTCCCATATGTCTCTAACGTCCCAGACGTCCTAGATGTCCCATTTGTCCCTAACGTCCCAGACGTCTTACATGTCCCATATGTCCCTAACATCTCAGACGTCCTAGATGTCCCATATGTCTCTAACGTCCCAGACGTCCTAGAAATCCAATATGTCCCTAACGTCCCAGACGTCCCATATGTCCCTAACGACCCAGACGTTCCAGATGTCTAATATGTCCCATATGTCCCTAGCGTCCCAGACATCCCAGACGTCTTAAATGTCACATATATCCCTAACGTCCCAGACGTTCTAGATGTCCCATATGTCCCTAACGTCCCAGACGTCTCAGACGTCCTAGATGTCCCATATGACCCTAACGTCCCTGACGTATTAAATGTCACATATGTCCCTAACGTCCCAGACGTCCCAGCTGTCCCGTATGTCTCTAACGTCCCAGACGTACAAGACGTCCTAGATGTCCCATATGTCCCTAACGTCCCAGACGTCCTAGATGTCCCACATGTCCCTAACGTCCCAGACGTCCCAGACGTGCTAGATGTCTCAGATGTCCTTAACGTCCCAGACGTCCCAGACGTCCTAGATGCCCCATATGTCTCTAACGTCCCAGACATCCATGATGTCCCGTATGCCTTTTACGTCCCAGACGTCCTAGATACCCTATATGTCCCTAACGTCCCAGACGTCCTAGATATCCTATATGTCCCTAACGTCCCAGACGTCTTACATGTCCCATATGTCCCTAACATCTTAGGCGTCCCAGACGTCCTAGATGCCCCGTATGTCCCCAACGTCCCAGACGTCCCAGACGTTTTAGATGTCCCATATATTCCTAACGTCCCAGACGTCCTAGATGTCCCATATGTCCCTAACGTCCCAGACGTCCAAGACGTCCCATATGCTTTTTACGTCTCAGACGTCCTAGATACCCTATATGTCCCTAACGTCCCAGATGTCTCATATGTCCCTAACGTCCCAGACGTCCCAGACGCCCTAGATTTCCCATATATCCCTAACGTCCCAGACGTCCCAGACGTCCTAGATGTCCCACATGTCCCTAACGTCCCAGACGTCTTAGATGTCTCATATGTCCCTAACGTCACAGACGTCCCAGGCGTTCTAGATGTTTCATATGTCCCTAACGTCCCAGACATTCTAGACGTCCTAAATGTTCCATGTGTCCTAACGTCCCAGACGTTCCAGATGTTTCGTATGTCCCTAACGTCCCAGACGTCCCAGACGTCCTAGAAGTTCCATGTGTCCTAACGTCCCAGACGTCCTAGATGTCCCATATGTCCCTTACGTCCCAGACGTGCCAGATATCCCATATGTGCCTAACGTCCCAGACGTGCCAGATATCCCATATGTGCCTAACGTCCCAGACGTCCCAGAAGTCCCAAATGTCCCACATGTCCCTAACGTCCCAGGCGTGCTAGATGTCCCATATGTCCTTAACGTCCCAGACGTCCCAGACGTCCCAAATGTCCCACATGTCCCTAACATCCCAGGCGTGCTAGATGTCCCATATGTCCTTAACGTCCCAGACGTCCCAGACGTCCTAGATGTTCCATATGTCCCTAACGTCCCAGACGCAATAAATGTCCCATATGTCCCTAACATTCCAGACGTCTCAGCAGTCTCGTATATTCCTAACGTCCCAGACGTCCAAGACGTCCTAGATGTCCCATATGTCCCTAACGTCCCAGACGTGCTAGATGTCTCAGGTGTCCTTAACGTCCCAGACGTCCCAGACGTTCTAGATGTTCCATATGTCCCTAACGTCCCACACGTCCTAGATGTCCCATATGTCCCTAACGTCCCAGACGTCTTAGATGTCCCATATGTCTTTAACGTGTCAGACGTCCTAGATACCCTAAGTGTCCCTAACATCCCAGACGTCCCAGACGTTCCATATGTCCCTAACATCCCCTAACGTCCCAGACGTCCTAGACGTCCAATATGTCCCTAACGTCCCAGACGTCCCAGACGTCGTAGATGTTCCATGTGTCCTAACGTCCCAGACGTCCTAGACGTCCAATATGTCCCTTACGTCCCTGCCGTCCCAGATGTCCCATATGTCCCTAACGTCCCAGACGTCCTAGATGTCCTATATGCACCTAACGTCCCAAACTTCCCAGATGTCCCATATGTCCCTAACGTCCCAGACGTGCCGGATGTCCCATATGTGCCTAACGTTCCAGACGTCCCAGACGTTCCAAATGTCCCACATGTCCCTAACGTCCCAGGCGTCCTAGATGTTCCATATGTCCTTAACGTCCCAGACGTCCCAGACGTCCTAGATGTTCCACATGTCCCTAACGTCCCAGCCGCAATAAATGTCCCATATGTCCCTAACGTTCCAGACGTCTCAGCTGTCCCGTATGTTCCTAATGTCCCAGACGACCAAGACGTCCTAGATGTCCCATATGTCCCTAACGTCCCACACGTCCTAGATGTCCCACATGTCCCTAACGTCCCAGACGTCCCAGACGTGCTAGATGTCTCAGGTGTCCTTAACGTCCCAGACGTCCCAGACGTCCTAGATGTCCCATATGTCCCTAACGTCCCACACGTCCTAAATGTCCCATACGTCCCTAACGTCCCAGACGTCCCAGATGTCCCATTTGTCCTTAACGTGTCAGACGTCTTAGATACTCTATGTGTCCCTAACATCCCAGACGTCCCAGACGTTCCATATGTCCCTAACATCCCCTAACGTCTCAGGTGTCCTTAACGTCAAAGACGTCCCAGACGTGCTAGATGTCCCATTTTTCCCTAACGTCCCAGACGTCTTACATGTCCCATATGTACCTAACATCTCAGACGTCCCAGACGTCCTAGATTTCCCATATGTCTCTAACGTCCCAGACGTCCTAGATGTCCTATATGTCCCTAACGTCCCAGACGTCCCATATGTCCCTAACGTCCCAGACGTCCCAGACGTGCTGGATTGCTCAGATGTCCTTAACGTCCCAGACGTCCTAGATGTCCCATATGTCCCTAACGTCCCAGACGTCTTACATGTCCCATATGTCCCTAACATCTCAGACGTCGCAGACGTCCTAGATGTCCCATATGACCCTAACGTCCCAGACGTCCCAGATGTGCTATATGTCCCTAACGTCCCAGACGTCCGAGATGTTTCATATACCCCTAACGTCCCAGACGTCTTACATGTTCCATATGTCCCTAACATCTCAGACGTCTCAGACGTCCTAGATGTCCCATATGACCCTATCGTCCCAGACGTCCCATATGTGCCATATGTGCCTAACGTCCCGGACGTCCCTGATGTCCCATACGTCCCTAATGTCCTAGACGTCCCAGATGTCCCATATGTGTCTAACGTCCCAGGCGCCCTAGATGTCCCATATGTCCTTAACATTTCAGACGTCCCAGACGTCCTAAATGTCCCATATGTCCCTAACGTCCCAGACGTATTAAATGTCCCATATGTACCTAACGTTCCAGACGTCCCAGCTGTCCCGTATGTTCCTAACATCCCAGACGTCCAAAACGTCCTAGATGACCCGTATGTTCCTAACGTCCCAGACGTCCCAGACGTTTTAGATGTCCCATATATTCCTAACGTCTCAGACGTCTTATATATCCCATATGTCCCTAACGTCCCAGAGGTCCATGATGTCCCATATGACATTAACGTCTCAGACGTCCTAGATACCCTATATGTCCCTAACGTCCCAAACGTCCCAGATGTCTCATATGTCCCTAACGCCCCAGACGTCCTAGATGTCTTATACGTCCCTAACGTCCCAGACATCCCAGATGTGCTATATGTCCCTAACGTCCCAGCCGTCCCAGACGTCCTAGATGTCCCATATGTCCCTAACGCCCCTGACGTGCCAGACGTATTAGAAGTCCCATATGCCCTAACGTCCCAGACGTTCTAGGTCTCCCATATGTCCTTAACGTCCCAGCCGTCCTAGATGTCCCATATGTCCCTAACGTCCCAGACGTCTCAGATGTCCAATATGTCCCTAACGTCCCAGACGTCCCAGATGTCCCATATGTCCTAAACGTCTCAGACGTCGTAGATACCCTATGTTTTCCTAACATCCCAGACGTCCCAGATGTCCCATATGTCTCTAACGTCCTAGACGTCCCAGACGTGCTAGATGTCTCAGATGTCCTTAACGTCCCAGACGTCCTAGATGTCCCATATGTCCCTAACGTCCCAGACGTTTTACATGTCCCATATGTCCCTAACATCTCAGACGTCCCAGACGTCCTAGATGTCCCATATGACCCTAACGTCCCAGGCGTCCCAGATGTGCCATATGTGCCTAACGTCCCAGACGTCCCTGATGTCCCATACGTCCCTAATGTCCTAGACGTCCCAGATGTCCCATATGTGTCTAACGTCCCAGACTTCCCAGATGTTCCAGATGTCACATATGTCCCTAACGTCCCAGACGTCCTAAATGTCCCATATGTCCCTAACGTCCCAGACGTCCCAGATGTCCCATATGTCAAATATGTCCCTAACGTCCCAGATATCCTAGGTGTCGAATATGTCCCTAAAGTCCTAGACGTCCGAGATGTTTCATATACCCCTAACGTCCCAGACGTCTTACATGTTCCATATGTCCCTAACATCTCAGACGTCCCAGACGTCCTAGATTTCCCATATGACCCTATCGTCCCAGACGTCCCATATGTGCCTAACGTCCCAGACGTCCCTGATGTCCCATACGTCCCTAATGTCCTAGACGTCCCAGATGTCCCATATGTGTCTAACGTCCCAGACGTCCCAGATGTCCCATATGTCTTTAACATTTCAGACTTCCTAGATACCCTATATGTCCCTAACGTCCCAGATGTCTCATATGTCCCTAACGTCCCAGACGTCCCAGACGCCCTAGATTTCCCATATATCCCTAACGTCCCAGACGTCCCAGACGTCCTAGATGTCCCACATGTCCCTAACGTCCCAGACGTCTTAGATGTCTCATATGTCCCAAACGTCACAGACGTCCCAGGCGTCCTAGATGTTTCATATGTCCCTAACGTCCCAGACGTCCTAGACGTCCTAAATGTTCCATGTGTCCTAACGTCCCAGACGTTCCAGATGTTTCGTATGTCCCTAACGTCCCAGACGTCCCAGACGTCCTAGAAGTTCCATGTGTCCTAACGTCCCAGACGTCCTAGATGTCCCATATGTCCCTTACGTCCCAGACGTGCCAGATATCCCATATGTGCCTAACGTCCCAGACGTGCCAGATATCCCATATGTGCCTAACGTCCCAGACGTCCCAGACGTCCCAAATGTCCCACATGTCCCTAACGTCCCAGGCGTGCTAGATGTCACATATGTCCTTAACGTCCCAGACGTCCCAGACGTCCCAAATGTCCCACATGTCCCTAACGTCCCAGGCGTGCTAGATGTCCCATATGTCCTTAACGTCCCAGACGTCCCAGACGTCCTAGATGTTCCATATGTCCCTAACGTCCCAGACGCAATAAATGTCCCATATGTCCCTAACATTCTAGACGTCTCAGCTGTCTCGTATATTCCTAACGTCCCAGACGTCCAAGACGTCCTAGATGTCCCATATGTCCCTAACGTCCCAGACGCAATAAATGTCCCATATGTCCCTAACATTCTAGACGTCTCAGCTGTCTCGTATATTCCTAACGTCCCACACGTCCTAGATGTCCCATATGTCCCTAACGTCCCACACGTCCTAGATGTCCCATATGTCCCTAACGTCCCAGACGTCTTAGATGTCCCATATGTCTTTAACGTGTCAGACGTCCTAGATACCCTAAGTGTCCCTAACATCCCAGACGTCCCAGACGTTCCATATGTCCCTAACATCCCCTAACGTCCCAGACATCCTAGACGTCCAATATGTCCCTAACGTCCCAGACGTCCCAGACGTCCTAGATGTTCCATGTGTCCTAACGTCCCAGACGTCCTAGATGTCCCATATGTCCCTTACGTCCCTGCCGTCCCAGATGTCCCATATGTCCCTAACGTCCCAGACGTCCTAGATGTCCTATATGCACCTAACGTCCCAAACTTCCCAGATGTCCCATATGTCCCATATGTCCCTAACGTCCCAGACGTGCCAGATGTCCCATATGTGCCTAACGTTCCAGACGTCCCAGACGTCCCAAATGTCCCACATGTCCCTAACGTCCCAGGCGTCCTAGATGTTCCATATGTCCTTAACGTCCCAGACGTCCCAGACGTCCTAGAAGTCCCATATGTCCCTAACGCCCCTGACGTGCCAGACGTACTAGAAGTCCCATATGCCCTAACGTCCCAGACGTTCTAGGTCTCCCATATGTCCTTAACGTCCCAGCCGTCCTAGATGTCCCATATGTCCCTAACGTCCCAGACGTCTCAGATGTCCAATATGTCCTTAACGTCCCAGACGTCCCAGATGTCCCATATGTCCTAAACGTCTCAGACGTCGTAGATACCCTATGTGTTCCTAACATCCCAGACGTCCCAGATGTCCCATATGTCTCTAACGTCCTAGACGTCCCAGACGTGCTAGATGTCTCAGATGTCCTTAACGTCCCAGACGTCCTAGATGTCCCATATGTCCCTAACGTCCCAGACGTCTTACATGTCCCATATGTCTCTAACGTCCTAGACGTCCCAGACGTCCTAGATGTCCCATATGACCCTAACGTCCCAGACGTCCCAGATGTGCCATATGTGCCTAACGTCCCAGACGTCCCTGATGTCCCATACGTCCCTAATGTCCTAGACGTCCCAGACGTTCCATATGTCCCTAACATCCCCTAACGTCCCAGACATCCTAGACGTCCAATATGTCCCTAACGTCCCAGACGTCCCAGACGTCCTAGATGTTCCATGTGTCCTAACGTCCCAGACGTCCTAGATGTCCCATATGTCCCTTACGTCCCTGCCGTCCCAGATGTCCCATATGTCCCTAACGTCCCAGACGTCCTAGATGTCCTATATGCACCTAACGTCCCAAACTTCCCAGATGTCCCATATGTCCCTAACGTCCCAGACGTGCCAGATGTCCCATATGTGCCTAACGTTCCAGACGTCCCAGACGTCCCAAATGTCCCACATGTCCCTAACGTCCCAGGCGTCCTAGATGTTCCATATGTCCTTAACGTCCCAGACGTCCCAGACGTCCTAGAAGTCCCATATGTCCCTAACGCCCCTGACGTGCCAGACGTACTAGAAGTCCCATATGTCCTAACGTCCCAGACGTTCTAGGTCTCCCATATGTCCTTAACGTCCCAGCCGTCCTAGATGTCCCATATGTCCCTAACGTCCCAGACGTCTCAGATGTCCAATATGTCCCTAACGTCCCAGACGTCCCAGATGTCCCATATGTCCTAAACGTCTCAGACGTCGTAGATACCCTATGTGTTCCTAACATCCCAGACGTCCCAGATGTCCCATATGTCTCTAACGTCCTAGACGTCCCAGACGTGCTAGATGTCTCAGATGTCCTTAACGTCCCAGACGTCCTAGATGTCCCATATGTCCCTAACGTCCCAGACGTCCCAGATGTCCCATATGTCTCTAACGTCCTAGACGTCCCAGACGTCCTAGATGTCCCATATGACCCTAACGTCCCAGACGTCCCAGATGTGCCATATGTGCCTAACGTCCCAGACGTCCCTGATGTCCCATACGTCCCTAATGTCCTAGACGTCCCAGATGTCCCATATGTGTCTAACGTCCCAGACGTCCCAGATGTCCCATATGTCACATATGTCCCTAACGTCCCAGACATCCTAGGTGTCGAATATGTCCCTAAAGTCCTAGACGTCCGAGATGTTTCATATACCCCTAACGTCCCAGACGTCTTACATGTCCCATATGTCCCTAACATCTCAGACGTCCCAGACGTCCTAGATGTCCCATATGACCCTAACGTCCCAGACGTCCTAAATGTCCCATATGTCCCTAACGTCCCAGACGTCCCAGATGTCCCATATGTCAAATATGTCCCTAACGTCCCAGACATCCTAGGTGTCGAATATGTCCCTAAAGTCCTAGACGTCCGAGATGTTTCATATACCCCTAACGTCCCAGACGTCTTACATGTTCCATATGTCCCTAATATCTCAGACGTCCCAGACGTCCTAGATGTCCCATATGACCCTATCGTCCCAGACGTCCCATATGTGCCTAACGTCCCAGACGTCCCTGATGTCCCATACGTCCCTAATGTCCTAGACGTCCCAGATGTCCCATATGTGTCTAACGTCCCAGACGTCCCAGATGTCCCATATGTTCTTAACATTTCAGACGTCCCAGACGTCCTAAATGTCCCATATGTCCCTAACGTCCCAGACGTATTAAATGTCCCATATGTCCCTAACGTTCCAGACGTCCCAGATGTCCCGTATGTTCCTAACATCCCAGACGTCCAAAACGTCCTAGATGACCCGTATGTTCATAACGTCCCAGACGTCCCAGACGTTTTAGATGTCCCATATATTCATAACGTCTCAGACGTCCTAGATGTCCTATACGTCCCTAACGTCCCAGACATCCCAGATGTGCTATATGTCCCTAACGTCCCAAACGTCCCAAATGTCTCATATGTCCCTAACGCCCCAGACGTCCTAGATGTCCTATACGTCCCTAACGTCCCAGACATCCCAGATGTGCTATATGTCCCTAACGTCCCAGCCGTCCCAGACGTCCTAGATGTCCCATATGTCCCTAACGCCCCTGACGTGCCAGAGGTACTAGAAGTCCCATATGCCCTAACGTCCCAGACGTTCTAGGTCTCCCATATGTCCTTAACGTCCCAGCCGTCCTAGATGTCCCATATGTCCCTAACGTCCCAGACGTCCCAGATATTCCATATGCATCTAACGTCCAAGACGTCCTAGATGTCCTATACGTCCCTAACTTCCCAGACATCCCAGATGTCCTATACGTCCCTAACGTCCCAGACGTCCTAGATGTCCCATATGTCCCTAACGTCCCAGATGTCCCAGACGTCTTAGATGTCCTAATTGTCCTTAACGTCCCAGACGTCCTAGGTGTCCCATATGTCCCTAACGTCTCAGACGTCATAAATGTCCGATATGTCCCTAACGTCCCAGACGTCCTAGACGTCCTAGATGTTCCATATGTCCCTAACGTCCCAGACGTCCTAGATGTCCCATATGTCCCTAACGTCCCAGACGTCCCAGACGTCCTAGATGTCCTAATTGTCCTTAACGTCCCAGACGTCCTAGGTGTCCCATATGTCCCTAACGTCCCAGACGTCATAGATGTCCCATATGTCCCTAACGTCCCAAACGTCATAGACGTCCCATATGTCCCTTACGTCCCAGACGTCCCAAGCGTCCTTGATGTCCCATATGTCCATAACGTTCCAGACGTCCTAGATGTCCTATATGTCGCTAACGTCTCATTCGTACTAGATGTCCCATATGCCCTAACGTCCCAGGCGTTTTAGATCTCCGATATGTCCTTATCGTCCCAGACGTCCCAAATGTCCCATATGTCCCTAATGTCCCAGACGTCCCAGATGTCACATATGTCACATATGTCCCTAACGTCCCAGACATTCTAGATGTCCCACATGTCCCTAACGTCCCAGACGTCCTAAATGTCCCATATGTCCCTAACGTCCCAGACGTCCCAGACGTGCTAGATGTCCCATTTGTCCCTAACGTACCAGACGTCTTACATGTCCCATATTTCCCTAACATCTCAGACGTCCCAGACGTCCTAGATGTTCCATATGTCTCTAACGTCCCAGACGTCCTAGATGTCCCATATGTTCCTAACGTCCCACAAGTCCCAGACGTGCTGGATGTCTCAGATGTCCTTAACGTCTCAGACGTCCTAGATGTCTAATATTTCCCTAACGTCCCAGACGTCTTACATGTCCCGTATGTTCCTAACATCCCAGACGTCCAAAACGTCCTAGATGACCCGTATGTTCCTAACGTCCCAGACGTCCCAGACGTTTTAGATGTCCCATATATTCCTAACGTCTCAGACGTCTTATATATCCCATATGTCCCTAACGTCCCAGAGGTCCATGATGTCCAGTAGAGTATAAATGGGGATTCTAACTCACTTTTGGGGGCGTTTTCCCATGTTATTCTTATGGGGCGAATTTCGATCGTGCAGGGCAAATATCTCTGGTTTGGCTTATGCTAGGAAGCTGGTGTAAGTTTTATTTTGTAGCTGTGAAGATTTGTGACTAACGTTTTTGTTAAAATCTCGATTGATTGTTTATTAGCGTAAATATAAACAATTGAAATTTGCACTATTCTGGGTATTTTCCATGACGTCACTAGGAGGCAACGCCTGAAAGCGCGGGAGAATGCGACGGTGCTGCCATCTGGTGGCGTTTCGAGTAAAGTTTATGTAGGAATCTATGTAGGGATTTATTTTTTTGGTTTGTTTCCGTGCTCCTCGCGACGGTGCTGTGTGGGCCATCTGGTAGCGATTCTCGTAAAGTTTATGTAGGAATCTATCATGTGGTGTCGCTTCGAGTCACCACTATGTAGGGATTGGTTTGTTTCCGTGCTCGTGTGATAAATAATTGATGCATTTTGAGTGTGTTTTGTATTTAAAACTGCGTTTTGTTGCGTGCGAAAGTAGGATGTTAGATCTCTCGTTTGAAAAGCTTGGATTTGCGAAAGTTATAAACGCCTAATGTTTGCGAACTTTATTATAAATAATTGTTCTGACGTCGTCACGTAGTTATGGCTGCTGAGCATTCGAACGCGCACAGCATCGAAGTTGCGAAGCTCTGACGTCACGATGCTTTGGGGGGGCGTGCGTAATTTGATATGTGGCATCTGGTTTATGTCTTGAATATTTCGGGTGGATTCTTTAAGTCAACTTCTAAGTCAATCAGTTAAATGACATCATTTATCATTTTTAATGGTTTTACCACCCATTAGTGTCAGTTTTCCAGGAGGCGCGCAATAATTTTATTGGTTTTATCAATATATAGATATATATATATATATATGTTTTCTGCACAAGTCGAGATCTTTTAGTGATAAATAGTATACAAGTGGAGATCCGTTTGAACAAGTCGAGATCCAAATTGGATCTCGCCTTGTTTCTATGTGTATCTCGTGTTTTTCCAATTAATCCAAGTGAGGGTAGTGCGCCTCTAAATTTTAGTCCGGATCTCATTTTGTCCATTTTTATCAATTTTTATACAGAAATAGTTACACTAAACGCGCTGAAGAGGGCGCTCCACAAGTTATACAGTGTTTGACATTTTATGCACAACCTGAGATCCTGGATATTCGGCAACGTCGCGTCAGTAATTAGATCTTACACAAATGAGCCAAGGCGAGTATTTCCTAGTAATGGGCAAATACGGGATCTTTTAAAATATATAAGTTGCATTTTATTAATGTTTGGTGTTTCAATTTATTTTTATGGGAGACTTTGAGTAACAACATGTCTACATATACGCAAACAAACCAATAGTTTGGTGGAGGTATGTTGATGATGTTTTTGCAATTTGGCCATATAGTATTGACGATATATTTCTTGAACATATTAACAATAAAAAAATATCAAATTCACATTAGAAGCATAACAATACGTTCAATTACTTTTTTCTGATATACTAATGACGCGAAGAACAAATACTTTTTAAACATCAGCATACCGCAAGAAAACCAACGCCAATAGGTTCTTACATTTTAACTCCAACCGTCACAAAAACATAAAGACAGATGTTGTAAAAAGTATTTACGATAGAGCCAAGGTTAATTGAACTAATAATGAAATCTTCAAAATAAAGAAAGGATTTATTATAAATGTTTTAAACGATAACGGTTATTCCGAGACTCTTGTTCAGAACATTTTTGATGTACGAAACAATAACACGCATGTATTTTACATAAGATATATTTTGCTCTAATTGTCACTTTTAGACTGTCTTTTGTTTTTGACTTATGACGTTAGCGATACGTTTTTAAATTGAAACCCTAAATTTTTATTATGAATTTGGACAAAGCATGAAATTCTAAGACGCTAAAAAAAGTATGATACTGTATTTTGAAATTTTCGAGAACATCGTACCGTCACCACATTCCCTCAATACTAAAATTTTAATTCGTTCTTTTTCACTGAAATATCGCAAAATTATTTATTTTATTAAGAGCACACAACAAAAACAGATAAACAAACTATGAAGAACTGTCATAATTTTAGGGCTAACTCATTGTTTCATACTTCTTGATTTTTATTCGATTTTTGTTTTAATATTTAAATGTTCTCGAAAATTTCAGTATTCCGTGTGAATGCGGGAAAAATTATATCGGCGAAACATCAAGGCCTTTAGAAATTAGGGTTGCAGAATACCAAAATTTAATTAAGAAATACCAGATTGACCAATCTAAAATAGCAGAACATGCTTGGAACAACAACCACGAAATACATTGGCATAACACAAAAATGTTATTTATAGAATCGATATTAACTAGACGTGAAATTAAAGAAGCTGCGTATATTTTACTAAACAAAGACGAATGCGTGTCCACACATTTAGTTGATTTAAATACTAGTTGTCTATCCATTCTTAAAGATGTAATCAAGTAGGCGGCTATCAGTGTCACACTGTTTTATTGGGGAGGTTAGTCGCACTCTATTAGATTTCAAATAAAATAAGCTAAGCTCTAATAGTTAATTTAACAGTTAATTGTTGTAAATGGATGTAGATTTGTCTTCTGAAACGTTCATGTTCTAATATTTTTATTTTGTGGTATGGCGAAATATATTAAAAATAGCACGATTACTATTAATATTATGTTATATGTACCTACTAGAACGCGTTGGCCAGCCTACGTCTGGCCCTGCCAGCGTGGGATTCTATAAAAAGTTTTTCGCAAAATCGCGTCTAAGGATTGTTAATTTTATTCGGTTATACAGACAGCAAGCACCGTCGATCCAATAAATTGCTCAACATGTTCACAGTTTTGTACAACACACGCCTCTGAGCTCTTGGTTGGTTTCTTTGCCTTTCTCATGGGGTGATAACTGGGCACATCTGATTTTATTCTCTAAATAATCTAGATTAAAATAGAAAAAATCCGAAGGTGTGAGATCAGGTGATCTTGGAGGCAATTCCACAGGCCCATTGTTTGCAAGCAAACGGCCATTAACGCATCATTGGGGTATTCCCAAACAATAAAGGCGGAACGGAAACGCAGTGAAATCGTACCGGTAAAATCTCATAAACGGGACGATGTCACCTGATTTTTGCAAAGTGGTAGTATAACATAGTAAAAGAGAAAGTAAGCAACAAAAAAATCGGAAATCTCAGTTATAACAATACGAAATAAATGGACGTGAGTACTTGTAAGTGTATTGCAGCGTAAGCCACGCTGAGAGGCGACCTTATCGAATTTAAAGAATCTGAAGTAACCACATAAAGATGTTTAGAAGATGAACAAAAAAGAAAAAGGACAGGGAGCTAGATAGCAACACGGTAAAGAAAATTTTCGGAAGGAGAAAAAAAAATAATCAGGTACCCAGACCAAAATAGACGACCAAACCAGGAAAATGAAGTAAACATGGGCGATTGAGAAGTTGTAAAAATATGATGAAGGAAATTATGGAACAAATATAAAAAATACGTAAAAAAATAAAAAATTAAGAGATGAAATCAGGAAAAAGGAGCTGAGACGGAAAAATTAAAATTGCAATTAGCAGAGAGGATAGGAAAGTTAGAGGCAGTAATAAACCAGTTCCTAAGCAGGGAAGTAGGAATACAAACAAATGTAAAAAATGTGAACATCATAGGCAAGAGAGAAACAGGGGGAAATAATTAGTATAAAGATGGAATCCTAAGACAAAGAACAACATGTTATATAAGATAAAAATGATCCCAAGGGAAAGAAGAATACATCGATCATGAAATGACGTTAGTAGAAAGAAACATGCAAGCGTAAATCAGAAAAATAGAAAGCGAAGAGCAAAAGGAAAACAAATCAAAGTAGGATATAAGAAGATAACAATGAATGGGCCCTATTTGAAGAAATAATAAGAATAATAAGAAACTTTCTTATTGGAAGTGAATATTTCTTTACCGGAAACCTTCCAAATGAACATTTTTCAAAGTGAAGCTTTCGAGGCTGCTCATAACTAGCATTTCCATTTGGACAAAATAAAAAATAATAGTTATTTATATATTAAGAGCATAATGGCCAGATTATAGTACACGGTACATACAACGTTTTATTTTAGTTTGGTTATCGAAATGGACAAAAATTAAGAATTCGGTATTTTGAGCACAGGCTGGTGCTGTGCATTTTTGGTGTGCTGTGATTTCTTTGTAGGCTGTTGATATTGCTATATTAGATTGTTGGGTTGTGGATATCTGTTTTACTGATTACCAATTTTATAGACTTTCGGCCCATAAAAGCGATATTCCCCGGCTGTCGAGGTCCAGTAAACAAGGTTGTGGATAAAAAATTAAATTAAATGAGGAGCATCGGTGCAAAACCGGCTATATCCATTTTCGTAAAATGTTGGGAAAATGGAAAATACTTCCCGTTTCCTGGCCTTTACAGATAAAAAAAAATTCAATTTTATGTCTTGTGGGCATTAATGTACTTGATTGATGGGACATATTTTCATTTTCAAAAACGTTTGCTTCAAAATCCGTTAATAAATGTGGAAGAAAACTTTATTTTTCAAAAATAATGACAAAATATATCTATAAACTACAAGATAAAGCACATTCTTAGTTAAAAAAATTAAACAGAATAAAAAAGTTAACTTATATTAATACGGCAGGCTCTTCATAATGGCAATCGGATATAGCCAGGTTTGCTGAAAAAACCTGGATTTGGCAGGTTTTGCTCTAAAACCTGCTTTTCAAATGTAATTGTAACATGGATATAGCCGGTTTTGGACAGAATCACTTTAGTTGTCGATAGAGCTGAAGCTAAAGATGCAAAATCGAGAAAAAAACGAAAACTCGAAAAACAAATGGATATAGCCGGTTTTGCAGGGATGACCTTTAAACATAGTATTATGTCTTTAATGAACCGAAACTATGAAAATACAGCTGTACTGTAGTCTACATATTAATATAAGAAAAAGTTCTTACAGCTACTTGTTTTTATAAGTGCTGTATACGAATACTTTAATTTATATCCAGGTCTATTACTTAAAAACAATTAAATGATTTTCAGGCATTCTGTTTTTAATGGGAAATTTTATTTCGAATATGAGTTTCAAAAGACTACAACATAATGAATGGTCGTTCCACTGCTAAAATAGTTACGTGCATAAGCAAAACTTTTCACAAGCATTTATCTTTTATGATTGCTCTCTTATCCAAGAGGTATGGCAACCTTGCAGGATCTCATCTTATGCTACGTACATCACCATATACACCTCCGGACCTCTACTTGTATATAATTTATCACGGATCTCATGTTATTTACATTATATCACGAATGAGTTAAGTGCTAAAATTGTTTCCCCTCTCCGTGGTTAGGTATAAAGTAACGGATTAGGCAATCGTTTGTGGAAAATATACTCAGCAAAGTCGTTCTGTTGTGGTGGATCTCGGGTAGTCCAACATTTATCCCGGATCTCCACTTGATACAAAAACAGATATATATATATATATGTAGGTGTAAATAACAACGTGTGTCAGTTCTTACATTGATTGTAAAGCGTTATCATTATTATCCTCTAATATATAAAAATGAGTTTCGCTTCTATGTTGAAAAAAGTTAATAAAATGGGAATGGTAGATCAAAAACCGGTTTTAAAAGTACAAGATATGGAAATCAATGAAATGTATCCGGTGTGTGAACTTCGAATAGTGAAAACTATGTGGAATGATAAGGCAATAGTAGCAGAATTAGAAAATAATGTGGTGTTCCTTCCGAATCGGTTTTCAACAATCATGAACGATAAAGATATTGAAGAGATTAACAAAAAGAAGGTGGCAATTGTGTTCCGTGGTAAAAAAGAATGTGGAAAGATAAATGAGGCAAATATAATCGAGTTTGTTGTTTAAAATAAAAATGCATTGTAGTTCTACGTTATAATAAAAATGCATTGTAGTTCTACGTTATACGATTTATGTGTATTAATTATTAGTTCTGTAATACCAAAATTAAATTATATAAGATTATTAAAATTACCAGTTAACTGTATAGCAGATATTAAGTTAGTGTGGGAAAATAGACTATTAATGTGTCACGAAATACTCGAATCTAGCGAGGAAGAATAAACAATTACAATAAAGAACATTTGTAAATAAAATGGAGATTTCTTTATTACAATTCCTGGATTTCAAATACATACCTTTTGTAATATACTTATATATTTGTTAATAAAATACTATTTATTAAATTACTGGTTTTTATTTTACATATAACTACATTATTCTAGAACATTGTGTGTATTATAATAACCCCAAGGCAAAGTATTAATCTTATTTGCTTGCACAAATCGTTTGTCGTCATACGGATCCAGGGCTCTCTTCTTAATTTTGACGGTGAAAACTTTATGTTTTTGGGACCGAATTGATCTACTTACAACGCGTAATGTATGACTATTGAAAAGAGAATCGTAGTAATCTTGAAAAGTTATATTTTTCTTTGTTGCGTTCTTGTTAATTCCTTTGCACTTCTTAATAAAATCTACATTGTTCTTTCTAATAGCATACATTTTAGCCCGCAATCCAATAAATTCTGTTAATGGCTCCCCATTCAGCTCATCCTTAAATTTCCCGAGTATTTTTTTATTAACTCGTGGAATATTGAACGGATTGTCTGGTAAATAGTCGGAGGTATCAAAAACACCCCCTTCACCTTTTAAGGCCTGTTCTCTAATTATGTCGTATATATTACCATTGCCGATATCTCGGAAACAATAGACGAAAGAGTCCGTATCTCCATAAAGTAATGTGGTAGGACAACGTTTCGAGACAACAGGTTTAATGAAATCGTAATGAAACGAATACATTATTAATTTCGACAAGTCTAAAATTACCTGACCCAAGTATACTGGTTTATTGTAAACTAGTTTGTCTTTGTTAAGTTCGATTAGCACCAGGTTTTCCTTAAATATAGTGCACGATCTGAAATTAGGAAGGGCTATTAGCTTCTTTGCTGATCTCCAAGAAGTTACTAGCCGCATTTTTCTATGGTTTCTAATATTTTCCATAGTTTTCCCAAAGACCGCGTTATTCATTAACTTATAGAAGTCCTTTTCGAATTCGTTTCGCGCTTTTTTACGTAGTTCCGTGTTCATATCGATATAACATTTTAACCATCTCGATTGTGAAAATTTTAATACTCTGTGAATTTTTCCTAATTTCAGACCATGCAATAAACATTGTGTTAAGTTCCTAAGATGTAAAACGTATTTTTCTTTGTCGAAAAGGGTTAGCATTAATTTAGAATTGCCAGGCGTGTTGTTGTTGTTTGGTGGAACACGGTGTTCTGCACAAAAAGGAAATTCCGCATGGCCATCGTGTAAGTCGGTTGGGTATTTCAAATCAACTTCCAAAAGAAGAGAGTGAGGAGAAGTGCCATCAACATCATCATCATCATTATCATCCCCCAATAGATTTAAACAGAAACGGTCGCTGTAATTGGTTGATATTGCTCGTTTTAATAGTTCTTCGTTTGACCATTCGATACTCATTATTTTCTCTTGCAAAATTTTAACTGCATCGTCTTTGAACCATGCAAATCCTCCAGTTGGTAGCGGTTCTGACATCGAATGTCCATATAAATTGTTGCAATCTGTAAAGAGCATATGTTGAACAGGTTTTGTGGAGTCAAAGCTCTCCATTTGTTCATTATTGGCCTTCATATATCTATGCGAACACTGTGTTATCCCACCACGAATAGCTTTCTCTGTGAATAGGATCATGTCGATGTCCACCATTAATTCTAATTTGATGTCGGTCTTCTTTAGTGCCGCTTGCCATGCTAGACCCGGTCCTGTATAAAAATGTACTGGGTCCAATCCGTATACTTCCATACATAAAAATCTGAATTGTTGGAAGACATCTGTTAACAGTTTCACATCACATAAAAGGTAAAGATCAGCGTATTCTCCTAGCGTTTGGATATTAAATGTATTCCAAACTTTCTGCGCATGAATGTAATCTTGTTCGGAAATATTCTCTTCTTTAAGCAGATTGTAGAATTTATCCATCGATGGAAGTTGCTTTTCATTTAATTTCTCTAACGAATCCACATAATCATAGCAAAAAACTGATTTTCTTGTCATCAAATGAAACTGTTCTTCAATAGGGAAAGCGTCCTTGGTATATCGAAACATATCGTTTGTTAAATTATTTGCCAATGTTTCCAGCTTACGAGGTAGAAATCGAAATGAATCGATAAATCTCCACTTATAGTCTCCGCATAATTTTGTTACCGCGATATAATTTTCTTTCGTTATTGGGAGAACTTCGACCGGTTGACTATTAAAATCTAATTCTGATATTAAAAAGTGAATGTCGTAACCAGATAAATTATGCATAATTATAGGAATATATTTGCCATTTTTATAATTTATATTGCAGCCTTGACACAAAGCAAATCGAAATTTCCCTGTTAAGTGGTCGTGGTCGGCTACTTTTATTACAACATCCTCGTCATCGTCCTCACTATAATTTTGAAAAGACCGTTTACAATGTCTACAAGAGGTAGCATTATCAAATTCCATTTGTTCTTCAAAGGTCAAAGGTAACATTGGCAAATAAACTTTCATCGCTTCCGCTATGATTTCAGTCTCAATCCGCAGTTGGTTTACAAACCATTTTGCAGGATTATGCCCTCTATAGGTTTTAAAATGAGATAGAGAATCGTCGAACGAACACACCACTTGATAAGCAACTGCGAACGGTTCATGTCTTTGATAGAATCTTGTGTATGACGTCGCTGCTGTAAAGTCATCATCGCTGTCATCTATATTGTTAATGGGAACGATTAAACTTTCGAAATCTGCCACAATTACGAAACCATGTTGCAGATCGAACTCGTGCTTCTTAAACTTCAGTTCATTCTCCCCCGGTTTCATAAATTCTATTCGTACAGGATCCACCAACTTGCAGTCTTGCATATGTGTTATTAAACGTGAAGCACTCCAGAAATAACGAAGGCATCTGTCACATATAAACGACTTACCGCGGTGTTTCGAAAACTGCGATCTGCATAAGCGAGATAGATTTTTAATCCAAGCATAATGTCCGTACGATGCTTCCCCTTTTTTTTCTCTTTTGTTAAATATAAGAGGTTGATGTGGTTATCTTTGCATTCCTTGGTTACGTGGTAGGGTCCCACTATCTTATCCTTTCTAAGTCCGTAAACGTTAATAGATATATTTGGGTTTTGTCGTTCAAATTTGTGTATATCTTTAATCTTCACTGGAAACGAAATTCCTTTTAAATTAAAAATCTCTTCGAAATTTTGTGGATAAGAACCGGGCCGTTCGGAATTTTTGTTGACCGGATAAAGCGCAGACACCAATGCATAACAAAAACACCTGTTATCGTTGTTTTTAACATTTACAACGGCACGTTTGGTTTTAATCCGCTGAGGTAACTCTATATACTTCGATGCTGATAATGGAACGAATTTGTTGATGTTTACTGTTAGGTTGATAATTCTTTTTAGCGCCCATCCACTCCCTTTTTCGGTAAACTCCGACATCTGTAAAAACATCAAAATTTATTGAACGCAAGAAAAAAAAACTTATATTATACGTACCTGAGTTAGAATATTATCCCTCATTTCGGTAAAGACATTTAGAACGTTAGTTGAACGATAAATGGCGTAATTACGGGTTGAGAAGTATTTAATTTCTTCAATTTCTGGGTCATGGACTAGATAAAATTCTCCTACCAACACGATGTTAACTTTTAATGCTTCCATTTTATTTTTCAAAGAAGACCTAATTTTATCGTTAAATACTTCAAAAACAGAATCCATAAATTCTTTGGGGTTTTTAATATTCATCTTATTTTGGATCAACCCTGTACGTATTCTGCTTTTAAATGCCGAGTCAATCTAATAACAAAACAACAGGTATAAAAAACATGTACTTATGAATGAATTTTTTCTTACCGTTATCCATTCTGCTACATCTTGCGTGTCCTCCAATCCACGTCCGCTTTTATTCAATTTGTTCGATATCTCTTCTTGATAGCATTTCAATGTGCCTAACACACTTTCATAATGTCTTTTCTCACCAATCGTTCCTTCACAATTATTAATTAGTTCGGATAACAGAGAAATGCTTTCGGCGTTCTTTTCAAATACCGAGTTCCACTCAGAAGCAGTTTTGCAAAGAGATATAATTCTCCTTACAATGTTAGCTAATTCACTAAAGTTATTCATTGTTTCAGTTCTATTGCCGCATTAATACTGACACTTTTTTAACTGTGTATGTATTTATGACCGGGTGGAGCTGCATCGTTTAAAGGCAGTGGTTCTCAAAGTGTAGTACGCGTACCCCTTGGGGTCCGCGGAAATTTTTAGGGAGTACGTGGCAGGCCAACAAAAAATAAAACAAACCTTTAAATTTAAATTGAGGAAAAATTATTTGTGTGCTGAAGACCACACAGGAGAAGAGTAAACTTCTATGGCATTGGGTATAATAAAATTCTGCATAAAAAATGACCTTTTGTATCACCCTGTATAATTTTCCACCAAAAAAAAAAAAATGAAGTTTTAGCGAAAATATAAGGTTTTGAAAATTTTAAAATTTTAGACTCGCCCTGTATAAGTCAAAAATTATATATAGTGGTGGCGCGACGGTAGACGGGTGGACAGAGTGCATCAGCTGATGTGATGTACACCCCTTTCTCCTTTTTGTTTTTAATATAATAAAAATGTATGTAAGCAATATCTCTTTGTTTTATTTAAACATGACGCGTATAATTGAGTTACACAGGTTAAAACTATACCTACTAAATAAAAAGGTTAAAGATTTTTTATATTTCAGCTTACTTACTGATAAGGGGTACCCAAAGCTTTTTGTTTGTAAAAAGGGGAACAGTGTCTAAAATAGTTTGAGAACCCCTGGTTTAAACATATTTCAGATAGATAATAAACCGTGACCTTGCAATAAAAATCGCCGTCTCGATTACACTAGCACGATAAATAATTGTAAACATAATGCACTCTCGAGAGTACAAAAAACATGTGCAGATGTGAAAATGAGCCCGCGACCCTGAATTTGTTTCCGCAGCCGCTTGTTCGGCTCTCGGTGTTTCGTTATTGTTGGCGTCAGATTTTCGATTACATAAAGCTAATTCGATATTTTTCTTATTTTCCGAGATTTTCTGCTACTTTAAATTATACATTTAATTACTTTTGTAAGTATACTGTAAAACTCTGCTCATTTTATCTAACTAATTTGATATTTTTAGATATCTTTTTAATGAATAATTCACCGTTCAATTTCAAATATAACAGCTCCCTTGAGTTGTTTAGCTGCGATAGGTTTTCATACGGTTTACTGTTGATGGTTACATTTTTTCAATTCCTGTTAACCTACCTCATTTTGTTGAATCTGGTGATGTGCTGCAGAAATAAATTATAAAAATATTATTGTATATTTTATTAAAAAATGTAATAAGTAATTAAATGTTATATTGAACCGATACAAAATTACAAATAATAAGCAATAAAGAAAAGTATAATTATATAAGGTCCGTATTAGTAATCCATGAGTTATGCGAATTATAAAATCCCAATAAGTAATTTAACTTCAATGTTATATTGAACCGATACAAAATTACAAATAATAAGCAATAAAGAAAAGTATAATTATATAAGGTCCGTATTAGTAATCCATGAGTTATGCGAATTATCAAATCCCAGCCATTTTACATATAGTTTCCCATTTTTACGACGAATAATTTTTTCAACTAAATACGTGTCGTTATGTTTAGTTTTCTGCAGCTCATGTTTATAGAAGCGACCTTTTATGATGCGTCCAGTCAAGTCCTCAAGTAGATATGTTGTGGGGTCACCTGAATAAACTTTTCTTATTTTAAAAAGCTCGGTAGTCCAATTGGGTAAATAACCCTTAGTGAACATAGCCTTGTGTTTTGAAATTCTGACAACGTAACCCTCTTGGAGTTTATCCTTTTCTTTTCGAGCCATACTCGACTTTTCTGTATTTCTAAAAACACTTAATTTCGTATTCCGGTTAACATCTATGGGTCTCATTTTTATTGTCCTATGTAGATGATTGTTATATTTATTTATGATATCGTCGAGAACATTTCCATACCATTTATGGGACCCTTGCATCTCAAACTGTTTAAATAACCACGTTTTAATAGTACGAATAACACGCTCTATAATTGTTGCTTTCAAAGATGAATAAGTTGAGAAATGATTTATGCCATATTTTCTCATTAATCTTTGAAATTGTGGATTGTAAAATTCCTTCCCGTGATCGGATTGAATGTGTATGGGAGCTCCTCTTCCATTCGTTTTTAAAATCGATTCCATAGCACGACTAACCTCTTCACCAGTTTTCGATTTTAAAGCTCTTGCCCACAAATACTTGGAATACGTATCAATAACGGTTAAAACATATTTATAACCCTTATTGAAGCGAGCGTAAGGAATTAACTCGAAAAGATCGATTTGATAGGTTTCATTGAAAGCTCTGATATCGGTTCGAAGACGTGGAAATTTTTTTCTTGCTGGTCGATATAGTTCATTAATTATATCTTCCTTCTTAGTCATCTCGTATTCCTAGTCTTTTTTCTATTTGAGCGATTTTAGAAGTCGTATTTTTAATAAGAGACGATGCCAACAATTTTAAAGTGTTCTCGCAGTCTTGTTGGGCTTTTTTGACTTTTCTCGAGAATATTTCGTCAATTTCGTTAAGTTTGGTTTCTATTTGTGATTTGGCGCTCTCTATAATAATAGTTGAGGTTTCAGAAAGTTTTTGTTCATATATAAGACGTGATTCTTTAAGTTTTAAGTCCACGTCTTCGTAATGAAATAGTTTACCCTGTTTATAACTTTCTACTAGAGGTGCAAGTTCTCGAAGTGCCTCATTTATACTTCTTTGACTGGAGTCTATTTGATTGGTATAAAATGTAACATCTTTTATAAGTTGATTTTTTAATCTTGTTTCAGCTTCGTTTATGAGATTGATGGCGGTATCTTGAAGAGTACGTTCGTACTGCAGACGTGCTTCTTTAAGTTTCCCTTGTACGTCTTCATGCCAAATAAGATGACCTTGTTTGTATCCTTCCACCAATGGTGCGAGAGATTGATGAATGGTGTTCATTTTTACTAATAGCGAATCTATTCGATCCGTATAAAATTTGTTTACTTCCTTAATTGCTGTTTCTTGTTCCTTTTTAAATCTTACAAGTCTGTTATAAACGTATTGTTTTGTAGCAACATTCTCGGGTAAATCGTATGAATAAACGCTACGCCGTTTATCCCCCGTTGTCCCAACATAACGTCCAAATTTGTCTATTGGCATTTTTTCCTTTGATATTTTACTATTCCTGCTTCTACTAATTCTTCTATAATACTCACAATTTCGTTGTGATGGTTTGAGTGACCGGCACATTGTGACGCGTATAATAATCTTAGTCTGCTTATTAGCTCGGACGGATCGTCCCAATGTATATGTTCTACACGATTGTCATTAGCTTCTTTTAATATATCGGTTCCCCCACTATAATCATAACCATATCCTCTTCGAGTTAAAGAAGGTTTTATAATGTTAACATACTTATAACCACCATGACCCACACGCGATCCCCCGGGATTACTATCTTTTTTATGAGCATTCGTAGCTAGTATAATGCTTATGTAGTTTTGAACGTCTTGATCAGTATAATCGGTAGGTCTTTTTAACGTCAGCAGTTGATACAACCCATCTGTACCATCATATCTACGTCCTTTTACTTTAAAATGACGCTGCATGTTAAGTATGTCTATAGAACCATCTCCAAAATACCATTTATCTGCAGAGACGTCATATTTTACTCCAAACGGTGATTTATCTAGATCTCTTTGGTTACGTAACAGAAGATTGACATATTTTTTTGGTAAAGGATGATATTGTTCGAAGAAAAATTGACTACTCGGTTTCGATAATTCGCTTATTACATCACCTTCGTGACTTGGTTCAGATTTTGAGGAACTTGGAGACAACCCGGATGTTTTGTTGATTTTTTTAAAGAAACTTCTCACTGTCGCTAAAGTATCTGGTATTTGATCTTCTTTAGTCTCTTCTTCCTCTTCTTCTTCTTCTTCTTTCTCTTCTTCTTTGGCATCAGTTATCGTTGAAGGAACAATAGATTTTTTCTTGCGCGATTTTATTGTCTTTGCAATGTCAATTATCGGTTCTAGTAGTTGTTTATGTTTTGTTTTGTACTCGGATTCTTGTTGTTGGGTACCCAGCTTTAGAGTTCGATATTTTTTTCTTATATCGTTACTAATCGATAATAAATCTTTTTTTATCTGTTCATCTTTAGAAGTCATCATGTTGCTTTTCATGTCGATGCACAACAAATAATGAAGTGAAGAAGCGAAATACGCCTTCTATAAAGATATGAAACTATCAAAGTTTTTTCTGTATCTGCCCGCATTAATATCGCTGTCCTTATTAATCATTAAGAATCCGAAAGGTGTCTTCCAACATTCCCCACACATTTCTTTAAATTTTGCAAATGTCATGTCCGTTCCTACGTGATCTTTATATACGTGATTTAAATTTAAATCGTCTTGTTCAAATAGAAGTAGCACGTTTGCGTTGTCTCTCAATAGATGTTTAGGTATTCTAGCGTAAGACTGACAGATGTAAAAACTATCGACGTCATGATGTCTTCCCATACTAAAATAATATCTCATAGGCCATTGATTATCGCATGCCACATCGTCAAACAGAAACACAGAATTCCGTTTTGCCTCGCTCGGTTTTATGACTTCTTCGTTTTCTCTAAACGTGTAGTATCCCAATCCTTTTACCATTTTTATTAATATACTGAGAAGCACGTATTTCCATTGATGGAGCGACTTGCTGTAAACGTAGATGTTTTCGAATTTAATTCCTTCTGGACTAACGATCAATGATAGGACTGCATTCGTCTTTCCGGTGTTACTTCTTCCGCATACGATGCAACGAACAGTATCGGGAAATAAAGGCTCGTTTTTCCTAAACGGTTTTTTGAGCGCACGTTGATGACGACACACCGTGTCGAAGTTGTAAACCGACAACCTTTTATTATGCTTAACGATTTTCATTTTGTTTGTTGCTAGGGTGAATATAAATATCGATTACAGTTAGCCGGTTGCTTTAAAAATGGTTAAACGCTCTCGCGGTGCGGGTGTTATAAACTCTCTTATAAACAAACTACCGTTCGAACTCCATATACCTGGAGGTTATCAGTGGTGCGGTCCGGGCACCAAAATCGCTAAAAGGTTGAGTCGAGGAGACCCGGGAATCAACAAGCTCCACGCTTCGTGTAAGGAGCACGATTTGGCATACGCGAAACATCAAGATTTACCGTCACGACACAAAGCCGACGCCGTACTCGAGGAAAAAGCGTGGCAACGCGTGAAATCAAAAGACGCCAGTTTCGGAGAGAAAGCAGCCGCTCTGATGGTTACCAATGTGATGAAAGCGAAACAAAAAATGGGTATGGGAACTAAAAAACTGAAAGCGTTCGGCAGTATAATTAAAGAATCAAAAAAGGCAATTAAGAAGCTCAGAAAACCGATAACCCTAAATGCGGCCGCCAAGACCTCAATTTTGATTGCAAAGAGAGCCATCAAAGAAGCCGGCGGGGAAGAATCGATACGACGCCCACGTGTTATACCAATACCCACAAAGACAGGAGGGATTATACCTTTTCTACCGGCCATATTTGGAGGTTTGAGTGCACTCGGTGCTTTGACCGGGGGCGCCGCTGGCGTCGTAAAAACTATTCAAGAAGTTAACGCTGCAAAGGACAAACTAAAAGAATTGCAGCGTCACAACAAACATATGGAAGAAATTCAGTTAAAACGCGGCAATGGACTATATTTACGACGCAGAAATAAAGGAATGGGACTATACCTTACCAAGAAACCAAAAAACTCATAAAATTACCCGGGCGTGCTCTAACGAACCGGGATCTATATTCCATTGCTGCCAAAGTTCGCATTCCATATTTTCGTGGGGTGTTTATGCGTGACGAACTAAATGGAGGGAGACGACCTTGGAAAAACGAGAGCGCAATTATAAATCTCGATGGAAGCGATGGAGAGGGCACGCATTGGGTTACGTACAAAAAACGCGGACCTATGGTGAAATACTTTGACGGTTTTGGAAATCTTAAACCCCCTAAAGAACTAATCAATTATTTTGGACCCGATACTAAAATTATGTATAATTACGATAGATATCAACGTTATAATTCCTATAATTGTGGACACCTCTGTATTAGATTCTTGCTTAATAAATATGTCTAACGTTTTACGATTTCTTTCAATCATGTCCGAAACGTTCACCCTGACTGGTAAGGGTAATTACCTCAGCAGTAATTATTATCCCCCGATTCTACTAGATCCGATATACTCGTATAAAGTAGGGTTACTGGGATTATATACTTTTAACGCGGTACAAAACATCTTCGAAGGCAACAATAAAATTTATTTGAGAGAGAACCTCCAACCTACAAATAATGATCATGTAATAACTATACCGTCCGGTGCATACGAAATCGTGGCCTTAAACGACTACATAAACAGAGTCTTAATCGAAAATACTGGGAGCAAAGAAAATACGATTCTGTTCTCTCTTAAGGCCAATTCGAACACATTAAAATGCGAGATTAAAAGCAAATACTACATTGATTTTCAACCTACAGACTCGATGGGATATATGCTCGGCTTCTCCAAACGAATACTAAATCCTACATTACGTAACGAATCAGATTTACCTGTTCAAATTGCGCCCGCTACAAATATACGTGTCGAGTGTAATCTAACTGGTGGCGCGTATTTAAACGGCGATTCTGCGCACACTCTTCACGAATTTGCGTTAGATGTAGAACTTGGTGAACAAGTGAAAGAAACTCCTACTAACGTTATTTACTTGCCAGTCATCGTCGATCGAATAGATAACATTACATTGAAGTTAACGGATCAACAAGGACAACTAATAAATTTTGGCGAAGAACCGATTACCGTTAGATTGGAATTGAAAAAAATTAGGAACAATGGGTATTAATTTTCACACAAATTTGCTCTCGACTAACACCAACAATAGCAACAGAAAAAAGAAAAATAAGAAAATAAAGAAGGTACGAAGCGGTGACGGAATGTATAAAAAGAGAAGCGTAAAAGTGAAGAAACTCATTCCACGTGCGCCTCTGCGTCCGTTAAAAGCTGAAGACTTGCGATTTTTAAAATCTCTAGGACTTATTGTTAATAAAAAATGGCGTCAAAGTTAAACGTTTTTGAAGACATAGTTATTGACAACGATATCATCGAAGAAAAATGGATTGTTCACAAACCACCTGCCAGAGTAGAAACTTACAAACCTACCGACGAGATAAGAATATCGATAGAACAACGTGACGGTATAAACTCGATCTGTAACAGTTTTCTAAATATCGAGGGAACATATGAATTAGCTGACAATGAGAAAACTTGTGCTCTAACCAATAATTTTGCTTCGTTTCTATTCGAAGAAATTAAATTGACCTTGAACGATGTCGTTATAGAATGTGTACGCAAGACCGGCCAGACTTCGACAATGAAAAATATGGTTTCCTACAACGCAGATTACAGTCGAGCTTTGGGAACTGCCGGTTGGATAAAACCGATTTCTAATACCGTTGAATTACTACCTACTGTTAACGTCGCCAATAAAACATTTTCCGTTAACGTTCCCTTATCGTTTTGGTTCGGTTTCGCGGAAGATTATGTAAAAACGCTGATCTGGTTAAAGCTTCAAATTATTCTTATCCGTTCTATGTCCGACAAGAATTGCTACAAAGGTGAAACTGATGCTACCATAACTCTTACAAATCTCGAATGGGTTGTACCAAATTACACACTGAGCGATCGTGCAAAATTACAACTATTAAGCAACATCAAACAGAATAAAGCCATAACTATGGCTTACCGTGTACGAAATACTACGTTGATACCGGGACTTAGAATTGGTGCTCAAGATGTTTTTGATTTAGGATCGATAAAGGCGTTCGAACGACCGCATCATTGTATTGTCGGTTTTCAAACACTTAGAGACAATAAAACCGATAAAGATGCGAGCATCTTTGACCACATCAATATCAGCAATATTACAATATATCTTAACGGTCGTCCCTATCCGAACAGAAGATTAAATTTGAATTATGCAAATGGAAACTTCATCGAAGCTTACAAATCATACTGCGACTTTCAAAATTCCTATTATGGTACCGCACATGCCCATCCGCTACTTAGCTATACGGAATATCTACAGAATCCCCTCTTTGTTGTTGACATGACTGCGCAAGACGAAGCCGTTCAAGCAGGAACGGTCAGTATATCCATAGAGGTAGAGGCGTGATCAGCTTTCCCTGTCGGCACCTTCGCTTACGTAGTGTTAATTCACGACACTATTACCAAATACGAGCCTCATTCGGGTATTGTAACAACTCTATAAAAAAAATGTTGGTGATTGATATGGAAGGATATCTGTTGCCTCAATTTACACCCAAGGAAATGGCTGTTACCGATGGAGAACGTTGTGCTCATTATATTTTCAAACCACCATGCATGTTTCGAGAACTTGGACCACGACAACAATGTTCTGTCAAGTATTTCACGAAAACTCGACACGGCATTCCTTGGGCTTCCGGATCTGTGGAATTATCTGAAATTGATGCTATTCTACGACAAGTTGGTGAACGTGATAAAATTATCTACTGTAAGGGAAACGTAGTGGCCAACTATTTAAAACAACATACCAAATTGCGCGTCATCAATATGGAGAACACGAGCACCGAAGCAATCCAAGACTGGAAACCACCATGTTTTGCTCATAATTTGAATATGTGTCGCTGTTCACTTAATACTGTTAATTATCTGTTTAATAATTTAGTTAACAAGTGATGCTTATTATTTTTAACTGTATATTTTATTAAAATTAAAAACAAATACAAAAACTTTACAAAACTTTTATTTCTTACTCTACATTAAAACGCCATTTATATAAAACATAAGAAATTAAAGTGGCACAAGTACATACAAACTGAATTATCTCAAGAATTAATATTGGTACAACAATGCTTATATTATCGTTAGGAGAGATACGTGATGTGGTGTTCCATAGGAGCGGTATCCATTTCGAATCGTGCCAACTTTGGTTTGGATAGAAAAATCTTGTTTTAACCATTAGATATCAGTAACTAACGTCTCGAGCAGAACTCTGAATAAAATTGTGTACGAAAACATAACTGTTATTTATCATCTTAGGTTCCATCCTTGTCCATATTTCCGGTGAGATCGATGTTTGCAAAACGTCGTTTGAATGTAGAATGCTTATGTAACCATCTGTACAGCCCACAGGATGTGATATTAAAACTTTATTATCATAGGTTATGGTTGCAAGCAATAAAGCTATCGTCGATAGCTTCATCATGGTTACTGAGTATAAAATGATGTACGACATTCGATACAATCTCTAATTATAGGTATCGAACCATCGAACACGTCTCCACTGGTCGCAAAATTTTAATTGTTGTATATCCAAATCCTCGCTAACTACTTTTGGTAATATCGACCAATTAATGGCCACCTCTTTAGTAGGTAAATTTAATAAATACGTTTTTGGAAAATACTGCATTAATTCAGCGCTCATTTTACACAACCCGAGTTTTTTGTGATCACTAATGACATTAGATATATTCATCGCTACTGTTGGTGCTGGTACACATCATTTCGTTTTCTGTTTCTTTATCGTTATCATTTTCGTTTGCCCACTGCCTAGGTACAAATTCTACTAGATGAACAGTTTTCCAAGATGTACTATCAACTTTTGTTCCCCGATAAACCAAATATAAATTTAGAGTATTAATTTTCTCAAGATTTACAGATCTGCCTGCAAAAAAATCACTTATTCGTTTCAGCAAAAATACTACGTGGTCTTCCAATTCAGCTAAAACGGCACAGTCCCTCGTTCTAGTTTTCGTTGATCGCACTTGCACTAGTGGGTAGTAATAATCCAATACCAGTTCATCTATTTTCAAAATTGGTTTTTTATTAGACAAACCTATAGCATTTAAGGAAGAGAGCAAATATTTAAGCGATGAATCCATGTTACTCAAGTCAAATACTTTAATATACTAATACAATGCAAAAGGTTCTGACTAATACATAAAACCAAACGTCGCTTATCAAGACATAAACCAGATGCCACATATCAAATTACGCACGCCCCCCCAAAGCATCGTGACGTCAGAGCTTCGCAACTTCGATGCTGTGCGCGTTCGAATGCTCAGCAGCCATAACTACGTGACGACGTCAGAACAATTATTTATAATAAAGTTCGCAAACATTAGGCGTTTATAACTTTCGCAAATCCAAGCTTTTCAAACGAGAGATCTAACATCCTATTTTCGCACGCAACAAAACGCAGTTTTAAATACAAAACACACTCAAAATGCATCAATTATTTATCACACGAGCACGGAAACAAACCAAAAAAAATAAATCCCTACATAGTGGTGACTCGAAGCGACACCACATGATAGATTCCTACATAAACTTTACGAGAATCGCTACCAGATGGCCCACACAGCACCGTCGCGAGGAGCACGGAAACAAACCAAAAAAATAAATCCCTACATAGATTCCTACATAAACTTTACTCGAAACGCCACCAGATGGCAGCACCGTCGCATTCTCCCGCGCTTTCAGGCGTTGCCTCCTAGTGACGTCAAGGAAAATACCCAGAATAGTGCAAATTTCAATTGTTTATATTTACGCTAATAAACAATCAATCGAGATTTTAACAAAAACGTTAATCACAAATCTTCACAGCTACAAAATAAAACTTACACCAGCTTCCTAGCATAAGCCAAACCAGAGATATTTGCCCTGCACGATCGAAATTCGCCCCATAAGAATAACATGGGAAAACGCCCCCAAAAGTGAGTTAGAATCCCCATTTATATTCTACTATGTCCCATATGACATTAACGTCTCAGACGTCCTAGATACCCTATATGTCCCTAACGTCCCAAACGTCCCAGATGTCTCATATGTCCCTAACGCCCCAGACGTCCTAGATGTCCTATACGTCCCTAACGTCCCAGACATCCCAGATGTGCTATATGTGCCTAACGTCCCAGCCGTCCCAGACGTCCTAGATGTCCCATATGTCCCTAACGCCCCTGACGTGCCAGACGTACTAGAAGTCCCATATGCCCTAACGTCCCAGACGTTCTAGGTCTCCCATATGTCCTTAACGTCCCAGCCGTCCTAGATGTCCCATATGTCCCTAACGTCCCAGACGTCTCAGATGTCTAATATGTCCCTAACGTCCCAGACGTCCCAGATGTCCCATATGTCCTAAACGTCTCAGACGTCGTAGATACCCTATGTGTTCCTAACATCCCAGACGTCCCAGATGTCCCATATGTCTCTAACGTCCTAGACGTCCCAGACGTGCTAGATGTCTAAGATGTCCTTAACGTCCCAGACGTCCTAGATGTCCTTAACGTCCCAGACGTCCTAGATGTCCCATATGTCCCTAACGTCCCAGACGTCTTACATGTCCCATATGTCCCTAACATCTCAGACGTCCCAGACGTCCTAGATGTCCCATATGACCCTAACGTCCCAGACGTCCCAGATGTGCCATATGTGCCTAACGTCCCAGACGTCCCTGATGTCCCATACGTCCCTTATGTCCTAGACGTCCCAGATGTCCCATATGTGTCTAACGTCCCAGACGTCCCAGGTGTCCCATATGTCACATATGTCCCTAACGTCCCAGACGTCCTAAATGTCCCATATGTCCCTAACGTCCCAGACGTCCCAGATGTCCCATATGTCAACTATGTCCCTAACGTCCCAGACATCCTAGGTGTCGAATATGTCCCTAAAGTCCTAGACGTCCGAGATGTTTCATATACTCCTAACGTCCCAGACGTCTTACATGTTCCATATGTCCCTAACATCTCAGACGTCCCAGACGTCCTAGATGTCCCATATGACCCTATCGTCCCAGACGTCCCATATGTGCCTAACGTCCCAGACGTCCCTGATGTCCCATACGTCTCTAATGTCCTAGACGTCCCAGATGTCCCATATGTGTCTAACGTTCCAGACGTCCCAGATGTCCCATATGTCCTTAACATTTCAGACGTCCCAGACGTCCTAAATGTCCCATATGTCCCTAACGTCCCAGACGTATTAAATGTCCCATATGTCCCTAACGTTCCAGACGTCCCAGCTGTCCCGTATGTTCCTAACATCCCAGACGTCCAAAACGTCCTAGATGACCCGTATGTTCCTAACGTCCCAGACGTCCCAGACGTTTTAGATGTCCCATATATTCCTAACGTCTCAGACGTCCTAGATATCCTATACGTCCCTAACGTCCCAGACATCCCAGATGTGCTATATGTCCCTAACGTCCCAAACGTCCCAAATGTCTCATATGTCCCTAACGCCCCAGACGTCCTAGATGTCCTATACGTCCCTAACGTCCCAGACATCCCAGATGTGCTATATGTCCCTAACGTCCCAGCCGTCCCAGACGTCCTAGATGTCCCATATGTCCCTAACGCCCCTGACGTGCCAGAGGTACTAGAAGTCCCATATGCCCTAACGTCCCAGACGTTCTAGGTCTCCCATATGTCCTTAACGTCCCAGCCGTCCTAGATGTCCCATATGTCCCTAACGTCCCAGACGTCCCAGATATTCCATATGCATCTAACGTCCAAGACGTCCTAGATGTCCTATACGTCCCTAACTTCCCAGACATCCCAGATGTCCTATACGTCCCTAACGTCCCAGACGTCCTAGATGTCCCATATGTCCCTAACGTCCCAGACGTCCCAGATGTCTTAGATGTCCTAATTGTCCTTAACGTCCCAGACGTCCTAGGTGTCCCATATGTCCCTAACGTCTCAGACGTCATAAATGTTCGATATGTCCCTAACGTCCCAGACGTCCTAGACGTCCTAGATGTTCCATATGTCCCTAACGTCCCAGACGTCCTAGATGTCCCATATGTCCCTAACGTCCCAGACGTCCCAGACGTCCTAGATGTCCTAATTGTCCTTAACGTCCCAGACGTCCTAGGTGTCCCATATGTCCCTAACGTCCCAGACGTCATAGATGTCCCATATGTCCCTAACGTCCCAAACGTCATAGACGTCCCATATGTCCCTTACGTCCCAGACGTCCCAAGCGTCCTTGATGTCCCATATGTCCCTAACGTTCCAGACGTCCTAGATGTCCTATATGTCGCTAACGTCTCAGGCGTACTAGATGTCCCATATGCCCTAACGTCCCAGGCGTTTTAGATCTCCGATATGTCCTTATCGTCCCAGACGTCCCAAATGTTCCATATGTCCCTAATGTCCCAGACGTCCCAGATGTCACATATGTCACATATGTCCCTAACGTCCCAGACATTCTAGATGTCCCACATGTCCCTAACGTCCCAGACGTCCTAAATGTCCCATATGTCCCTAACGTCCCAGACGTCTCAGACGTGCTAGATGTCCCATTTGTCCCTAACGTACCAGACGTCTTACATGTCCCATATTTCCCTAACATCTCAGACGTCCCAGACGTCCTAGATGTTCCATATGTCTCTAACGTCCCAGACGTCCTAGATGTCCCATATGTTCCTAACGTCCCAGAAGTCCCAGACGTGCTGGATGTCTCAGATGTCCTTAACGTCTCAGACGTCCTAGATGTCTAATATTTCCCTAACGTCCCAGACGTCTTACATGTCCCATATGTCCCTAACATCTCAGACGTCCCAGACGTCCTAGATTTCCCATATGACCCTAACGTCCCAGACGTCCCAGATGTGCCATATGTCCCTAACGTCCCAGACGTCCCTGATGTCCCATATGTCCCTAACGTCCTAGACGTCCCAGATGTCCCATATGTGCCTAACGTCCCAGACGTCCCAGATGTCTCATATCTCTCATATGTCCCTAACGTCCTAGGCGTCCTAGATGTCCCATATGTCCTTAACGTCCCAGACGTCTCTGACGTCCCAGCTGTCCCGTATGTTCCTAACATCCCAGACGTCCAAGACGTCCTAGATGTCCCGTATGTCCCTAACGTCCCTGACGTCCCAGACGTTTTAGATGTCCCATATATTCCTAACGTCTCAGACGTCCTAAATGTCCCATATGTCCCTAACGTCCCAAAGGTCCATGATGTCCCATATGCCATTAACGTCTCAGACGTCCTAGATACCCTATATGTCCCTAGAGTCCCACACGTCCCAGATGTCTCATATGTCCCTAACGCCCCAGACGTCCTAGATGTCCTATACGTCCCTAACGTCCCAGACATCCCAGATGTCCTATATGTCCCTAACGTCCCAGACGTCCTAGATGTCCTATACGTCCCTAACGTCCCAGACATCCCAAATGTCCTATATGTCCCTAACGCCCCTGACGTCCCAGACGTCCTAGATTCCCATATGTCTCTAACGCCCCTGACGTGCCAGACGTACTAAATGTCCCATATGCCCTAACGTCCCAGACGTTCTAGATCTCCCATATGTCCTTAACGTCCCAAACGTCCCAGTTGTCCCATATGTCCCTAACGTCCCAGACGTACCAGATGTCACATATGTCACATATGTCCCTAACGTCCCAGACATCCTAGATGTCCCACATGTCCCTAACGTCCCAGACGTCTTTAATGTCCCATATGTCCCTAACGTCCCAGACGTACCAGATGTCCCATATGTTTAATATGTCCCTAACGTCCCAGACATCCTAGATGTCCCACATGTCCCTAAAGTCCCAGACATCCGAGATGTCTCATAGACCCCTAACGTCCCAGACGTCCTAGATGTCCTATATGTTCCTAACGTCCCAGACGTCCTAAAAGTCCCAGATGTCCCTAACGTCCCAAACGTCATAGATGTTTCATATGTCCTTTACGTCCCAGACGTCCCAGACGTCCTTGATGTCCCATATGTCCCTAACGTCCCAGACGTCCTAGATGTCCTATATGTCGCTAACCTCTCAGACGTCCCAGATGTCCCGTATGTCCCTAACGTCCCAGACATCCTAGATGTCCCACATGTCCCTAACGTCCCAGACGTCATAGATGTCCCATATGTCCCTAACGTCCCAAACGTCATAGATGTCCCATATGTCCCTTACGTCCCAGACGTCCCAGACGTCCTTGATGTCCCATATGTCCCTAACGTTTGAGACGTCATAGATGTCCTATATGTCGCTAACGTCTCAGACGTACTAGATGTCCCATATGCCCTAACGTCCCAGACGTTCTAGATCTCCCATATGTCCTTAACGCCCCAGACGTCCCAGATGTCCCATATGTCCCTAACGTCCCAGACGTCCCAGATGTCACATATGTACATATGTCCCTAACGTCCCAAACATCCTAGATGTCCCACATGTCCCTAACGTCCCAAACGTCCTAAATGTCCCATATGTCCCTAACGTCCCAGACGTCCCAGATGTCCCAAATGTCAAATATGTCCCTAACGTCCCAGACATCCTAGATGTCCCACATGTCCCTAAAGTCCCTGACGTCCGAGATGTCTCATATACCCCTAACGTCCCAGACGTCCTAGATGTCCCATATGTTCCTAACGTCCTAGACGTCCTAAAAGTTTCATATGTCCCTAACGTCCCAAACGTCATAGATGTCCCATATTTCCCTTACGTCCCAGACGTCCAAGACGTCCTTGATGTCCCATATGTCCCTAACGTCCCAGACGTCCTAGATGTCCTATATGTCGCTAACGTCTCAGACCTCCTAGATGTCCCATATGTCCCATATGTCCCTAACGTTCTTGACGTTCTAGATGTAGTACATGTCCCTAATGTCCCAGACGTCTCATTTGTCCCTAACGTCCCAGACGTCCCAGATGTCCCATATGTCCCATATGTCCCTAACGTCCCAGACGTCCCAGATGTCCCATATGTACCTAACGTCCAAGACGTCCTACATGTCCCATATGTCCCTAACGTCCAAGACGTCCGAGAAGACTTAAATGTCCCATATGTCCATAACGTCCCAGACGTATTAAATGTCACATACGTCCCTAACGTCCCAGACGTCCCAACTGTCCCGTATGTTTCTAAGTCCCAGACGTACAAGACGTCCTAGATGTCCCATATGTTCCTAACGTCCAGACGTCCTAGATGTCCCACATGTCCCTAACGTCCCAGACGTCCCAGACGTGCTAGATGTCTCAGATGTCCTTTACGTCCCAGACGTCCCAGACGTCCTAAATGTCCTACATGTCCCTAACGTCCCAGACGTCTTACATGTCCCATATGTTCCTAACATCTTAGACGTCCCAGACGTCCTAGATGTCCCGTAAGTGCCTAACGTCCCAGACGTCCCAGACTTTTAAGATGTCCCATATATTCCTAACGACCCAGACGTCCTAAATGTCCCATATGTCCCTAACGTCCCAGACGTCCATGATGTCCCATATGCCCTTTACGTCTCAGACGTCCTAGATACCTTATATGTCCCTAACGTCCCAAACGTACCAGATGTCTCATATGTCCCTAACGTCCCAGACGTCCCAGACGACCTAGATGTCCCATATATCCCTAACGTCCCAGACGTCCCAGACGTACTAGATGTCCCACATGTCCCTAACGTCCTAGACGTCTTAGATGTCCCATATGTCCCTAACGTCCCAGACGTCCCAGACGTCCTAGATGTTTTATATGTCCCTAACGTCCCAGACGTCCTAGACGTCCCATATGTCCCTGACGTCCCAGACGTCCCAGATGTTTCGTATGTCCCTAACGTCCCAGACGTCCCAGACGTCCTAGATGTTCCATGTGTCTTCACGTCCCAGACGTCCTAGATGTCCCATATGTCCCTTACACCAGCCGTCCCAGATGTTCCATATGTTCCTAACGTCACAAACGTCCTAGATGTCCTATATGCCTCTAACGTCCCAGACGTCCCAGATGTCCCATATGTCCCTAACGTCCCAGACGTGCCAGATGTCCAATATGTGCCTAACGTCCCAGACGTCTCAGATGTCCCAAATGTCCCATATGTCCCTAACGTCCCAGGCGTCCTAGATGTCCCATACGTCGTTAACGTCCCAGACGTCCCAGACGGCCTAGATGTCCCATATGTCCCTAACGTCCCAGACGTATTAAATGTCCCATATGTCCCTAACGTTCCAGACGTCTCAGCTGTCCCGTATGTTCCTAACGTGCCAGACGTCCAAGACGTCCTAGATGTCCCAGATGTCCCTAACGTTCCACACGTCCTAGATATCCCATATGTCCCTAACGTCCCAGACGTCCCAGATGTGCCATTTGTCCCTAACGTCCCAGACGTCTTACATGTCCCATATGTCCCTAACAACTCAGACGTCCCAGACGTCCTAGATGTCCCATATGTCTCTAACGTAACAGACGTCCTAGATATCCTATATGTCCCTAACGTCCCAGACGGCCTAGATGTCGCGTATGTTCCTAACGTCCCATACGTCCCATACGTTCTAGATGTCCCATTTGTCCCTAACGTCTCAGACGTCCCAGAAGTCCCATATGTCCTTAACGTCTCAGACGTCCTAGATACCCTATGTGTCCCTAACATCCCAGACGTCCCAGAAGTTCCATATGTCCCTAACGTCCCAGACGTCCCAGACGTGCTAGATGTCTCACGTGTCCTTAACGTCCCAGACGTCGAAGACGTTTTAGATGTCCCATATGTCCCTAACGTCCCACACGTCCTAGATGTTCCATATGTCCCTAACGTCTCAGACGTCCCAGAAGTCCCATATGTCCTTAACGTCTCAGACGTCCTAGATACCCTATGTGTGCCTAACATCCCAGACGTCCCAGAAGTTCCATATGTCCCTAACGTCCCAGACGTCCCAGACGTGCTAGATGTCTCAGCTGTTCTTAACGTCCCAGACGTCCCACACGTCCTAGATGTCCCATTTGTCCCTAACGTCCCAAACGTCTTACATGTCCCATATGTCCCTAACATCTCAGACGTCCTAGATGTCCCATATGTCTCTAACGTCCCAGACGTCCTAGATGTCCTATATGTCCCTAACGTCCCAGACGTCCCATATGTCCCTAACTTCCCAGACGTCACAGACGTCGTAGATGTCATATATATTTCCGTAACCTCCCAGACGTCCTAGATGTCCCATATGTCCCTTACACCAGCTGTCCCAGATGTTCCATATGTTCCTAACGTCACAAACGTCCTAGATGTCCTATATGCCTCTAACGTCCCAGACGTCCCAGATGTCCCATATGTCCCTAACGTCCCAGACGTCCCAGATCTCCCAAATGTCCCATATGTCCCTAACGTCCCAGGCGTCCTAGATGTCCCATATGTCCCTAACGTCCCAGACGTATTAAATGTCCCATATGTCCCTAACGTTCCAGACGTCTCAGCTGTCCCGTATGTTCCTAACGTGCCAGACGTCCAAGACGTCCTAGATGTCCCAGATGTCCCTAACGTTCCACACGTCCTAGATGTCCCATATGTCCCTAACGTCCCAGACGTCCCAGATGTCCCATTTGTCCCTAACGTCCCAGACGTCTTACATGTCCCAGATGTCCCTAACGTTCCACACGTCCTAGATGTCCCATATGTCCCTAACGTCCCAGACGTCCTAGATGTCCCATATGTCCCTAACGTCCCAGACGTCCAAGACGTCCCATATGCTTTTTACGTCTCAGACGTCCTAGATACCCTATATGTCCCTAACGTCCCAGATGTCTCATATGTCCCTAACGTCCCAGACGTCCCAGACGCCCTAGATGTCCCATATATCCCTAACGTCCCAGACGTCCCAGACGTCCTAGATGTCCCACATGTCCCTTACGTCCCAGACGTCTTAGATGTCCCATATGTCCCTAACGTCACAGACGTCCCAGGCGTCCTAGATGTTTCATATGTCCCTAACGTCCCAGACGTCCTAGACGTCCTAAATGTTCCATGTGTCCTAACGTCCCAGACGTTTCAGATGTTTCGTATGTCCCTAACGTCCCAGACGTCCTAGACGTCCTAGAAGTTCCATGTGTCCTAACGTCCCAGACGTCCTAGATGTTCCATATGTCCCTTACGTCCCTGCCGTCCCAGATGTCCCATATGTCCCTAACGTCCCAGACGTCCTAGATGTCCTATATGCACCTAACGTCCCAGACGTCCCAGATGTCCCATATGTCCCTAACGTCCCAGACTTGCCAGATATCCCATATGTGCCTAACGTCCCAGACGTCCCAGACGTCCCAAATGTCCCACATGTCCCTAACGTCCCAGGCGTCCTAGATGTCCCATATGTCCTTAACGCCCCAGACGTCCCAGACGTCCTAGATGTTCCATATGTCCCTAACGTCCCAGACGCAATAAATGTCCCATATGTCCCTAACGTTCCAGACGTCTCAGCTGTCTCGTATATTCCTAACATCCCAGATCCAAGACGTCCTAGATGTCCCATATGTCCCTAACGTCCCACACGTCCTAGATGTCCCATATGTCCCTAACGTCCCAGACGTGCTAGATGTCTCAGGTGTCCTTAACGTCCCAGACGTCCCAGACGTCCTAGATGTCCCATATGTCCCTAACGTCCCACACGTCCTAGATGTCCCTTATGTCCCTAACGTCCCAGACGTCTTAGATGTCCCATATGTCCTTAACGTGTCAGACGTCCTAGATACCCTATGTGTCCCTAACATCCCAGACGTCCCAGACGTTCCATATGTCCCTAACATCCCCTAACGTCCCAGACGTCCTAGACGTCCAATATGTCCCTAACGTCCCAGACGTCCCAGACGTCCTAGATGTTCCATGTGTCCTAACGTCCCAGACGTCCTAGATGTCCCATATGTCCCTTACGTCCCTGCCGTCCCAGATGTCCCATATGTCCCTAACGTCCCATACGTCCTGGATGTCCTATATGCACCTAACGTCCCAAACTTCCCAGATGTCCCATATGTCCCTAACGTCCCAGACGTGCCAGATGTCCCATATGTGCCTAACGTCCCAGACGTCCCAAATGTCCCACATGTCCCTAACGTCCCAGGCGTCCTAGATGTCCCATATGTCCTTAACGTCCCAGACGTCCCAGACGTCCTAGATGTTCCACATGTCCCTAACGTCATAGCCGCAATAAATGTCCCATATGTCCCTAACGTTCCAGACGTCTCAGCTGTCCCGTATGTTCCTAACGTCCCAGACGTCCAAGACGTCCTAGATGTCCCATATGTCCCTAACGTCCCATACGTCCTAGATGTCCCACATGTCCCTAACGTCCCAGATGTCCCAGACGTTCTAGATGTCTCAGGTGTCCTTAACGTCCCAGACGTCCCAGACGTCCTAGATGTCCCATATGTCCCTAACGTCCCACACGTCCTAAATGTCCCATATGTCCCTAACGTCCCAGACGTCCCAGATGTCCCATATGTCCTTAACGTGTCAGACGTCTTAGATACCCTATGTGTCCCTAACATCCCAGACGTCCCAGACGTTCCATATGTCCCTAACATCCCCTAACGTCTCAGGTGTCCTTAACGTCAAAGACGTCCCAGACGTGCTAGATGTCCCATTTTTCCCTAACGTCCCAGAAGTCTTACATGTCCCATATGTACCTAACATCTCAGACGTCCCAGACGTCCTAGATTTCCCATATGTCTCTAACGTCCCAGACGTCCTAGATGTCCTATATGTCCTTAACGTCCCAGACGTCCCATATGTCCCTAACGTCCCAGACGTCTTAGACGTGCTGGATTTCTCAGATGTCCTTAACGTCCCAGACGTCCTAGATGTCCCATATGTCCCTTACGTCCCAGACGTCTTACATGTCCCATATGTCCCTAACATCTCAGACGTCCCAGACGTCCTAGATGTCCCATATGACCCTAACGTCCCAGTCGTCCCAGATGTGCCATATGTCCCTAACGTCCCAGACGTCCCTGATGTCCCATATGTCCCTAACGTTCTAGACGTCCCAGATGTCATATATGTGCATAACGTCTTAGACGACCCAGGTGTCCCATATGTCTCATATGTCCCTAACGTCCCAGGCGTCCTAGATGTCCCATATGTCCTTAACGACCCAGACGTCCCTGACGTTCTAGAGGTCCCATATGTCCCTAACATCCCAGACGTATTAAATGTCTCATACGTCCCTAACGTTGCAGACGTCCCAGCTGTCCGGTATGTCCCTAACGTCCCAGACGTCCCAGACGTTTTAGATGTCCCATATATTCCTAACGTCTCAGACGTCCTAGATGTCCCATATGTCCCTAATGTCCCAAAGGTCCAAAATGTCCCATATGCCATTAACGTCTCAGACGTCGTAGATACCTTATATGTCCCTAACGTCCCAAACGTCCCAGATGTCTCATATGTCCCTAACGCCCCAGACGTCCTAGATGTCCTATATGTCCCTAACGTCCCAGACATCCCAAATGTCCTATATGTCCCTAACGCCCCTGACGTCCCAGACGTTCTAGATGTCCCATATGTCCCTAACGCCCCTGACGTGCCAAACGTACTAGATGTCCCATATGCCCTAACGTCCCAGACGTTCTAGATCTCCCATATGTCCTTAACGTCCCAAACGTCCCAGATGTCCCATATGTCCCTAACGTTCCAGACGTCCCAGATGTCACATGTTTCACATATGTCCCTAACGTCCCAGACGTTCTTAATGTCCCATATGTCCCTAACGTCCCAGACGTACCAGATGTCCCATATGTCAAATATGTCCCTAACGTCCCAGACATCCTAGATGTCCCACATGTCCCTAAAGTCCCTGACGTCCGAAATGTCTCATATACCCTTAACGTCTCCACGTCCTAGATGTCCCATATGTTCCTAACGTCCCAGACGTCCTAAAAGTCCCATATGTCTCTAACGTCCCAAACGTCATAGATGTCCCATATGTCCCTTACGTCCCAAACGTCCCAGACGACCTTGATGTCCCATATGTCTCTAACGTTTCAGACGTTCCAGATGTCCCATATGTCCCATATGTCTCTAACGTCTCAGACATCCTAGATGTCCCACATGTCCCTAACGTCCCAAACGTCATAGATGTCCCATATGTCCCTTACGTCCCAGACGTCCCAGACGTCCTAGATGTCCCATATGTCCCTAACGTCCCAGACGTCCCAGACGTCCTAGATGTCCTAATTGTCCTTAACGTCCCAGACGTCCTAGGTGTCCCATATGTCCCTAACGTCCCAGACGTCATAGATGTCCCATATGTCCCTAACGTCCCAAACGTCATAGACGTCCCATATGTCCCTTACGTCCCAGACGTCCCAAGCGTCCTTGATGTCCCATATGTCCCTAACGTTCCAGACGTCCTGGATGTCCTATATGTCGCTAACGTCTCAGGCGTACTAGATGTCCCATATGCCCTAACGTCCCAGGCGTTTTAGATCTCCGATATGTCCTTATCGTCCCAGACGTCCCAAATGTTCCATATGTCCCTAATGTCCCAGACGTCCCAGATGTCACATATGTCACATATGTCCCTAACGTCCCAGACATTCTAGATGTCCCACATGTCCCTAACGTCCCAGACGTCCTAAATGTCCCATATGTCCCTAACGTCCCAGACGTCTCAGACGTGCTAGATGTCCCATTTGTCCCTAACGTACCAGACGTCTTACATGTCCCATATTTCCCTAACATCTCAGACGTCCCAGACGTCCTAGATGTTCCATATGTCTCTAACGTCCCAGACGTCCTAGATGTCCCATATGTTCCTAACGTCCCAGAAGTCCCAGACGTGCTGGATGTCTCAGATGTCCTTAACGTCTCAGACGTCCTAGATGTCTAATATTTCCCTAACGTCCCAGACGTCTTACATGTCCCATATGTCCCTAACATCTCAGACGTCCCAGACGTCCTAGATTTCCCATATGACCCTAACGTCCCAGACGTCCCAGATGTGCCATATGTCCCTAACGTCCCAGACGTCCCTGATGTCCCATATGTCCCTAACGTCCTAGACGTCCCAGATGTCCCATATGTGCCTAACGTCCCAGACGTCCCAGATGTCTCATATCTCTCATATGTCCCTAACGTCCTAGGCGTCCTAGATGTCCCATATGTCCTTAACGTCCCAGACGTCTCTGACGTCCCAGCTGTCCCGTATGTTCCTAACATCCCAGACGTCCAAGACGTCCTAGATGTCCCGTATGTCCCTAACGTCCCTGACGTCCCAGACGTTTTAGATGTCCCATATATTCCTAACGTCTCAGACGTCCTAAATGTCCCATATGTCCCGAACGTCCCAAAGGTCCATGATGTCCCATATGCCATTAACGTCTCAGACGTCCTAGATACCCTATATGTCCCTAGAGTCCCACACGTCCCAGATGTCTCATATGTTCCTAACGCCCCAGACGTCCTAGATGTCCTATACGTCCCTAACGTCCCAGACATCCCAGATGTCCTATATGTCCCTAACGTCCCAGACGTCCTAGATGTCCTATACGTCCCTAACGTCCCAGACATCCCAAATGTCCTATATGTCCCTAACGCCCCTGACGTCCCAGACGTCCTAGATTCCCATATGTCTCTAACGCCCCTGACGTGCCAGACGTACTAAATGTCCCATATGCCCTAACGTCCCAGACGTTCTAGATCTTCCATATGTCCTTAACGTCCCAAACGTCCCAGTTGTCCCATATGTCCCTAACGTCCCAGACGTACCAGATGTCACATATGTCACATATGTCCCTAACGTCCCAGACATCCTAGATGTCCCACATGTCCCTAACGTCCCAGACGTCTTTAATGTCCCATATGTCCCTAACGTCCCAGACGTACCAGATGTCCCATATGTTTAATATGTCCCTAACGTCCCAGACATCCTAGATGTCCCACATGTCCCTAAAGTCCCAGACATCCGAGATGTCTCATAGACCCCTAACGTCCCAGACGTCCTAGATGTCCTATATGTTCCTAACGTCCCAGACGTCCTAAAAGTCCCAGATGTCCCTAACGTCCCAAACGTCATAGATGTTTCATATGTCCTTTACGTCCCAGACGTCCCAGACGTCCTTGATGTCCCATATGTCCCTAACGTCCCAGACGTCCTAGATGTCCTATATGTCGCTAACCTCTCAGACGTCCCAGATGTCCCGTATGTCCCTAACGTCCCAGACATCCTAGATGTCCCACATGTCCCTAACGTCCCAGACGTCATAGATGTCCCATATGTCCCTAACGTCCCAAACGTCATAGATGTCCCATATGTCCCTTACGTCCCAGACGTCCCAGACGTCCTTGATGTCCCATATGTCCCTAACGTTTGAGACGTCATAGATGTCCTATATGTCGCTAACGTCTCAGACGTACTAGATGTCCCATATGCCCTAACGTCCCAGACGTTCTAGATCTCCCATATGTCCTTAACGCCCCAGACGTCCCAGATGTCCCATATGTCCCTAACGTCCCAGACGTCCCAGATGTCACATATGTACATATGTCCCTAACGTCCCAAACATCCTAGATGTCCCACATGTCCCTAACGTCCCAAACGTCCAAAATGTCCCATATGTCCCTAACGTCCCAGACGTCCCAGATGTCCCAAATGTCAAATATGTCCCTAACGTCCCAGACATCCTAGATGTCCCACATGTCCCTAAAGTCCCTGACGTCCGAGATGTCTCATATACCCCTAACGTCCCAGACGTCCTAGATGTCCCATATGTTCCTAACGTCCTAGACGTCCTAAAAGTTTCATATGTCCCTAACGTCCCAAACGTCATAGATGTCCCATATTTCCCTTACGTCCCAGACGTCCAAGACGTCCTTGATGTCCCATATGTCCCTAACGTCCCAGACGTCCTAGATGTCCTATATGTCGCTAACGTCTCAGACCTCCTAGATGTCCCATATGTCCCATATGTCCCTAACGTTCTAGACGTTCTAGATGTAGTACATGTCCCTAATGTCCCAGACGTCCCATTTGTCCCTAACGTCCCAGACGTCCTAGATGTCCCGTAAGTGCCTAACGTCCCAGACGTCCCAGACTTTTAAGATGTCCCATATATTCCTAACGACCCAGACGTCCTAAATGTCCCATATGTCCCTAACGTCCCAGACGTCCATGATGTCCCATATGCCCTTTACGTCTCAGACGTCCTAGATACCTTATATGTCCCTAACGTCCCAAACGTACCAGATGTCTCATATGTCCCTAACGTCCCAGACGTCCCAGACGACCTAGATGTCCCATATATCCCTAACGTCCCAGACGTCCCAGACGTACTAGATGTCCCACATGTCCCTAACGTCCCAGACGTCCCAACTGTCCCGTATGTTTCTAAGTCCCAGACGTACAAGACGTCCTAGATGTCCCATATGTTCCTAACGTCCAGACGTCCTAGATGTCCCACATGTCCCTAACGTCCCAGACGTCCCAGACGTGCTAGATGTCTCAGATGTCCTTTACGTCCCAGACGTCCCAGACGTCCTAAATGTCCTACATGTCCCTAACGTCCCAGACGTCTTACATGTCCCATATGTTCCTAACATCTTAGACGTCCCAGACGTCCTAGATGTCCCGTAAGTGCCTAACGTCCCAGACGTCCCAGACTTTTAAGATGTCCCATATATTCCTAACGACCCAGACGTCCTAAATGTCCCATATGTCCCTAACGTCCCAGACGTCCATGATGTCCCATATGCCCTTTACGTCTCAGACGTCCTAGATACCTTATATGTCCCTAACGTCCCAAACGTACCAGATGTCTCATATGTCCCTAACGTCCCAGACGTCCCAGACGACCTAGATGTCCCATATATCCCTAACGTCCCAGACGTCCCAGACGTACTAGATGTCCCACATGTCCCTAACGTCCTAGACGTCTTAGATGTCCCATATGTCCCTAACGTCCCAGACGTCCCAGACGTCCTAGATGTTTTATATGTCCCTAACGTCCCAGACGTCCTAGACGTCCCATATGTCCCTGACGTCCCAGACGTCCCAGATGTTTCGTATGTCCCTAACGTCCCAGACGTCCCAGACGTCCTAGATGTTCCATGTGTCTTCACGTCCCAGACGTCCTAGATGTCCCATATGTCCCTTACACCAGCCGTCCCAGATGTTCCATATGTTCCTAACGTCACAAACGTCCTAGATGTCCTATATGCCTCTAACGTCCCAGACGTCCCAGATGTCCCATATGTCCCTAACGTCCCAGACGTGCCAGATGTCCAATATGTGCCTAACGTCCCAGACGTCCCAGATGTCCCAAATGTCCCATATGTCCCTAACGTCCCAGGCGTCCTAGATGTCCCATACGTCGTTAACGTCCCAGACGTCCCAGACGGCCTAGATGTCCCATATGTCCCTAACGTCCCAGACGTATTAAATGTCCCATATGTCCCTAACGTTCCAGACGTCTCAGCTGTCCCGTATGTTCCTAACGTGCCAGACGTCCAAGACGTCCTAGATGTCCCAGATGTCCCTAACGTTCCACACGTCCTAGATATCCCATATGTCCCTAACGTCCCAGACGTCCCAGATGTGCCATTTGTCCCTAACGTCCCAGACGTCTTACATGTCCCATATGTCCCTAACAACTCAGACGTCCCAGACGTCCTAGATGTCCCATATGTCTCTAACGTCCCAGACGTCCTAGATATCCTATATGTCCCTAACGTCCCAGACGGCCTAGATGTCGCGTATGTTCCTAACGTCCCATACGTCCCATACGTTCTAGATGTCCCATTTGTCCCTAACGTCTCAGACGTCCCAGAAGTCCCATATGTCCTTAACGTCTCAGACGTCCTAGATACCCTATGTGTCCCTAACATCCCAGACGTCCCAGAAGTTCCATATGTCCCTAACGTCCCAGACGTCCCAGACGTGCTAGATGTCTCACGTGTCCTTAACGTCCCAGACGTCGAAGACGTTTTAGATGTCCCATATGTCCCTAACGTCCCACACGTCCTAGATGTTCCATATGTCCCTAACGTCTCAGACGTCCCAGAAGTCCCATATGTCCTTAACGTCTCAGACGTCCTAGATACCCTATGTGTGCCTAACATCCCAGACGTCCCAGAAGTTCCATATGTCCCTAACGTCCCAGACGTCCCAGACGTGCTAGATGTCTCAGCTGTTCTTAACGTCCCAGATGTCCCACACGTCCTAGATGTCCCATTTGTCCCTAACGTCCCAAACGTCTTACATGTCCCATATGTCCCTAACATCTCAGACGTCCTAGATGTCCCATATGTCTCTAACGTCCCAGACGTCCTAGATGTCCTATATGTCCCTAACGTCCCAGACGTCCCATATGTCCCTAACTTCCCAGACGTCACAGACGTCGTAGATGTCATATATATTTCCGTAACCTCCCAGACGTCCTAGATGTCCCATATGTCCCTTACACCAGCTGTCCCAGATGTTCCATATGTTCCTAACGTCACAAACGTCCTAGATGTCCTATATGCCTCTAACGTCCCAGACGTCCCAGATGTCCCATATGTCCCTAACGTCCCAGACGTCCCAGATCTCCCAAATGTCCCATATGTCCCTAACGTCCCAGGCGTCCTAGATGTCCCATATGTCCCTAACGTCCCAGACGTATTAAATGTCCCATATGTCCCTAACGTTCCAGACGTCTCAGCTGTCCCGTATGTTCCTAACGTGCCAGACGTCCAAGACGTCCTAGATGTCCCAGATGTCCCTAACGTTCCACACGTCCTAGATGTCCCATATGTTCCTAACGTCCCAGACGTCCCAGATGTCCCATTTGTCCCTAACGTCCCAGACGTCTTACATGTCCCAGATGTCCCTAACGTTCCACACGTCCTAGATGTCCCATATGTCCCTAACGTCCCAGACGTCCTAGATGTCCCATATGTCCCTAACGTCCCAGACGTCCAAGACGTCCCATATGCTTTTTACGTCTCAGACGTCCTAGATACCCTATATGTCCCTAACGTCCCAGATGTCTCATATGTCCCTAACGTCCCAGACGTCCCAGACGCCCTAGATGTCCCATATATCCCTAACGTCCCAGACGTCCCAGACGTCCTAGATGTCCCACATGTCCCTTACGTCCCAGACGTCTTAGATGTCCCATATGTCCCTAACGTCACAGACGTCCCAGGCGTCCTAGATGTTTCATATGTCCCTAACGTCCCAGACGTCCTAGACGTCCTAAATGTTCCATGTGTCCTAACGTCCCAGACGTTTCAGATGTTTCGTATGTCCCTAACGTCCCAGACGTCCTAGACGTCCTAGAAGTTCCATGTGTCCTAACGTCCCAGACGTCCTAGATGTTCCATATGTCCCTTACGTCCCTGCCGTCCCAGATGTCCCATATGTCCCTAACGTCCCAGACGTCCTAGATGTCCTATATGCACCTAACGTCCCAGACGTCCCAGATGTCCCATATGTCCCTAACGTCCCAGACTTGCCAGATATCCCATATGTGCCTAACGTCCCAGACGTCCCAGACGTCCCAAATGTCCCACATGTCCCTAACGTCCCAGGCGTCCTAGATGTCCCATATGTCCTTAACGCCCCAGACGTCCCAGACGTCCTAGATGTTCCATATGTCCCTAACGTCCCAGACGCAATAAATGTCCCATATGTCCCTAACGTTCCAGACGTCTCAGCTGTCTCGTATATTCCTAACATCCCAGACGTCCAAGACGTCCTAGATGTCCCATATGTCCCTAACGTCCCACACGTCCTAGATGTCCCATATGTCCCTAACGTCCCAGACGTGCTAGATGTCTCAGGTGTCCTTAACGTCCCAGACGTCCCAGACGTCCTAGATGTCCCATATGTCCCTAACGTCCCACACGTCCTAGATGTCCCTTATGTCCCTAACGTCCCAGACGTCTTAGATGTCCCATATGTCCTTAACGTGTCAGACGTCCTAGATACCCTATGTGTCCCTAACATCCCAGACGTCCCAGACGTTCCATATGTCCCTAACATCCCCTAACGTCCCAGACGTCCTAGACGTCCAATATGTCCCTAACGTCCCAGACGTCCCAGACGTCCTAGATGTTCCATGTGTCCTAACGTCCCAGACGTCCTAGATGTCCCATATGTCCCTTACGTCCCTGCCGTCCCAGATGTCCCATATGTCCCTAACGTCCCATACGTCCTGGATGTCCTATATGCACCTAACGTCCCAAACTTCCCAGATGTCCCATATGTCCCTAACGTCCCAGACGTGCCAGATGTCCCATATGTGCCTAACGTCCCAGACGTCCCAAATGTCCCACATGTCCCTAACGTCCCAGGCGTCCTAGATGTCCCATATGTCCTTAACGTCCCAGACGTCCCAGACGTCCTAGATGTTCCACATGTCCCTAACGTCATAGCCGCAATAAATGTCCCATATGTCCCTAACGTTCCAGACGTCTCAGCTGTCCCGTATGTTCCTAACGTCCCAGACGTCCAAGACGTCCTAGATGTCCCATATGTCCCTAACGTCCCATACGTCCTAGATGTCCCACATGTCCCTAACGTCCCAGATGTCCCAGACGTGCTAGATGTCTCAGGTGTCCTTAACGTCCCAGACGTCCCAGACGTCCTAGATGTCCCATATTTTCCTTACGTCCCACACGTCCTAAATGTCCCATATGTCCCTAACGTCCCAGACGTCCCAGATGTCCCATATGTCCTTAACGTGTCAGACGTCTTAGATACCCTATGTGTCCCTAACATCCCAGACGTCCCAGACGTTCCATATGTCCCTAACATCCCCTAACGTCTCAGGTGTCCTTAACGTCAAAGACGTCCCAGACGTGCTAGATGTCCCATTTTTTCCTAACGTCCCAGAAGTCTTACATGTCCCATATGTACCTAACATCTCAGACGTCCCAGACGTCCTAGATTTCCCATATGTCTCTAACGTCCCAGACGTCCTAGATGTCCTATATGTCCTTAACGTCCCAGACGTCCCATATGTCCCTAACGTCCCAGACGTCTTAGACGTGCTGGATTTCTCAGATGTCCTTAACGTCCCAGACGTCCTAGATGTCCCATATGTCCCTTACGTCCCAGACGTCTTACATGTCCCATATGTCCCTAACATCTCAGACGTCCCAGACGTCCTAGATGTCCCATATGACCCTAACGTCCCAGTCGTCCCAGATGTGCCATATGTCCCTAACGTCCCAGACGTCCCTGATGTCCTATATGTCCCTAACGTTCTAGACGTCCCAGATGTCATATATGTGCCTAACGTCTTAGACGACCCAGGTGTCCCATATGTCTCATATGTCCTTAACGTCCCAGGCGTCCTAGATGTCCCATATGTCCTTAACGTCCCAGACGTCCCTGACGTTCTAGAGGTCCCATATGTCCCTAACATCCCAGACGTATTAAATGTCCCATACGTCCCTAACGTTGCAGACGTCCCAGCTGTCCAGTATGTCCCTAACGTCCCAGACGTCCCAGACGTTTTAGATGTCCCATATATTCCTAACATCTCAGACGTCCTAGATGTCCCATATGTCCCTAATGTCCCAAAGGTCCAAAATGTCCCATATGCCATTAACGTCTCAGACGTCGTAGATACCCTATATGTCCCTTACGTCCCAAACGTCCCAGATGTCTAATATGTCCCTAACGCCCCAGACGTCCTAGATGTCCTATATGTCCCTAACGTCCCAGACATCTCAGATGTCCTATATGTCCCTAACGTCCGAGACGTCCTAGATGTCCTATACGTCCCTAACGTCCCAGACATCCCAAATGTCCTATATGTCCCTAACGCCCCTGACGTCCCAGACGTTCTAGATGTCCCATATGTCCCTAACGCCCCTGACGTGCCAAACGTACTAGATGTCCCATATGCCCTAACGTCCCAGACGTTCTAGATCTCCCATATGTCCTTAACGTCCCAAACGTCCCAAATGTCCCATATGTCCCTAACGTTCCAGACGTCCCAGATGTCACATGTGTCACATATGTCCCTAACGTCCCAGACCTACCAGATGTCCCATATGTCAAATATGTCCCTAACGTCCCAGACATCCTAGATGTCCCACATGTCCCTAAAGTCCCTGACGTCCGAAATGTCTCATATACCCTTAACGTCCCCACGTCCTAGATGTCCCATATGTTCCTAACGTCCCAGACGTCCTAAAAGTCCCATATGTCTCTAACGTCCCAAACGTCATAGATGTCCCATATGTCCCTTACGTCCCAAACGTCCCAGACGTCCTTGATGTCCCATATGTCTCTAACGTTTCAGACGTTCCAGATGTCCCATATGTCCCATATGTCTCTAACGTCTCAGACATCCTAGATGTCCCACATGTTCCTAACGTCCCAAACGTCATAGATGTCCCATATGTCCCTTACGTCCCAGACGTCCAAGGCGTCCTTGATGTCCCATATGTCCCTAACGTTCCAGACGTCCTAGATGTCCTATATGTCGCTAACGTCTCAGACGTACTAGAGGTTCCATATGCCCTAACGTCTCAGACGTTCTAGATCTCCGATATGTCCTTATCGTCCCAGACGTCCCAGATGTCCCATATGTCCCTAATGTCCCAGACGTCCCAGATGTCACATATGTCACATATGTCCCTAACGTCCCAGACATCCTAGATGTCCCACATGTCTCTAACGTCCCAGACGTCCTAAATGTCCCATATGTCCCTAACGTCCCAGACGTCCCAGATGTCCCATATGTCAAATATGTCCCTAACGTCCCAGACATCCTAGATGTCCTACATGTCTCTAACGTCCCAGACGTCCTAAATGTCCCATATGTCCCTAACGTCCCAGACGTCCCAGATGTCACATATGTCACATATGTCCCTAACGTCCCAGACATCCTAGATGTCCCACATGTCTCTAACGTCCCAGACGTCCTAAATGTCCCATATGTCCCTAACGTCCCAGACGTCCCAGATGTCACATATGTCACATATGTCCCTAACGTCCCAGACATCCTAGATGTCCCACATGTCTCTAACGTCCCAGACGTCCTAAATGTCCTATATGTCCCTAACGTCCCAGACATCTTAGATGTCCCACATGTCCTTAAAGTCCCAGACGTCCGAGATGTTTCATATACCCCTAACGTCCCAGACGTCTTACATGTTCCATATGTCCCTAACATTTCAGACGTCCCAGACGTCCTAGATGTCCCATATGACCCTATCGTCCCAGACGTCCCAGATGTGCCATATGTGCCTAACGTCCCAGACGTCCCTGATGTCCCATACGTCCCTAATGTCCTAGACGTCCCATATGTCCCTAACGCCCCTGACGTGCCAGACGTACTAGAAGTCCCATATGCCCTATCGTCCCAGACGTTCTAGGTCTCCCATATGTCCTTAACGTCCCAGCCGTCCTAGTTGTCCCATATGTCCCTAACGTCCCAGACGTCTCAGATGTTCAATATGTCCTTAACGTCCCAGACGTCCCAGATGTCCCATATGTCCTAAACGTCTCAGACGTCGTAGATACCCTATGTGTTCCTAACATCCCAGACGTCCCAGATGTCCCATATGTCTCTAACGTCCTAGACGTCCCAGACGTCCTAGATGTCCCATATGACCCTAACGTCCCAGACGTCCCAGATGTGCCATATGTGCCTAACGTCCCAGACGTCCCTGATGTCCCATACGTCCCCAATGTCCTAGACGTCCCAGATGTCTCATATGTGTCTAACGTCCCAGACGTCCCAGATGTCCCATATGTCACATATGTCCTTAACGTCCCAGACGTCCTAAATGTCCCATATGTCCCTAACGTCCCAGACGTCCCAGATGTCCCATATGTCAAATATGTCCCTAACGTCCCAGACATCCTAGATGTCCCACATGCCCCTAAAGTCCCAGACGTCCGAGATGTTTCATATACCCCTAACGTCCCAGACGTCTTACATGTTCCATATGTCCCTAACATCTCAGACGTCCCAGACGTCCTAGATGTCGCATATGACCCTATCGTCCCAGACGTCCCAGATGTCCCATATGTCCTAAACGTCTCAGACGTCGTAGATACCCTATGTGTTCCTAACATCCCAGACGTCCCAGATGTCCCATATGTCTCTAACGTCCTAGACGTCCCAGACGTCCTAGATGTCCCATATGACCCTAACGTCCCAGACGTCCCAGATGTGCCATATGTGCCTAACGTCCCAGACGTCCCTGATGTCCCATACGTCCCTAATGTTTTAGACGTCCCAGATGTCTCATATGTGTCTAACGTCCCAGACGTCCCAGATGTCCCATATGTCACATATGTCCCTAACGTCCCAGACGTCCTAAATGTCCCATATGTCCCTAACGTCCCAGACGTCCCAGATGTCCCATATGTCAAATATGTCCCTAACGTCCCAGACATCCTAGATGTCCCACATGTCCCTAAAGTCCCAGACGTCCGAGATGCTTCATATACCCCTAACGTCCCAGACGTCTTACATGTTCCATATGTCCCTAACATCTCAGACGTCCCAGACGTCCTAGATGTCGCATATGACCCTATCGCCCCAGACGTCCCAGATGTGCCATATGTGCCTAACGTCCCAGACGTCTCTGATGTCCCATACGTCCCTAATGTCCTAGACGTCCCAGATGTCCCATATGTGTCTAACGTCACAGACGTCCCAGATGTCCCATATGTCCCATATGTCCCTAACGTCCCAGGCGCCCTAGATGTCCCATATGTCCTTAACATTTCAGACGTCCCAGACGTCCTAAATGTCCCATATGTCCCTAACGTCCCAGACGTATTAAATGTCCCATATGTCCCTAACGTTCCAGACGTCCCAGCTGTCCCGTATGTTCCTAACATCCCAGACGTACAAAACGTCCTAGATGACCCGTATGTTCCTAACGTCCCAGACGTCCTAGACGTTTTAGATGTCCCATATATTCCTAACGTCTCAGACGTCCTAGATATCCCATATGTCCTTAACGTCCCAGAGGTCCATGATGTCCCATATGACATTAACGTCTCAGACGTCCTAGATACCCTATATGTCCCTAACGTCCCAAACGTCCCAGATGTCTCATATGTCCCTAACGCCCCAGACGTCCTAGATGTCCTATACGTCCCTAACCTCCCAGACATCCCAGATGTGCTATATGTCCCTAACGTCCCAGCCGTCCCAGACGACCTAGATGTCCCATATGTCCCTAACGCCTCTGACGTGCCAGAGGTACTAGAAGTCCCATATGCCCTAACGTCCCAGACGTTCTAGGTCTCCCATATGTCCTTAACGTCCCAGCCGTCCTAGATGTCCCATATGTCCCTAACGTCCCAGACGTCCCAGATATTCCATATGCATCTAACGTCCAAGACGTCCTAGATGTCCTATACGTCCCTAACGTCCCAGACATCCCAGATGTCCTATACGTCCCTAACGTCCCAGACGTCCTAGATGTCCCATATGTCCCTAACGTCCCAGACGTCCCAGACGTCCTAGATGTCCTAATTGTCCTTAACGTCCCAGACGTCCTAGGTGTCCCATATGTCCCTAACGTCTCAGACGTCATAAATGTCCGATATGTCCCTAACGTCCCAGACGTCCTAGACGTCCTAGATGTTCCATATGTCCCTAACGTACCAGACGTCCCAGATATTCCATATGCATCTAACGTCCAAGACGTCCTAGATGTCCTATACGTCCCTAATGTCCCAGACATCCCAGATGTCCTATACGTCCCTAACGTCCCAGACGTCCTAGATGTCCCATATGTCCCTAACGTCCCAGACGTCCCAGACGTCCTAGATGTCCTACATGTCCTTAACGTCCCAGACGTCCTAGGTGTCCCATATGTCCCTAACGTCTCAGACGTCATAAATGTCCGATATGTCCGTAACGTCCCAGACGTCCTAGACGTCCTAGATGTTCCATATGTCCCTAACGTCCCAGACGTCCTAAATCTCTCATATGTCCTTAACTTCCCAGATGTCCCAGATGTCCCACATGTCCCTAACGTACCAGACGTCCCAGCTGTCCTGCATGTTTCTAACGTCCCAGACGTCCAAGACGTCCTAGATGTCCCATATGTCACTAACGTCCCAGACGTCCTAGATGTCCTACATGTCCCTAACGTCCCAGACGTCCCAGACGTGCTAGATGTCTCAGATGTCCTTAACGTCCCAGACGTCCCAGCTGTCCTGCATGTTTCTAACGTCCCAGACGTCCAAGACGTCCTAGATGTCCCATATGTCACTAACGTCCCAGACGTCCTAGATGTCCTACATGTCCCTAACGTCCCAGACGTCCCAGACGTGCTAGATGTCTCAGATGTCCTTAACGTCCCAGACGTCCCAGACGTCTCAGACGTCCTAGATGTCCTATATGTCCCTAACGTCCCAATCGTCCCAGATGTCCCATATGTCACATATGTCCCTACCGTCCCAGACATCCTAAATGTCCCACATGTCCCTAACGTCCCAGACGTTTTAGATGTCCTATATGTCCCTAACGTCCCATACGTCCCAGATCTCCCATATGTCCCTAACGTCCCAGACGTCCCAGATGTCCCATATGTCAAATATGTCTCTAACGTCCCAGACATCCTAGATGTCCCACATGTCCCTAACGTCCCAGACGTCCTAGATGTCCCATATGTTCCTAACGTCCTAGACGTTCTAAAAGTCCCATATGTCCCTAACGTCCCAGACGTCCTAAATGTCCCATATGTCCCTAACGTTCTAGACGTTTTAGATGTCTTACATGTCCCTAACGTCCCAGAAGTCCCAGATGTCCTATATGTCAATAACGTCCCAGACGTCCCAGACGTCCCATATGTCCCTAACGTCCCAGACGTCCCAGATGACCCATATGTCCCATATGTCCCTAACGTCCCAGACGTCCCAGATGTCCCATATGTCCATAACGTCTAAGACGTCCTAGATGTCTCATATGTCCCTAGAGTCCAACACGTCCGAAAAGTCTTAAATGTCCCATATGTCCCTAACGTCCCAGACGTCCCAGCTGTCCTGCATGTTTCTAACGTCGTAGGCGTCCAACACGTCCTAGATGTCCCATATGTCCCTAACGTCCCAGACGTCCTAGATGTCTCATATGTCCCTAACGTTCTAGACGTTTTAGATGTCCTACATGTCCCTAACGTCCCAGAAGTCCCAGACGTGCTAGATGTCTCAGATGTCCTTAACGTCCCAGACGTCCCAGACGTCTCAGACGTCCTAGATGTCCTACATGTCCCTAACGTCCCAGACGTCCCAGACGTGCTAGATGTCTCAGATGTCCTTAACGTCCCAGACGTCCCAGACGTCTCAGACGTCCTAGATGTCCTATATGTCCCTAACGTCCCAGACGTCTTACATGTCCCATTAGTCCCTAACATCTCAGATGTCCCAGAAGTCCTAGATGTCCCATATGTCCCTAACGTCCTAGACATCCCAGATGTCCCACATGTCCCTAACGTCTCAGACGTCCCAGATGTCCCATATGTGCCTAACGTCCCAGACGTCCCAGATGTCCCATATGTCCCATATGTCCCTAACGTCCCAGGCGTCCTAGATGTCCCACATGTCCTTAACGTCCCAGACGTCCCAGACGTCCTAGATGTCCTATATGTCACTAACGTCCCAGACGTATTGAATGTCCCAGATGTCCCTAACGTTCCAGACGTCCCAGCTGTCTCGTATGTTCCTAACATCCCAGACGTCCAAGACGTCCTAGATGTCCCGTATGTCCCTAACGTCGAAGACGTCCCAGACGTTTTAGATGTCCCATATATTCCTAACGTCCCAGACGTCAATGATGTCCCATATGCCCTTAACGTCTCAGACGCCTTGGATACCCTATATGTCCCTAACGTCCCAAACGTCCCAGATGTCTCATATGTGCCTAACGTCCCAGACGTACCAGACGCCCTAGTTGTCCCATATATCCCTAACGTCCCAGACGTCCCAGACGTCCTAGATGTCCCATATGTCCCTAACGTCCGAGACGTCTTAGATGTTCCATATGTCCCTAACCTCCTAGACGTCCCACGCGTCCTAGATGTTTTATATTTCCCTAACGTCCCAGACGTCCTAGACGTCTCATATGTCCCTAACGTCCCAGACGTCCCAGATGTCCCATATGTCCCTAACGTCCCAGACGTCCCAGATGTCCCATATGTCCCTAACGTTCCAGACGTGCCAGATGTCCCATATGTACCATATGTCCCTGACGTCCTAGGCGTCCTAGATGTCCCATATGTCCATAACGTCCCAGACGTCCCAGACGTATTAGATGTCCCATATGTCCCTAACGTCCCAGACGTATTAAATGTCGCATATGTCCCTAACGTCCCAGACGTCCCAACTGTCCCGTATGTTCCTAACGTACCAGACGTCCTAGATGTCCCATATGTCCCTAACGTCCCAGACGTCCCAGATGTCCCATATGTCCTTAACGTCTCAGACGTCCTAGATACCCTATGTGTCCCTAATGTCCCAGACGTGCTAGATGTTGCAGGTGTCCTTAACGTCCCAGACGTCCCAGACGTCCTAGATGTCCCATATGTCCCTAACGTCCCAGACGTCTTACATGTACCTTATGTCCCTAACATCTCAGACGTCCCAGACGTCCCAAATGTCCCATATGTCTTTAACGTCTCAGACGTCTTAGATACCCTATGTGTCCCTAACATCCCAGACGTCCCAGATGTCCCATGTGACCCTAACGTCCCAGACGTCCCAGACGTCCTAGATGTCCCATATGTCCCTAACGTCCCAGACGTCTTACATGTCCCTTATGTCCCTAACATCTCAGACGTCCCAGACGTCCTAGATATCCCATATGTCCTTAACGTCCCAGACGTCCTAGATGTCCTATATGTCCTTAACGGCTTAGACGTCCCGGACGTCGTAGATGTCCCATATGTCCCTAACGTCCCAGACGTCTTACATGTCCCTTATGTCCCTAACATCTCAGACGTCCCAGACGTCCTAGATATCCCATATGTCCTTAACGTCCCAGACGTCCTAGATGTCTTATATGTCCTTAACGTTTCAGCCGTCCCAGATGTCCCATGTGTCCCTAACGTCCCAGACGTGCCAGACGTCTTAAATGTCCCATATGTCTCTAACGTCCCAGACGTTCTAGATGTCCCATATGTCCCTAACGTCCGACACGTCTCAGACGTCCTATCTGTCCCATATGACCCTAACGTCCCAGACGTGCCAGATGTACCATATGTCCCTAACGTCCCAGACGTCCCAGACGTCCTAGATGTCCCATATGACCCTAACGTCCAAGACGTCTTAGACGTCCTAGATGTCCCATATGACCCTAACGTCCCAGACGTCCTACATGACCCATATGTTCCTAACGTCCCAGACGTCCCAGATGTCCCATATGTCCCTAACGTCCCAGACGTCCCAGACGTCCTAGATGTCCCATATGTCCTTAACGTCCTAGATGTCCTAGATGTCCCATGTGTCCCTAACGTCCCAGATGTCCCAGATGTCCCATATGTCCCTAACGTCCAAGGCGTCCTAGATTTCCCATATGTCCCCAACGTCCCAGACGTCCGAAACCTTTTAAATGTTTCATATGTCCCTGACGTCCTAGACGTTCTAGTTGTCCCATATTTTCCTAACGTCCTAGACGTCCCAGAAGTCCTAGATGTCCCATATGACCCTAACGTCTCAGACGTCCTAGATGTCTTATATGTCCCAAGCGTCCCAGACGTCCCATATGTCAATAACGTCTTAGATGTCATAGATGTCCCATATGCCTCAAACGTCCCAGAAATCTCAGATGTCCTATATGTTCCATATGTCCTTAACGTCCTAGACGTCCTAGATGTCCCATATGTCCCTAACGTCCCAGACGTCCCAGACGTCCTAGATGTCCTACATGTCCCTAACGTCCCAGACGTCCTAGGTGTCCCATATGTCCCTAACGTCCCAGAAGTCCCAGATGTCCCATATGTCAATATCGTCCCAGACGTCAAAAACGTCCCAGAAGTCCCAGATGTCCCATATGTCCGATATGTCCTTAACGTCCAAGGCGTCTTCGATGTCCCATATATCCCCAACGTCCCAGACGCCCGAGACGTTTTAAATGTCCCATATTTCCCTAACGTCCTAGACGTCCTAGATTCCTTATATGTCCCAAACGTCCCAGAAATCCCAGATGTCCCATATGTCCCATATGTCTTTAACGTCCTAGACGTCCTAGATTTCCCATATGTCCCTAACGTCCTAAACGTCCCAGATGTTTCATATGTCTCTAACGTGCCAGACGTCCCAGACGTCCTAGATGTCCCATGTGTCCTAACGTCCCAGACGTCCCAGACGTCCTAGATGTCCCATATGTCCCTAACGTCCCAGACGTCTTACATGTCCCATATGTCCCTAACATCTCAGACGTCCCAGGCGTCCTAGATGTCTCAGATGTCCTTAACGTCCCAGACGTCTTAGATGTCCTATATGTCTCTAACGTCCCAGACGTCCCATATGTCTCTAACGTCACAGACGTCCCAGACGTCCTAGATGTCCCATATGTCCCTAACGACCCAGACGTTCCAGATGTCTCATATGTCCCATATGTCCCTAACGTCCCAGACGTCCTAGAATTCGCATATGTCCCTAACGTCCCAGACGTTCTAGTTGTCCCATATTTCCCTAACGTCCTAGACGTCCCAGGAGTCCTAGATGTCCCATATGTCCCTAACGTCCCAGACGTCCTAGATGTCTTATTTGTCTCTAACGTCCAAAACGTCCCATATGTCCCTAACGTTTTAGACGTCATAGATGTCCCATATGTCCCAAACGTCCCAGAAGTCCCAGATGTCCCATATGTCCCATATGTCCTTAACGTCCTAGACGTCCTAGATGTCCCATATGTCCCTAACGTCCCACACGTCCCAGACGTCCTAGATGTCCTACATGTCTCTAACGTCCCAGACGTCCTCGGTGTCCCACATATACCTATCGTCCCAGACGCTTTAGATGTCCTATATGTCCCTAACGTCTCAGACGTCCCAGATCTCCCATATGTCCCTAACGTCCCAGACGTCCCAGACGTCCTAGATGTCCAATATGTCCCTAACGTCCGAGACGTCCCAGATATTCCATATGCTCCTAACGTCCAAGACGTCCTAGATGTCCTATACGTCCCTAACGTCCCAGACATCCCAGGTGACTTATACGTCCCTAACGTCCCAGACGTCCTAGATGTCCTATATGTCTCTAACGTCCCAGATGTCCCATTCGTCTTAAACGTCCCAGACGTCCCAGACGTCCTAGATGTCCAATATGTCCCTAACGTCCCAGACGTCCCAGACGTCCCAGATATTCCATATGCATCTAACGTCCAAGACGTCCTAGATGTCCTATACGTCCCTAACGTCCCAGACATCCCAGATGTCCTATACCTCCCTAACGTCCCAGACGTCCTATATGTCCCAGATGTCCCTAACGTCCCAGACGTCCGAGACGTCCTAGATGTCCTACATGTCCTTAACGTCCCAGACGTCCTAGGTGTCGAATATGTCCCTAACGTCCCAGATGTCTTAGATGTCCGATACGTCCCTAACGTCCCAGACGTCCTAGACGTCCTAGATGTTCCATATGTCCCTAACGTCCCAGACGACCTAACTGTCCCATATGTCCTTAACTTCCCAGACGTCCCAGAGGTCCCACATGTCCCTAACGTCCCAGACGTTTTAGATGTCCTATATGTCCCTAACGTCCCAGACGTCCCAGATCTCCCATATGTCCCTAACGTCCCAGACGTCCCAGATGTCCCATATGTCACATATGTCTTTACCGTCCCAGACATCCTAAATGTCCCACATGTCCCTAACGTCCCAGACGTCCTAGATGTCCCATATGTCCCTAACGTCCCAGACGTCGCAGATGTCTCATATGTCAAATATGTCTCTAACGTCCCAGACATCCTAGATGTCCCACATGTCCCTAACGTCTCAGACGTCCTAGATGTCCCATATGTTCCTAACGTCCTAGACGTAATAAAAGTCCCATATGTCCCTAACGTCCCAGACGTCATAGATGTCCCATATGTCCCTTACGTCGCAGACGTCCCAGACGTCCCAGATGTCCCATATGTCCCTAACGTCCCAGACGTCCTAGATGTCCCATATGTTCCTAACGTTCTAGACGTTCTAGATGTCCTACATGTGCCTAACGTCCCAGAAGTCCCAGATGTCCCATATGTCAATAACGTCCCAGACGTCCCAGACGTCCCATATGACCCTAACGTCCCAGACGTCCCAGATGACCCATATGTCCCATATGTCTCTAACGTCCCAGACGTCCCAGATGTCCCATATGTCCATACCGTCTAAGACGCCCTAGATGTCCCATATGTCCCTAGAGTCCAAGACGTCCGAGAAGTCTTAAATGTCCCATATGTCCCTAACGTCCCAGACGTCCCAGCTGTCCTGTATGTTCCTAACGTCCCAGACGTCCAAGACGTCCTAGATGTCCCATATGTCCCTAACGTCCCAGACGTCCTAGATGTCCTACATGTCCCTAACGTCCCTGACGTCCCAGACGTCCTACATGACCCATATGTTCCTAACGTCCCAGACGTCCCAGATGTCCCATATGTCCCTAACGTCCCAGACGTCCCAGACGTCCTAGATGTCCCATATGTCCTTAACGTCCTAGATGTCCTAGATGTCCCATGTGTCCCTAACGTCCCAGATGTCCCAGATGTCCCATATGTCCCTAACGTCCAAGGCGTCCTAGATTTCCCATATGTCCCCAACGTCCCAGACGTCCGAAACCTTTTAAATGTTTCATATGTCCCTGACGTCCTAGACGTTCTAGTTGTCCCATATTTTCCTAACGTCCTAGACGTCCCAGAAGTCCTAGATGTCCCATATGACCCTAACGTCTCAGACGTCCTAGATGTCTTATATGTCCCAAGCGTCCCAGACGTCCCATATGTCAATAACGTCTTAGATGTCATAGATGTCCCATATGCCTCAAACGTCCCAGAAATCTCAGATGTCCTATATGTTCCATATGTCCTTAACGTCCTAGACGTCCTAGATGTCCCATATGTCCCTAACGTCCCAGACGTCCCAGACGTCCTAGATGTCCTACATGTCCCTAACGTCCCAGACGTCCTAGGTGTCCCATATGTCCCTAACGTCCCAGAAGTCCCAGATGTCCCATATGTCAATATCGTCCCAGACGTCAAAAACGTCCCAGAAGTCCCAGATGTCCCATATGTCCGATATGTCCTTAACGTCCAAGGCGTCTTCGATGTCCCATATATCCCCAACGTCCCAGACGCCCGAGACGTTTTAAATGTCCCATATTTCCCTAACGTCCTAGACGTCCTAGATTCCTTATATGTCCCAAACGTCCCAGAAATCCCAGATGTCCCATATGTCCCATATGTCTTTAACGTCCTAGACGTCCTAGATTTCCCATATGTCCCTAACGTCCTAAACGTCCCAGATGTTTCATATGTCTCTAACGTGCCAGACGTCCCAGACGTCCTAGATGTCCCATGTGTCCTAACGTCCCAGACGTCCCAGACGTCCTAGATGTCCCATATGTCCCTAACGTCCCAGACGTCTTACATGTCCCATATGTCCCTAACATCTCAGACGTCCCAGGCGTCCTAGATGTCTCAGATGTCCTTAACGTCCCAGACGTCTTAGATGTCCTATATGTCTCTAACGTCCCAGACGTCCCATATGTCTCTAACGTCACAGACGTCCCAGACGTCCTAGATGTCCCATATGTCCCTAACGACCCAGACGTTCCAGATGTCTCATATGTCCCATATGTCCCTAACGTCCCAGACGTCCTAGAATTCGCATATGTCCCTAACGTCCCAGACGTTCTAGTTGTCCCATATTTCCCTAACGTCCTAGACGTCCCAGGAGTCCTTGATGTCCCATATGTCCCTAACGTCCCAGACGTCCTAGATGTCTTATTTGTCTCTAACGTCCAAAACGTCCCATATGTCCCTAACGTTTTAGACGTCATAGATGTCCCATATGTCCCAAACGTCCCAGAAGTCCCAGATGTCCCATATGTCCCATATGTCCTTAACGTCCTAGACGTCCTAGATGTCCCATATGTCCCTAACGTCTCAGACGTCCCAGACGTCCTAGATGTCCTACATGTCTCTAACGTCTCAGACGTCCTCGGTGTCCCACATATACCTATCGTCCCAGACGCTTTAGATGTCCTATATGTCCCTAACGTCTCAGACGTCCCAGATCTCCCATATGTCCCTAACGTCCCAGACGTCCCAGACGTCCTAGATGTCCAATATGTCCCTAACGTCCGAGACGTCCCAGATATTCCATATGCTCCTAACGTCCAAGACGTCCTAGATGTCCTATACGTCCCTAACGTCCTAGACATCCCAGGTGACTTATACGTCCCTAACGTCCCAGACGTCCTAGATGTCCTATATGTCTCTAACGTCCCAGATGTCCCATTCGTCTTAAACGTCCCAGACGTCCCAGACGTCCTAGATGTCCAATATGTCCCTAACGTCCCAGACGTCCCAGACGTCCCAGATATTCCATATGCATCTAACGTCCAAGACGTCCTAGATGTCCTATACGTCCCTAACGTCCCAGACATCCCAGATGTCCTATACCTCCCTAACGTCCCAGACGTCCTATATGTCCCAGATGTCCCTAACGTCCCAGACGTCCGAGACGTCCTAGATGTCCTACATGTCCTTAACGTCCCAGACGTCCTAGGTGTCGAATATGTCCCTAACGTCCCAGATGTCTTAGATGTCCGATACGTCCCTAACGTCCCAGACGTCCTAGACTTCCTAGATGTTCCATATGTCCCTAACGTCCCAGACGACCTAACTGTCCCATATGTCCTTAACTTCCCAGACGTCCCAGAGGTCCCACATGTCCCTAACGTCCCAGACGTTTTAGATGTCCTATATGTCCCTAACGTCCCAGACGTCCCAGATCTCCCATATGTCCCTAACGTCCCAGACGTCCCAGATGTCCCATATGTCACATATGTCTTTACCGTCCCAGACATCCTAAATGTCCCACATGTCCCTAACGTCCCAGACGTCCTAGATGTCCCATATGTCCCTAACGTCCCAGACGTCGCAGATGTCTCATATGTCAAATATGTCTCTAACGTCCCAGACATCCTAGATGTCCCACATGTCCCTAACGTCTCAGACGTCCTAGATGTCCCATATGTTCCAAACGTCCTAGACGTAATAAAAGTCCCATATGTCCCTAACGTTCCAGACGTCATAGATGTCCCATATGTCCCTTACGTCGCAGACGTCCCAGACGTCCCAGATGTCCCATATGTCCCTAACGTCCCAGACGTCCTAGATGTCCCATATGTTCCTAACGTTCTAGACGTTCTAGATGTCCTACATGTGCCTAACGTCCCAGAAGTCCCAGATGTCCCATATGTCAATAACGTCCCAGACGTCCCAGACGTCCCATATGACCCTAACGTCCCAGACGTCCCAGATGACCCATATGTCCCATATGTCTCTATAACGTCCCAGACGTCCCAGATGTCCCATATGTCCATACCGTCTAAGACGCCCTAGATGTCCCATATGTCCCTAGAGTCCAAGACGTCCGAGAAGTCTTAAATGTCCCATATGTCCCTAACGTCCCAGACGTCCCAGCTGTCCTGTATGTTCCTAACGTCCCAGACGTCCAAGACGTCCTAGATGTCCCATATGTCCCTAACGTCCCAGACGTCCTAGATGTCCTACATGTCCCTAACGTCCCTGACGTCCCAGACGTCCTACATGACCCATATGTTCCTAACGTCCCAGACGTCCCAGATGTCCCATATGTCCCTAACGTCCCAGACGTCCCAGACGTCCTAGATGTCCCATATGTCCTTAACGTCCTAGATGTCCTAGATGTCCCATGTGTCCCTAACGTCCCAGATGTCCCAGATGTCCCATATGTCCCTAACGTCCAAGGCGTCCTAGATTTCCCATATGTCCCCAACGTCCCAGACGTCCGAAACCTTTTAAATGTTTCATATGTCCCTGACGTCCTAGACGTTCTAGTTGTCCCATATTTTCCTAACGTCCTAGACGTCCCAGAAGTCCTAGATGTCCCATATGACCCTAACGTCTCAGACGTCCTAGATGTCTTATATGTCCCAAGCGTCCCAGACGTCCCATATGTCAATAACGTCTTAGATGTCATAGATGTCCCATATGCCTCAAACGTCCCAGAAATCTCAGATGTCCTATATGTTCCATATGTCCTTAACGTCCTAGACGTCCTAGATGTCCCATATGTCCCTAACGTCCCAGACGTCCCAGACGTCCTAGATGTCCTACATGTCCCTAACGTCCCAGACGTCCTAGGTGTCCCATATGTCCCTAACGTCCCAGAAGTCCCAGATGTCCCATATGTCAATATCGTCCCAGACGTCAAAACCGTCCCAGAAGTCCCAGATGTCCCATATGTCCGATATGTCCTTAACGTCCAAGGCGTCTTCGATGTCCCATATATCCCCAACGTCCCAGACGCCCGAGACGTTTTAAATGTCCCATATTTCCCTAACGTCCTAGACGTCCTAGATTCCTTATATGTCCCAAACGTCCCAGAAATCCCAGATGTCCCATATGTCCCATATGTCTTTAACGTCCTAGACGTCCTAGATTTCCCATATGTCCCTAACGTCCTAAACGTCCCAGATGTTTCATATGTCTCTAACGTGCCAGACGTCCCAGACGTCCTAGATGTCCCATGTGTCCTAACGTCCCAGACGTCTCAGACGTCCTAGATGTCCCATATGTCCCTAACGTCCCAGACGTCTTACATGTCCCATATGTCCCTAACATCTCAGACGTCCCAGGCGTCCTAGATGTCTCAGATGTCCTTAACGTCCCAGACGTCTTAGATGTCCTATATGTCTCTAACGTCCCAGACGTCCCATATGTCTCTAACGTCACAGACGTCCCAGACGTCCTAGATGTCCCATATGTCCCTAACGACCCAGACGTTCCAGATGTCTCATATGTCCCATATGTCCCTAACGTCCCAGACGTCCTAGAATTCGCATATGTCCCTAACGTCCCAGACGTTCTAGTTGTCCCATATTTCCCTAACGTCCTAGACGTCCCAGGAGTCCTAGATGTCCCATATGTCCCTAACGTCCCAGACGTCCTAGATGTCTTATTTGTCTCTAACGTCCAAAACGTCCCATATGTCCCTAACGTTTTAGACGTCATAGATGTCCCATATGTCCCAAACGTCCCAGAAGTCCCAGATGTCCCATATGTCCCATATGTCCTTAACGTCCTAGACGTCCTAGATGTCCCATATGTCCCTAACGTCCCAGACGTCCCAGACGTCCTAGATGTCCTACATGTCTCTAACGTCCCACACGTCCTCGGTGTCCCACATATACCTATCGTCCCAGACGCTTTAGATGTCCTATATGTCCCTAACGTCTCAGACGTCCCAGATCTCCCATATGTCCCTAACGTCCCAGACGTCCCAGACGTCCTAGATGTCCAATATGTCCCTAACGTCCGAGACGTCCCAGATATTCCATATGCTCCTAACGTCCAAGACGTCCTAGATGTCCTATACGTCCCTAACGTCCCAGACATCCCAGGTGACTTATACGTCCCTAACGTCCCAGACGTCCTAGATGTCCTATATGTCTCTAACGTCCCAGATGTCCCATTCGTCTTAAACGTCCCAGACGTCCCAGACGTCCTAGATGTCCAATATGTCCCTAACGTCCCAGACGTCCCAGACGTCCCAGATATTCCATATGCATCTAACGTCCAAGACGTCCTAGATGTCCTATACGTCCCTAACGTCCCAGACATCCCAGATGTCCTATACCTCCCTAACGTCCCAGACGTCCTATATGTCCCAGATGTCCCTAACGTCCCAGACGTCCGAGACGTCCTAGATGTCCTACATGTCCTTAACGTCCCAGACGTCCTAGGTGTCGAATATGTCCCTAACGTCCCAGATGTCTTAGATGTCCGATACGTCCCTAACGTCCCAGACGTCCTAGACGTCCTAGATGTTCCATATGTCCCTAACGTCCCAGACGACCTAACTGTCCCATATGTCCTTAACTTCCCAGACGTCCCAGAGGTCCCACATGTCCCTAACGTCCCAGACGTTTTAGATGTCCTATATGTCCCTAACGTCCCAGACGTCCCAGATCTCCCATATGTCCCTAACGTCCCAGACGTCCCAGATGTCCCATATGTCACATATGTCTTTACCGTCCCAGACATCCTAAATGTCCCACATGTCCCTAACGTCCCAGACGTCCTAGATGTCCCATATGTCCCTAACGTCCCAGACGTCGCAGATGTCTCATATGTCAAATATGTCTCTAACGTCCCAGACATCCTAGATGTCCCACATGTCCCTAACGTCTCAGACGTCCTAGATGTCCCATATGTTCCTAACGTCCTAGACGTAATAAAAGTCCCATATGTCCCTAACGTCCCAGACGTCATAGATGTCCCATATGTCCCTTACGTCGCAGACGTCCCAGACGTCCCAGATGTCCCATATGTCCCTAACGTCCCAGACGTCCTAGATGTCCCATATGTTCCTAACGTTCTAGACGTTCTAGATGTCCTACATGTGCCTAACGTCCCAGAAGTCCCAGATGTCCCATATGTCAATAACGTCCCAGACGTCCCAGACGTCCCATATGACCCTAACGTCCCAGACGTCCCAGATGACCCATATGTCCCATATGTCTCTAACGTCCCAGACGTCCCAGATGTCCCATATGTCCATACCGTCTAAGACGCCCTAGATGTCCCATATGTCCCTAGAGTCCAAGACGTCCGAGAAGTCTTAAATGTCCCATATGTCCCTAACGTCCCAGACGTCCCAGCTGTCCTGTATGTTCCTAACGTCCCAGACGTCCAAGACGTCCTAGATGTCCCATATGTCCCTAACGTCCCAGACGTCCTAGATGTCCTACATGTCCCTAACGTCCCTGACGTCCCAGACGTGCTAGATGACTCAGATGTCCTTAACGTCCCAGACGTCCCATATGTCCCTAACTTCCCAGACGTCACAGACGTCGTAGATGTCATATATATGGGGCATATGTCCCTAACGTCCCAGACATCGATGATGTCCCGTATGCCCTTTACGTCCCAGACGTCCTAGATACCCTATATGTCCCTAACCTCCCAGACGTCCTAGATATCCTATATGTCCCTAACGTCCCAGACGTCTTACATGTCCCATACGTCCCTAACATCTTAGGCGTCCCAGACGTCCTAGATGGCCCGTATGTCCCCAACGTCCCAGACGTCCCAGACGTTTTAGATGTCCCATATATTCCTAACGTCCCAGACGTCCTAGATGTCCCATATGTCCCTAACGTCCCAGACGTCCAAGACGTCCCATATGCTTTTTACGTCTCAGACGTCCTAGATACCCTATATGTCCCTAACGTCCCAGATGTCTCATATGTCCCTAACGTCCCAGACGTCCCAGACGCCCTAGATTTCCCATATATCCCTAACGTCCCAGACGTCCCAGACGTCCTAGATGTTCCACATGTCCCTAACGTCCCAGACGTCTTAGATGTCCCATATGTCCCTAACGTCACAGACGTCCCAGGCGTCCTAGATGTTTCATATGTCCCTAACGTCCCAGACGTCCTAGACGTCCTAGAAGTTCCATGTGTCCTAACGTCCCAGACGTCCTAGATGTCCCATATGTCCCTTACGTCCCTGCCGTCCCAGATGTCCCATATGTCCCTAACGTCCCAGACGTCCTAGATGTCCTATATGCACCTAACGTCCCAGACGTCCCAGATGTCCCATATGTCACTAACGTCCCAGACGTGCCAGATATCCCATATGTGCCTAACGTCCCAGACGTCCCAGACGTCCCAAATGTCCCACATGTCCCTAACGTCCTAGGCGTGCTAGATGTCCCATATGTCCTTAACGTCCCAGACGTCCCAGACGTCCTAGATGTTCCATATGTCCCTAACGTCCCAGACGCAATAAATGTCCCATATGTCCCTAACATTCCAGACGTCTCAGCTGTCTCGTATATTCCTAACGTCCCAGACGTCCAAGACGTCCTAGATGTCCCATATGTCCCTAACGTCCCACACGTCCTAGATGTCCCATATGTCCCTAACGTCCCAGACGTGCTAGATGTCTCAGGTGTCCTTAACGTCCCAGACGTCCCAGACGTCCTAGATGTCCCATATGTCCCTAACGTCCCACACGTCCTAGATGTCCCATATGTCCCTAACGTCCCAGACGTCTTAGATGTCCCATATGTCCTTAACGTGTCAGACGTCCTAGATACCCTATGTGTCCCTAACATCCCAGACGTCCCAGACGTTCCATATGTCCCTAACATCCCCTAACGTCCCAGACGTCCTAGACGTCCAATATGTCCCTAACGTCCCAGACGTCCTAGATGTCCTATATGCACCTAACGTCCCAAACGTCCCATATGTCCCTAACGTCCCAGACGTCCTAGATGTCCCATATGTCCCTAACGTCCCACACGTCCTAGATGTCCCATATGTCCCTAACGTCCCAGACGTCTTAGATGTCCCATATGTCCTTAACGTGTCAGACGTCCTAGATACCCTATGTGTCCCTAACATCCCAGACGTCCCAGACGTTCCATATGTCCCTAACATCCCCTAACGTCCCAGACGTCCTAGACGTCCAATATGTCCCTAACGTCCCAGCCGTCCCAGACGTCCTAGATGTTCCATGTGTCCTAACGTCCCAGACGTCCTAGATGTCCCATATGTCCCTTACGTCCCTGCCGTCCCAGATGTCCCATATGTCCCTTACGTCCCTGCCGTCCCAGATGTCCCATATGTCCCTAACCTCCCAGACGTCCTAGATGTCCTATATGCACCTAACGTCCCAAACGTCCCATATGTCCCTAACGTTCCAGACGTCCCAGACGTCCCAAATGTCCCACATGTCCCTAACGTCCCAGGCGTCCTAGATGTCCCATATGTCCTTAACGTCCCAGACGTCCCAGACGTCCTAGATGTTCCACATGTCCCTAACGTCCCAGCCGCAATAAATGTCCCATATGTCCCTAACGTTCCAGACGTCTCAGCTGTCCCGTATGTTCCTAACGTCCCAGACGACCAAGACGTCCTAGATGTCCCATATGTCCCTAACGTCCCACACGTCCTAGATGTCCCACATGTCCCTAACGTCCCAGACGTCCCAGACGTGCTAGATGTCTCAGGTGTCCTTAACGTCCCAGACGTCCTAGATGTCCCATATGTCCCTAACGTCCCACACGTCCTAAATGTCCCATACGTCCCTAACGTCCCAGACGTCCCAGATGTCCCATATGTCCTTAACGTGTCAGACGTCTTAGATACTCTATGTGTCCCTAACATCCCAGACGTCCCAGACGTTCCATATGTCCCTAACATCCCCTAACGTCTCAGGTGTCCTTAACGTCAAAGACGTCCCAGACGTGCTAGATATCCCATTTTTCCCTAACGTCCCAGACGTCTTACATGTCCCATATGTATCTAACATCTCAGACGTCCCAGACGTCCTAGATTTCCCATATGTCTCTAACGTCCCAGACGTCCTAGATGTCCTATATGTCCCTAACGTCCCAGACGTCCCATATTTCCCTAACGTCCCAGACGTCCCAGACGTGCTGGATTTCTCAGATGTCCTTAACGTCCCAGACGTCCTAGATGTCCCATATGTCCCTAACGTCCCAGACGTCTTACATGTCCCATATGTCCCTAACATCTCAGACGTCCCAGACGTCCTAGATGTCCCATATGACCCTAACGTCCCAGACGTCCCAGATGTGCTATATGTCCCTAACGCCCCAGACGTCCGAGATGTTTCATATACCCCTAACGTCCCAGACGTCTTACATGTTCCATATGTCCCTAACATCTCAGACGTCCCAGACGTCCTAGATGTCCCATATGACCCTATCGTCCCAGACGTCCCATATGCTTTTTACGTCTCAGACGTCCTAGATACCCTATATGTCCCTAACGTCCCAGATGTCTCATATGTCCCTAACGTCCCAGACGTCCCAGACGCACTAGATTTCCCATATATCCCTAACGTCCCAGACGTCCCAGACGTCCTAGATGTCCCACATGTCCCTAACGTCCCAGACGTCTTAGATGTCCCATATGTCCCTAACGTCACAGACGTCCCAGGCGTCCTAGATGTTTCATATGTTCCTAACGTCCCAGACGTCCTAGACGTCCTAAATGTTCCATGTGTCCTAACGTCCCAGACGTTCCAGATGTTTCGTATGTCCCTAACGTCCCAGACGTCCCAGACGTCCTAGAAGTTCCATGTGTCCTAACGTCCCAGACGTCCTAGATGTCCCATATGTCCCTTACGTCCCTGCCCTCCCAGATGTCCCATATGTCCCTAACGTCCCAGACGTCCTAGATGTCCTATATGCACCTAACGTCCCAGACGTCCCAGATGTCCCATATGTCCCTAACGTCCCAGACGTGCCAGATATCCCATATGTGCCTAACGTCCCAGACGTCCCAGACGTCCCAAATGTCCCACATGTCCCTAACGTCCCAGGCGTGCTAGATGTCCCATATGTCCTTAACGTCCCAGACGTCCCAGACGTCCTAGATGTTCCATATGTCTCTAACGTCCCAGACGCAATAAATGTCCCATATGTCCCTAACATTCCAGACGTCTCAGCTGTCTCGTATATTCCTAACGTCCCAGACTTCCAAGACGTCCTAGATGTCCCATATGTCCCTAACGTCCCACACGTCCTAGACGTCCAATATGTCCCTAACGTCCCAGACGTCCCAGACGTCCTAGATGTTCCATGTGTCCTAACGTCCCAGACGTCCTAGATGTCCCATATGTCCCTTACGTCCCTGCCGTCCCAGATGTCCCATATGTCCCTAACGTCCCAGACGTCCTAGATGTCCTATATGCACCTAACGTCCCAAACGTCCCTTTTGGACGTGACCGATGATATTTTCAGAGCAACGAATGATGGCAACTTAACCGCCTTGGTTCTCTTGGATTATTCGAAGGCTTTCGACACTATTAACCATAATTTATTATTATCTATTTTGCATTTTATTGGTCTAAATGATACCGCCATACAACTCTTTTCGAATTATATTACTAATCGCTCACAAGTTGTAAAATGTAAGTCTACCTTTTCTTCTTCTATTAATGTTCAATCGGGAGTGCCCCAAGGTTCTATCTTGGGTCCAATTTTATATACCATTTATACTTCTAATTTATCTTCATGTATTCAATATTCTAAAGTGCACTTCTATGCTGACGATACTCAAATTTATTATTCATTTTCTGCTACAAATGTTATAGAAGCTGTGACAAAGTTAAATCTTGACTTAAATAATCTACTAAATGTTTCTTCAAAACATAGCCTTCGTTTAAATCCAAATAAGTCGTCGGTCATGGTCTTTGGGAGTCGGGGTGCTAGGGACGCTGCTCTGCCCGAGGTTAAGATTTTACTCGAAAACCAACTTTTGGCGGTATCTGATGAGACTAGAAATCTTGGAGTCATTTTGGATACACGAATGAGCTTCAAATCTCATATAACAAAGTTACTTCAAAATCTTACTCAACTTTGAAACTACTTTACGGCAATAGACACATTTTAGATCAAAAACTCAAAATTTCATTATGCGACTCGTTAATATTATCTAACTTTAATTTTTGCGATGTGCTTTACCATCCATGTTTAGATAGTATGGACTCTGCGCGTATCCAACGAATGCAGAACTCTTGCCTGCGCTTTGTATTTGGAATCAGAAGGAGAGAGAGAATCTCCCATACGCTTGCTTTGACTCGTTGGCTGCCCATGTCGGATAGACGATATTTGCATTCTGTAAGTTTTTTTCACCGGATAATCACCACCAAAACTCCGCCTTATCTTTATAATAAGATAACCTTTCGCACTGATGTCCATAACTTAAACCTACGTCTCCGGGGACAATTAACAATTCCTCGTCACAGACTACAATTTTTCAAGCGTTCCTTCTCATATAACATTGCTAATCTGTATAATAATGTACCTGCTATTTTAAAGAGTTCACCTTCCTTGTTGTCGTTTAAACGGCGAGTTAAATCCTTTTTATTGGGCTAGTGAGGGAATCTGCGTGTATGTACTGCTACTGCATTTAAAGTGTGTTTGTTGGCCATAGTCTGAGCGCGTGCTCTTCTCTTTTTTTTTTTTCTCTTTCCGCCTGCAGGGTTTGCTGGACAGTTTGAGTGCACTTTTGTTTCAATTTTTTGAGAAATGTTTGCAGGACTGGTGGGAGAACAGCTGGTTGCCTTTTGTGACCAAGCTGAACCAGTTCTTTTTGCCTACTAACATGTTGTTTTGTTAAGGAATATGTTTTTTTTTTTAAATTATTTTTATTATTGCATTGTTATCATATTTATTTACATACATGTACAATACATATATATATATATCATTTTTTAGTTAAATAATTCAACAGTTGTTAGGCAATAAATGAATTTTTATTTTATTTTTATTTATTTATTTATTTTATATGTCCCTAACGTCCCAGACGTGCCAGATGTCCCATATGTGCCTAACGTTTCAGACGTCCCAGACGTCCCAAATGTCCCACATGTCCCTAACGTCCCAGGCGTCCTAGATGTCCCATATGTCCTTAACGTCCCAGACGTCCCAGACGTCCTAGATGTTCCACATGTCCCTAACGTCCCAGCCGCAATAAATGTCCCATATGTCCCTAACGTTCCAGACGTCTCAGCTGTCCCGTATGTTCCTAACGTCCCAGACGACCAAGACGTCCTAGATGTCCCATATGTCCCTAACGTCCCACACGTCCTAGATGTCCCACATGTCCCTAACGTCCCAGACGTCCCAGACGGGCTAGATGTCTCAGGTGTCCTTAACGTCCCAGACGTCCTAGATGTCCCATATGTCCCTAACGTCCCACACGTCCTAAATGTCCCATACGTCCCTAACGTCCCAGACGTCCCAGATGTCCCATATGTCCTTAACGTGTCAGACGTCATAGATACTCTATGTGTCCCTAACATCCCAGACGTCCCAGACGTTCCATATGTCCCTAACATCCCCTAACGTCTCAGGTGTCCTTAACGTCAAAGACGTCCCAGACGTGCTAGATGTCCCATTTTTCCCTAACGTCCCAGACATCTTACATGTCCCATATGTACCTAACATCTCAGACGTCCCAGACGTCCTAGATTTCCCATATGTCTCTAACGTCCCAGACGTCCTAGATGTCCTATATGTCCCTAACGTCCCAGACGTCCCATATGTCCTTAACGTCCCAGACGTCCCAGACGTGCTGGATTTCTCAGATGTCCTTAACGTCCCAGACGTCCTAGATGTCCCATATGTCCCTAACGTCCCAGACGTCTTACATGTCCCATATGTCCCTAACATCTCAGACGTCCCAGACGTCCTAGATGTCCCATATGACCCTAACGTCCCAGACGTCCCAGATGTGCTATATGTCCCTAACGCCCCAGACGTCCGAGATGTTTTATATACCCCTAACGTCCCAGACGTCTTACATGTTCCATATGTCCCTAACATCTCAGACGTCCCAGACGTCCTAGATGTCCCATATGACCCTATCGTCCCAGACGTCCCATATGTGCCATATGTGCCTAACGTCCCGGACGTCCCTGAAGTCCCATACGTCCCTAATGTCCTAGACGTCCCAGATGTCCCATATGTGTCTAACGTCCCAGACGTCCCAGATGTCCCATATGTCCCTAACGTCCCAGGCGCCCTAGATGTCCCATATGTCCTTAACATTTCAGACGTCCCAGACGTCCTAAATGTCCCATATGTCCCTAACGTTCCAGACGTCCCAGGTGTCCCGTATGTTCCTAACATCCCAGACGTCCAAAACGTCCTAGATGACCCGTATGTTTTTAACGTCCCAGACGTCCCAGACGTTTTAGATGTCCCATATATTCCTAACGTCTCAGACGTCTTATATATCCCATATGTCCCTAACGTCCCAGAGGTCCATGATGTCCCATATGACATTAACGTCTCAGACGTCCTAGATACCCTATATGTCCCTAACGTCCCAAACGTCCCAGATGTCTTATATGTCCCTAACGCCCCAGACGTCCTAGATGTCCTATACGTCCCTAACGTCCTAGACATCCCAGATGTGCTATATGTCCCTAACGTTCCAGCCGTCCCAGACGTCCTGGATGTCCCATATGTCCCTAACGCCCCTGACGTGCCAGACGTACTAGAAGTCCCATATGCCCTAACGTCCCAGACGTTCTAGGTCTCCCATATGTCCTTAACGTCCCAGCCGTCCTAGATGTCCCATATGTCCCTAACGTCCCAGACGTCTCAGATGTCCAATATGTCCCTAACGTCCCAGACGTCCCAAATGTCCCATATGTCCTAAACGTCTCAGACGTCGTAGATACCCTATGTGTTCCTAACATCCCAGACGTCCCAGATGTCCCATATGTCTCTAACGTCCTAGACGTCCCAGACGTGCTAGATGTCTCAGATGTCCTTAACGTCCCAGACGTCCTAGATGTCCCATATGTCCCTAACGTCCCAGACGTCTTACATTTCCCATATGTCTCTAACATCTCAGACGTCCCAGACGTCCTAGATGTCCCATATGACCCTAACGTCCCAGACGTCCCAGATGTGCCATATGTGCCTAACGTCCCAGACGTCCCTGATGTCCCATACGTCTCTAATGTCCTAGACGTCCCAGATGTCCCATATGTGTCTAACGTCCCACACGTCCCAGATGTCCCATATGTCACATACGTCCCTAACGTCCCAGACGTCCTAAATGTCCCATATGTCCCTAACGTCCCAGACGTCCCAGATGTCCCATATGTCAAATATGTCCCTAACGTCCCAGACATCCTAGGTGTCGAATATGTCCCTAAAGTCCTACACGTCCGAGATGTTTCATATACCCCTAACGTCCCAGACGTCTTACATGTTCCATATGTCCCTAACATCTCAGACGTCCCAGACGTCCTAGATGTCCCATATGACCCTATCGTCCCAGACGTCCCATATGTGCCTAACGTCCCAGACGTCCCTGATGTCCCATACGTCCCTAATGTCCTAGACGTCCCAGATGTCCCATATGTGTCTAACGTCCCAGACGTCCCAGATGTCCCATATGTCCTTAACATTTCAGACGTCCCAGACGTCCTAAATGTCCCATATGTCCCTAACGTCCCAGACGTATTAAATGTCCCATATGTCACTAACGTTCCAGACGTCCCAGCTGTCCCGTATGTTCCTAACATCCCAGACGTCCAAAACGTCCTAGATGACCCGTATGTTCCTAACGTCCCAGACGTCCCAGAGGTTTTAGATGTCCCATATATTCCTAACGTCTCAGACGTCCTAGATGTCCTATAATTCCCTAACGTCCCAGACATCCCAGATGTGCTATATGTCCCTAACGTCCCAAACGTCCCAGATGTCTCATATGTCCCTAACGCTCCAGACGTCCTAGATGTCCCATATGTCCCTAACGCCTCTGACGTTCCAGAGGTACTAGAAGTCCCATATGCCCTAACGTTTCAGACGTTCTAGGTCTCCCATATGTCCTTAACGTCCCAGCCGTCCTAGATGTCCCATATGTCCCTAACGTCCCAGACGTCCCAGATATTCCATATGCATCTAACGTCCAAGACGTCCTAGATGTCCTATACGTCCCTAACTTCCCAGACATCCCAGATGTCCTATACGTCCCTAACGTTCCAGACGTCCTAGATGTCCCATATGTCCCTAACGTCCCAGACGTCCCAGACGTCCTAGATGTCCTAATTGTCCTTAACGTCCCAGACGTCCTAGGTGTCCCATATGTCCCTAACGTCTCAGACGTCATAAATGTCCGATATGTCCCTAACGTCCCAGACGTCCTAGACGTCCTAGATGTTCCATATGTCCCTAACGTACCAGACGTTCCAAATATTCCATATGCATCTAACGTCCAAGACGTCCTAGATGTCCTATACGTCCCTAACGTCCCAGACATCCCAGATGTCCCATATGTCCCTAACGTCTCAGACGTCATATATGTCCGATATGTCCCTAACGTCCCAGACGTCCTAGACGTCCTAGATGTTCCATATGTCCCTAACGTACCAGACGTTCCAAATATTCCATATGCATCTAACGTCCCAGACGTCCTAGATGTCCCATATGTCCCTAACGTCCCAGACGTCTCAGACGTCCTAGATGTCCTACATGTCCTTAACGTCCCAGACGTCCTAGGTGTCCCATATGTCCCTAACGTCTCAGTCGTCATAAATGTCCGATATGTCCCTAACGTCCCAGACGTCCTAGACGTCCTAGATGTTCCATATGTCCCTAACGTCCCAGACGTCCTAAATCTCCCATATGTCCTTAACTTCCCAGATGTCCCAGATGTCCCACATGTCCCTAACGTCCCAGACGTTTTAGATGTCCTATATGTCCCTAACGTCCCAGACGTCCCAGATCCCCCATATGTCCCTAACGTCCCAAACGTCCCAGATGTCCCATATGTCACATATGTCCCTACCGTCCCAGACATCCTAAATGTCCCACATGTCCCTAACGTCCCAGACGTTTTAGATGTCCTATATGTCCCTAACGTCCCATACGTCCCAGATCTCCCATATGTCCCTAACGTCCCAGACGTCCCAGATGTCCCATATGTCAAATATGTCTCTAACGTCCCAGACATCCTAGATGTCCCACATGTCCCTAACGTCCCAGACGTTCTAGATGTCCCATATGTTCCTAACGTCCTAGACGTCCTAAAAGTCCCATATGTCCCTAACGTCCCAGACGTCCCATATGTTCTTAACGTCCCAGACGTCCTATATGTCCTATATGTCGCTAACATCTCAGACGTCCCAGATGTCCCATATGTCCCTAACGTCCCAGACGTCCTAGATGTCCCATATGTCCCTAACGTTCTAGACGTTTTAGATGTCCTACATGTCCCTAACGTCCCAGAAGTCCCAGATGTCCCATATGTCAATAACGCCCAGACGTCCCAGACGTCCCATATGTCTCTAACGTCCCAGACGTCCCAGATGACCCATATGTCCCATATGTCCCTAACGTCCCAGAGGTCCCAGATGTCCCATATGTCCATAACGTCTAAGACGTCCTAGATGTCTCATATGTCCCTAGAGTCCAAGACGTCCGAAAAGTCTTAAATGTCCCATATGTCCCTAACGTCCCAGACGTCCCAGCTGTCCTGCATGTTTCTAACGTCCCAGGCGTCCAAGACGTCCTAGATGTCCCATATGTCCCTAACGTCCCAGACGTCCTAGATGTCCCATATGTCCCTAACGTTCTAGACGTTTTAGATGTCCTACATGTCCCTAACGTCCCAGAAGTCCCAGATGTCCCATATGTCAATAACGTCCCAGACGTCCCAGACGTCCCATATGTCCCTAACGTCCCAGACGTCCCAGATGACCCATATGTCCCATATGTCCCTAACGTCCCAGACGTCCCAGATGTCCCATATGTCCATAACGTCTAAGACGTCCTAGATGTCTCATATGTCCCTAGAGTCCAAGACCTCCGAAAAGTCTTAAATGTCCCATATGTCCCTAACGTCCCAGACGTCCCAGCTGTCCTGCATGTTTCTAACGTCCCAGACGTCCCAGACGTGCTAGATGTCTCAGATGTCCTTAACGTCCCAGACGTCCCAGACGTCCCAGACGTCCCAGACGTCCTAGATGTCCTATATGTCCCTAACGTCCCAGACGTCCCAGATGTCCCATATGTCCCTAACGTCCTAGACGTCCCAGATGTCCCACATGTCCCTAACGTCTCAGACGTCCCAGATGTCCCATATGTGCCTAACGTCCCAGACGTCCCAGATGTCCCATATGTCCCATATGACCCTAACGTCCCAGGCGTCCTAGATGTCCCACATGTCCTTAACGTCCCAGACGTCCCAGACGTCCTAGATGTCCTATATGTCACTAACGTCCCAGACGTATTGAATGTCCCAAATGTCCCTAACGTTCCAGACGTCCCAGCTGTCTCGTATGTTCCTAACATCCCAGACGTCCAAGACGTCCTAGATGTCCCGTATGTCCCTACCGTCCAAGACGTCCCAGACGTTTTAGATGCCCCATATATTCCTAACGTCCCAGACGTCAATGATGTCCCATATGCCCTTAACGTCTCAAACGCCCTGGATACCCTATATGTCCCTAACGTCCCAAACGTCCCAGATGTCTCATATGTGCCTAACGTCCCAGACGTACCAGACGCCCTAGATGTCCCATATATCCCTAACGTCCCAGACGTCCCAGACGTCCTAGATGTCCCACATGTCCCTAACGTCCCAGACGTCTTAGATGTTCCAAATGTCCCTAACCTCCTAGACGTCCCACGCGTCCTAGATGTTTTATATTTCCCTAACGTCCCATACGTCCTAGACGTCCCATATGTCCCTAACGTCCCAGACGTCCCAGATGTCCCATATGTCCCTAACGTCCCAGACGTCCCAGATGTCCCATATGTCCCTAACGTTCCAGACGTGCCAGATGTCCCATATGTACCATATGTCCCTGACGTCCTAGGCGTCCTAGATGTCCCATATGTCCATAACGTCCCAGACGTCCCAGACGTATTAGATGTCCCATATGTCCCTAACGTCCCAGACGTATTAAATGTCGCATATGTCCTTAACGTCCCAGACGTCCCAGCTGTCCCGTATGTTCCTAACGTACCAGACGTCCTAGATGTCCCATATGTCCCTAACGTCCCAGACGTCCCAGATGTCCCATATGTCCTTAACGTCTCAGACGTCCTAGATACCCTATGTGTCCCTAATATCCCAGACGTCCCAGATGTCCCATATGTCCCTAACGTCCCAGACGTGCTAGATGTTGCAGGTGTCCTTAACGTCCCAGACGTCCCAGACGTCCTAGATGTCCCATATGTCCCTAACGTCCCAGACGTCTTACATGTCCCTTATGTCCCTAACATCTCAGACGTCCCAGACGTCCCAAATGTCCCATATGTCTTTAACGTCTCAGACGTCCTAGATACCCTATGTGTCCCTAACATCCCAGACGTCCCAGATGTCCCATATGACCCTAACGTCCCAGACGTCCCAGACGTCTTAGATGTCCCATATGTCCCTAACGTCCCAGACGTCTTACATGTCCCTTATGTCCCTAACATCTCAGACGTCCCAGACGTCCTAGATGTCCCATATGTCCTTAACGTCCCAGACGTCCTAGATATCCTATATGTCCCTAACGTCTCAGACGTCCCGGACGTCGTAGATGTCCCTTACGTCCGTAACCTCCCAGACGTCCTAGATGTCCCATATGTCCCTAACGACCCAGACGTTCCAGATGTCTCATATGTTCCATATGTTTCTAACGTCCCAGACGTCCTAGAATTCGCATGTCCCTAACTTCCCAGAAGTCCCATACGTCTTAGATGTCCCATATGTCCCTAACGTCCCAGACGTCCTAGATGTCTTATATGTCCTTAACGTTTCAGACGTCCCAGATGTCCCATGTGTCCCTAACGTCCCAGACGTCCCAGACGCCTTGAATGTCCCATATGTCTCTAACGTCCCAGACGTTCTAGATGTCCCATATGTCCATAACGTCCGAGACGTCTCAGACGTCCTATCTGTCCCATATGACCCTAACGTCCCAGACGTGCCAGATGTACCATATGTCCCTAACGTCCCAGACGTCCCAGACGTCCTAGATGTCCCATATGACCCTAACGTCCAAGACGTCTTAGACGTCTTAGATGTCCCATATGACCCTAACGTCCCAGACGTGCCAGATGCCCCATATGTCCATAACGTCCCAGACGTCCCAGACGTCCTAGATGTCCCATATGTCCTTAACGTCCTAGATGTCCTAGATGTTCCATGTGTCCCTAACGTCCCAGATGTCCCATATGTCAGTAACGTCCAAGGCGTCCTAGATGTCCCATATGTCCCCAACGTCCCAGACGTCCGAAACGTTTTAAATGTTTCATATGTCGCTAACGTCCTAGACGTTCTAGTTGTCCCATATTTCCCTAACGTCCTAGACGTCCCAGAAGTCCTAGATGTCCCATATGACCCTAACGTCCCAGACGTCCTAGATGTCTTATATGTCCCTAACGTCCCAGACGTCCCATATGTCAATAACGTCTTAGATGTCATAGATGTCCCATATGTCCCAAACGTCCCAGAAATCTCAGATTTCCTATATGTTCCATATGTCCTTAACGTCCTAGACGTCCTAGATGTCCCATATGTCCCTAACGTCCCAGACGTCCCAGACGTCCTAGATGTCCTACATGTCCCTAACGTCCTAGACGTAATAAAAGTACCATATGTCCCTAACGTCCCAGACGTCATAGATGTCCCATATGTCCCTTACGTCGCAGACGTCCCAGATGTCCCAGATGTCGCATATGTCCCTAACGTCCCAGACGTCCTAGATGTCCCATATGTTCCTAACGTTCTAGACGTTCTAGATGTCCTAGATGTCCCTAACGTCCCAGAAGTCCCAGATGTCCCATATGTCAATAACGTCCCAGACGTCCCACACGTCCCATATGGCCCTAACGTTCCAGACGTCCCAGATGACCCATATGTCCCATATGTCTGTAACGTCCCAGACGTCCCAGATGTCCCATATGTCCATACCGTCTAAGACGCCCTAGATGTCCCTAGAGTCCAAGACGTCCGAGAAGTCTTAAATGTCCCATATGTCCCTAACGTCCAGACGTCCCAGCTGTCCTGTATGTTCCTAACGTCCCAGACGTCCAAGACTTCCTAGATGTCCCATATGGCCCTAACGTCCCAGACGTCCTAGATGTCCTACATGTCCCTAACGTCCCTGACGTCCCAGACGTGCTAGATGTCTCATATGTCCTTAACGTCCCAGACGTCCCAGACGTCCTAGATGTCCCATATGTCCCTAACGACCCAGACAATCCAGATGTCTCATATGTCCCATATGTCCCTAACGTCCCAGACGTCCTAGAATTCGCATATGTCCCTAACGTCCCAGAAGTCCTAGATGTCCCATATGTCCCTAACGTCCCAGACGTCCTAGATGTCTTATATGTCCCTAACGTCCCAGACGTCCCATATGTCCCTAACGTCCCAGACGTCCCAGACGTCGTAGATGTCCCATATGTCCGTAACCTTTCAGACGTCCTAGATGTCCCATATGTCCCTAACGACCCAGACAATCCAGATGTCTCATATGTTTCTAACATCCCAGACGTCCATGACGTCCTATATGTCCCTAACGTCCCAGACGTCCCATATGTCCCTAACGTCCCAGACGTCCCAGACGTCGTAGATGTCCCATATGTCCGTAACCTTTCAGACGTCCTAGATGTCCCATATGTCCCTAACGACCCAGACAATCCAGATGTCTCATATGTCCCATATGTCCCTAACGTCCCAGACGTCCTAGAATTCGCATATGTCCCTAACGTCCCAGAAGTCCTAGATGTCCCATATGCCCTAACGTCCCAGACGTCCTAGATGTCTTATATGTTCCTAACGGCCCAGACGTCCCATATGTCCCTAACGTCTTAGACGTCATAAATGTCCCATATGTCCCAAACGTCCCAGAAGTCCCAGTTGTCCCATATGTCCCATATGTCCTTAACGTCCTAGACGTCCTAGATGTCCCATATGTCCCTAACGTCCTAGACGCCCCAGACGTCCTAGATGTCCTACATGTCCCTAACGTCCCAGACGTCCTAGGTGTCCCATATGTCCCTAACGTCCCAGACGTCCCAGACGTTCTAGATGTTCCATATGTCCCTAACGTCCCAGACGTCTTAGATGTCCCATATGTCCTTACCTTCCCAGACGTCCCAGATGTCCCACATGTACCTAACGTCCCAGACGCCATAGATGTCCTATATGTCCTTAACGTCCCAGACGTCCCAGATCTCTTATATGTCCCTAACGTCCCAGACGTCCCAGACGTCCTAGATGTCCAATATGTCCCTAACGTCCCAGACGTCCCAGATATTCCATATGCCCCTAACGTCCAAGACGTCCTAGATGTCCTATACGTCCCTAACGTCCCAGACATCCCAGGTGACCTATACGTCCCTAACGTCCTAGACGTCCTAGATGTCCTATATGTCTCAAACGTCCCAGATGTACCATTCGTCTCAAACGTCCCAGACGTCCCAGACGTCCTAGATGTCCTATACGTCCCTAACGTCCCAGACATCCCAGATGTCCTATACGTCCCTAACGTCCCAGACGTCCTAGATGTCCCATATGTCCCTAACGTCCCAGACGTCCCAGACGTCCTGGATGTCCCATATGTCCCTAACGTCCCAGACGTCCTACATGTCCCATATGTCCCTAACATCTCAGACGTCCCAGACGTCCTAGATGTCCTACATGTCCTTAACGTCCCAGACGTCCTAGGTGTCGAATATGTCCCTAACGTCCCAGACGTCCCAGATGTCCCATATGTCCCTAACGTCCCAGACGTCCCAGATGTCCCATATGTCCCTAACGTTCCAGACGTGCCAGATGTCCCATATGTACCATATGTCCCTGACGTCCTAGGCTTCCTAGATGTCCCATATGTCCATAACGTCCCAGACGTCCCAGACGTATTAGATGTCCCATATGTCCCTAACGTCCCAGACGTATTAAATGTCGCATATGTCCTTAACGTCCCAGACGTCCCAGCTGTCCCGTATGTTCCTAACGTACCAGACCTCCTAGATGTCCCATAAGTCCCTAACGTCCCAGACGTCCCAGATGTCCCATATGTCCTTAACGTCTCAGACGTCCTAGATACCCTATGTGTCCCTAATATCCCAGACGTCCCAGATGTCCCATATGTCCCTAACGTCCCAGACGTGCTAGATGTTGCAGGTGTCCTTAACGTCCCAGACGTCCCAGACGTCTTACATGTCCCTTATGTCCCTAACATCTCAGACGTCCCAGACGTCCCAAATGTCCCATATGTCTTTAACGTCTCAGACGTCCTAGATACCCTATGTGTCCCTAATATCCCAGACGTCCCAGATGTCCCATATGACCCTAACGTCCCAGACGTCCCAGACGTCTTAGATGTCCCATATGTCCCTAACGTCCCAGACGTCTTACATGTCCCTTATGTCACTAACATCTCAGACGTCCCAGACGTCCTAGATGTCCCATATGTCCTTAACGTCCCAGACGTCCTAGATATCCTATATGTCCCTAACGTCTCAGACGTCCCGGACGTCGTAGATGTCCCATACGTCCGTAACCTCCCAGACGTCCTAGATGTCCCATATGTCCCTAACGACCCAGACGTTCCAGATGTCTCATATGTTCCATATGTTTCTAACGTCCCAGACGTCCTAGAATTCGCATGTCCCTAACGTCCCAGAAGTCCCATACGTCTTAGATGTCCCATATGTCCCTAACGTCCCAGACGTGCTAGATGTCTTATATGTCCTTAACGTTTCAGACGTCCCAGATGTCCCATGTGTCCCTAACGTTCCAGACGTCCCAGACGTCTTGAATGTCCCATATGTCTCTAACGTCCCAGACGTTCTAGATGTCCCATATGTCCATAACGTCCGAGACGTCTCAGACGTCCTAGCTGTCCCATATGACCCTAACGTCCCAGACGTGCCAGATGTACCATATGTCCCTAACGTCCCAGACGTCCCAGACGTCCTAGATGTCCCATATGACCCTAACGTCCAAGACGTCTTAGACGTCTTAGATGTCCCATATGACCCTAACGTCCCAGACGTGCCAGATGCCCCATATGTCCATAACGTCCCAGACGTCCCAGACGTCCTAGATGTCCCATATGTCCTTAACGTCCTAGATGTCCTAGATGTTCCATGTGTCCCTAACGTCCCAGATGTCCCAGATGTCCCATATGTCAGTAACGTCCAAGGCGTCCTAGATGTCCCATATGTCCCCAACGTCCCAGACGTCCGAAACGTTTTAAATGTTTCATATGTCCCTAACGTCCTAGACGTTCTAGTTGTCCCATATTTCCCTAACGTCCTAGACGTCCCAGAAGTTCTAGATGTCCCATATGACCCTAACGTCCCAGACGTCCTAGATGTCTTATATGTCCCTAACGTCCCAGACGTCCCATATGTCAATAACGTCTTAGATGTCATAGATGTCCCATATGTCCCAAACGTCCCAGAAATCTCAGATTTCCTATATGTTCCATATGTCCTTAACGTCCTAGACGTCCTAGATGTCCCATATGTCCCTAACGTCCCAGACGTCCCAGACGTCCTAGATGTCCTACATGTCCCTAACGTCCCAGACGTCCTAGGTGTCCCATATGTCCCTAACGTCCCAGAAGTCCCAGATGTCCCATATGTCAATAACGTCCCAGACGTAACAAACGTCCCAGAAGTCCCAGATGTCCCATATGTCCCATATGTCCTTAACGTCCAAGGCGTCCTAGATGTCCCATATATCCCCAACGTCCCAGACGTCCGAGACGTTTTAAATGTCCCATATGTCCCTAACGTCCTAGACGTTCTAGTTGTCCCATATTTCCCTAACGTCCTAGACGTCCTAGATTCCTTATATGTCCCAAACGTCCCAGAAATCCCAGATGTCCCATATGTCCCATATGTCTTTAACGTCCTAGACGTTCTAGATGTCCCATATGTCCCTAACGTCCTAGACGTCCCAGATGTTTCATATGTCTCTAACGTGCCAGACGTCCCAGACGTCCTAGATGTCCCATGTGTCCTAACGTCCCAGACGTCCCAGACGTCCTAGATGTCCCATATGTCCCTAACGTCCCAGACGTCTTACATGTCCCATATGTCCCTAACATCTCAGACGTCCCAGACGTCCTAAATGTCTCAGATGTCCTTAACGTCCCAGACGTCTTAGATGTCCTATATGTCCCTAACGTCCCAGACGTCCCATATGTCCCTAACGTCACAGACGTCCCAGACGTCCTAGATGTCCCATATGTCCCTAACGACCCAGACGTTCCAGATGTCTCATATGTCCCATATGTCCCTAACGTCCCAGACGTCCTAGAATTCGCATATGTCCCTAACGTCCCAGAAGTTCTAGTTGTCCCATATTTTCCTAACGTCCTAGACGTCCCAGGAGTCCTAGATGTCCCATATGTCCCTAACGTCCCAGACGTCCTAGATGTCTTATTTGTCCCTAACGTCCCAGACCTCCCAGATGTCCCATATGTCCCATATGTCCTTAACGTCCTAGACGTCCTAGATGTCCCATATGTCCCTAACGTCCCAGACGTCCCAGACGTCCTAGATGTCCTACATGTCTCTAACGTCCCAGACGTCCTGGGTGTCCCACATATACCTATCGTCCCTGACGCTTTAGATGTCCTATATGTCCCTAACGTCTCAGACGTCCCAGACCTCCCATATGTCCCTAACGTCCCAGACGTCCCAGACGTCCTAGATGTCCAATATGTCCCTAACGTCCGAGACGTCCCAGATATTCCATATGCTCCTAACGTCCAAGACGTAATAGATGTCCTATACGTCCCTAACGTCCCAGACATCCCAGGTGACTTATACGTCCCTAACGTCCCAGACGTCATAGATGTCCCATATGTCCCAAACGTCCCAGAAGTCCCAGATGTCCCATATGTCCCATATGTCCTTAACGTCCTAGACGTCCTAGATGTCCCATATGTCCCTAACGTCCCAGACGTCCCAGACGTCCTAGATGTCCTACATGTCTCTAACGTCCCAGACGTCCTGGGTGTCCCACATATACCTATCGTCCCAGACGCTTTAGATGTCCTATATGTCCCTAACGTCTCAGACGTCCCAGACCTCCCATATGTCCCTAACGTCCCAGACGTCCCAGACGTCCTAGATGTCCAATATGTCCCTAACGTCCGAGACGTCCCAGATATTCCATATGCTCCTAACGTCCAAGACGTAATAGATGTCCTATACGTCCCTAACGTCCCAGACATCCCAGGTGACTTATACGTCCCTAACGTCCCAGACGTCCTAGATGTCCTATATGTCTCTAACGTCCCAGATGTCCCATTCGTCCCAAACGTCCCAGACGTCCCAGACGTCCTAGATGTCCAATATGTCCCTAACGTCCTAGACGTCCCAGATATTCCATATGCATCTAACGTCCAAGACGTCTTAGATGTCCTATACGTCCCTAACGTCCCAGACATCACAGATGTCCTATACCTCCCTAACGTCCCAGACGTCCTATATGTCCCACATGTCCCTAACGTCCCAGACGTCCCAGACGTCCTAGATGTCCTACATGTCCTTAACGTCCCAGACGTCCTAGGTGTCGAATATGTCCCTAACGTCCCAGATGTCTTAGATGTCCGATACGTCCCTAACGTCCCAGACGTCCTAGACGTCCTAGATGTTCCATATGTCCCTAACGTCCCAGACGACCTAAATGTCCCATATGTCCTTAACTTCCCAGACGTCCCAGATGTCCCACATGTCCCTAACGTCCCAGACGTTTTAGATGTCCTATATGTCCCTAACGTCCCAGACGTCCCAGATCTCCCATATGTCCCTAACGTCCCAGACGTCCCAGATGTCCCATATGTCACATATGTCTTTACCGTCCCAGACATCCTAAATGTCCCACATGTCCCTAACGTCCCAGACGTCCTAGATGTCCCATATGTCCCTAACGTCCCAGACGTCCCAGATGTCTCATATGTCAAATATGTCTCTAACGTCCCAGACATCCTAGATGTCCCACATGTCCCTAACGTCCCAGACGTCCTAGATGTCCCATATGTTCCTAACGTCCTAGACGTAATAAAAGTCCCATATGTCCCTAACGTCCCAGACGTCATAGATGTCCCATATGTCCCTTACGTCGCAGACGTCCCAGACGTCCTAGATGTCCCATGTGTTCCTAACGTTCTAGACGTTCTAGATGTCCTAGATGTCCCTAACGTCCCAGAAGTCCCAGATGTCCCATATGTCAATAACGTCCCAGACGTCCCACACGTCCCATATGACCCTAACGTTCCAGACGTCCCAGATGACCCATATGTCCCATATGTCTCTAACGTCCCAGACGTCCCAGATGTCCCATATGTCCATACCGTCTAAGACGCCCTAGATGTCCCTAGAGTCCAAGACGTCCGAGAAGTCTTAAATGTCCCATATGTCCCTAACGTCCAGACGTCCCAGCTGTCCTGTATGTTCCTAACGTCCCAGACGTCCAAGACTTCCTAGATGTCCCATATGGCCCTAACGTCCCAGACGTCCTAGATGTCCTACATGTCCCTAACGTCCTTGACGTCCCAGACGTGCTAGATGTCTCATATGTCCTTAACGTCCCAGACGTCCCAGACGTCCTAGATGTCCTATATGTCCCTAACGTCCCAGACGTCTTACATGTCCCATTAGTCCCTAATATCTCAGACGTCCCAGACGTCCTAGATGTCCCATATGTCCCTAACGTCCTAGACGTCCCAGATGTCCCATATGTCCCTAACGTCTCAGACGTCCCAGATGTCCCATATGTGCCTAACGTCCCAGACGTCTTACATGTCCCATTAGTCCCTAACATCTCAGACGTCCCAGGCGTCCTAGATGTCCCATATGTCCCTAACGTCCTAGACGTCCCAGATGTCCCATATGTCCCTAACGTCCCAGACGTTCCAGATGTCCCATATGTCCCATATGTCCCTAACGTCTCAGGAGTCCTAGATGTCCCACATGTCCTTAACGTCCCAGACGTCCCAGACGTCCTAGATGTTCTATATGTCACTAACGTCCCAGACGTATTAAATGTCCCATATGTCCCTAACGTTCCAGACGTCCCAGACGTCGTAGATGTCCCATATGTCCGTAACCTTTCAGACGTCCTAGATGTCCCATATGTCCCTAACGACCCAGACAATCCAGATGTCTCATATGTCCCATATGTCCCTAACGTCCCAGACGTCCTAGAATTCGCATATGTCCCTAACGTCCCAGAAGTCCCAGACGTCGTAGATGTCCCATATGTCCGTAACCTTTCAGACGTCCTAGATGTCCCATATGTCCCTAACGACCCAGACAATCCAGATGTCTCATATGTCCCATATGTCCCTTACGTCCCAGACGTCCTAGAATTCGCATATGTCCCTAACGTCCCAGAAGTCCTAGATGTCCCATATGTCCATAACGTCCCAGACGTCCCAGACGTCCTAGATGTTCTATATGTCACTAACGTCCCAGACGTATTAAATGTCCCATATGTCCCTAACGTTCCAGACGTCCCAGACGTCGTAGATGTCCCATATGTCCGTAACCTTTCAGACGTCCTAGATGTCCCATATGTCCCTAACGACCCAGACAATTTAAATGTCTCATATGTCCCATATGTCCCTAACGTCCCAGACGTCCTAGAATTCGCATATGCCCCTAACGTCCTAGAAGTCCCAGACGTCGTAGATGTCCCATATGTTGCAAGGGAAGATAGAGGGTCGGCCTTACCTTTTGGCGAAAGTTGTACTAGATATTTTGCCGGCTGGTAACTATCGGCCTAATGGGATAACTAGTCGCGAGGGTCGAGACGTCCTAGATGTCCCATATGTCCCTTACGTTCCTGCCGTCCCAGATGTCCCATATGTCCCTAACGTCCCAGACGTCCTAGATGTCCTATATGCACCTAACGTCCCAGTCGTCCCAGATGTCCCATATGTCCCTAACGTCCCAGGCGTGCCAGATATCCCATATGTGCCTAACGTCCCAGACGTCCCAGACGTCCCAAATGTCCCACATGTCCCTAACGTCCCAGGCGTGCTAGATGTCCCATATGTCCTTAACGTCCCAGACGTCCCAGACGTCCTAGATGTTCCATATGTCCCTAACGTCCCAGACGCAATAAATGTCCCATATGTCCCTAACATTCCAGACGTCTCAGCTGTCTCGTATATTCCTAACGTCCCAGACGTCCAAGACGTCCTAGATGTCCCATATGTCCCTAACGTCCCACACGTCCTAGATGTCCCATATGTCCCTAACGTCCCAGACGTGCTAGATGTCTCAGGTGTCCTTAACGTCCCAGACGTCCCAGACGTCCTAGATGTCCCATATGTCCCTAACGTCCCACACGTCCTAGATGTCCCATATGTCCCTAACGTCCCAGACGTCTTAGATGTCCCATATGTCCTTAACGTGTCAGACGTCCTAGATACCCTATGTGTCCCTAACATCCCAGACGTCCCAGACGTTCCATATGTCCCTAACATCCCCTAACGTCCCAGACGTCCTAGACGTCCAATATGTCCCTAACGTCCCAGACGTCCTAGATGTCCTATATGCACCTAACGTCCCAAACGTCCCATATGTCCCTAACGTCCCAGACGTCCTAGATGTCCCATATGTCCCTAACGTCCCACACGTCCTAGATGTCCCATATGTCCCTAACGTCCCAGACGTCTTAGATGTCCCATATGTCCTTAACGTGTCAGACGTCCTAGATACCCTATGTGTCCCTAACATCCCAGACGTCCCAGACGTTCCATATGTCCCTAACATCCCCTAACGTCCCAGACGTCCTAGACGTCCAATATGTCCCTAACGTCCCAGCCGTCCCAGACGTCCTAGATGTTCCATGTGTCCAAACGTCCCAGACGTCCTAGATGTCCCATATGTCCCTTACGTCCCTGCCGTCCCAGATGTCCCATATGTCCCTTACGTCCCTGCCGTCCCAGATGTCCCATATGTCCCTAACGTCCCAGACGTGCTAGATGTCTCAGGTGTCCCTAACGTCCTAGACGTCCCAGATGTCCCATATGTCCCTAACGTCTCAGACGTCCCAGATGTCCCATATGTGCCTAACGTCCCAGACGTCTTACATGTCTTATTAGTCCCTAACATCTCAGACGTCCCAGGCGTCCTAGATGTCCCATATGTCCCTAACGTCCTAGACGTCCCAGATGTCCCATATGTCCCTAACGTCTCAGACGTCCCAGATGTCCCATATGTGCCTAACGTCCCAGACGTCTTACATGTCCCATTAGTCCCTAACATCTCAGACGTCCCAGGCGTCCTAGATGTCCCATATGTCCCTAACGTCCTAGACGTCCCAGATGTCCCATATGTCCCTAACGTCCCAGACGTTCCAGATGTCCCATATGTCCCATATGTCCCTAACGTCTCAGGAGTCCTAGATGTCCCACATGTCCTTAACGTCCCAGACGTCCCAGACGTCCTAGATGTTCTATATGTCACTAACGTCCCAGACGTATTAAATGTCCCATATGTCCCTAACGTTCCAGACGTCCCAGACGTCGTAGATGTCCCATATGTCCGTAACCTTTCAGACGTCCTAAATGTCCCATATGTCCCTAACGACCCAGACAATCCAGATGTCTCATATGTCCCATATGTTCCTAACGTCCCAGACGTCCTAGAATTCGCATATGTCCCTAACGTCCCAGAAGTCCCAGACGTCGTAGATGTCCCATATGTCCGTAACCTTTCAGACGCCCTAGATGTCCCATATGTCCCTAACGACCCAGACAATCCAGATGTCTCATATGTCCCATATGTCCCTTACGTCCCAGACGTCCTAGAATTCGCATATGTCCCTAACGTCCCAGAAGTCCTAGATGTCCCATATGTCCCTAACGTCCCAGACGTCTTACATGTCCCATTAGTCCCTAACATCTCAGACGTCCCAGGCGTCCTAGATGTCCCATATGTCCCTAACGTCCCAGACGTTCCAGATGTCCCATATGTCCCATATGTCCCTAACGTCTCAGGAGTCCTAGATGTCCCACATGTCCTTAACGTCCCAGACGTCCCAGACGTCCTAGATGTTCTATATGTCACTAACGTCCCAGACGTATTAAATGTCCCATATGTCCCTAACGTTCCAGACGTCCCAGACGTCGTAGATGTCCCATATGTCCGTAACCTTTCAGACGTCCTAGATGTCCCATATGTCCCTAACGACCCAGACAATCCAGATGTCTCATATGTCCCATATGTTCCTAACGTCCCAGACGTCCTAGAATTCGCATATGTCCCTAACGTCCCAGAATTCCCAGACGTCGTAGATGTCCCATATGTCCGTAACCTTTCAGACGTCCTAGATGTCCCATATGTCCCTAACGACCCAGACAATCCAGATGTCTCATATGTCCCATATGTCCCTTACGTCCCAGACGTCCTAGAATTCGCATATGTCCCTAACGTCCCAGAAGTCCTAGATGTCCCATATGTCCCTAACGTCCCAGACGTCCCAGACGTCCTAGATGTTCTATATGTCACTAACGTCCCAGACGTATTAAATGTCCCATATGTCCCTAACGTTCCAGACGTCCCAGACGTCGTAGATGTCCAATATGTCCGTAACCTTTCAGACGTCCTAGATGTCCCATATGTCCCTAACAACCCAGACAATTTAGATGTCTCATATGTCCCATATGTCCCTAACGTCCCAGACGTCCTAGAATTCGCATATGTCCCTAACGTCCTAGAAGTCCCAGACGTCGTAGATGTCCCATATGTCCCTAACGTCCCAGACGTCCTAGATGTCCCATATGTCCCTAACGTCCCACACGTCCTAGATGTCCCATATGTCCCTAACGTCCCAGACGTCTTAGATGTCCCATATGTCCTTAACGTGTCAGACGTCCTAGATACCCTATGTGTCCCTAACATCCCAGACGTCCCAGACGTTCCATATGTCCCTAACATCCCCTAACGTCCCAGACGTCCTAGACGTCCAATATGTCCCTAACGTCCCAGCCGTCCCAGACGTCCTAGATGTTCCATGTGTCCAAACGTCCCAGACGTCCTAGATGTCCCATATGTCCCTTACGTCCCTGCCGTCCCAGATGTCCCATATGTCCCTTACGTCCCTGCCGTCCCAGATGTCCCATATGTCCCTAACGTCCCAGACGTGCTAGATGTCTCAGGTGTCCCTAACGTCCTAGACGTCCCAGATGTCCCATATGTCCCTAACGTCTCAGACGTCCCAGATGTCCCATATGTGCCTAACGTCCCAGACGTCTTACATGTCTTATTAGTCCCTAACATCTCAGACGTCCCAGGCGTCCTAGATGTCCCATATGTCCCTAACGTCCTAGACGTCCCAGATGTCCCATATGTCCCTAACGTCTCAGACGTCCCAGATGTCCCATATGTGCCTAACGTCCCAGACGTCTTACATGTCCCATTAGTCCCTAACATCTCAGACGTCCCAGGCGTCCTAGATGTCCCATATGTCCCTAACGTCCTAGACGTCCCAGATGTCCCATATGTCCCTAACGTCCCAGACGTTCCAGATGTCCCATATGTCCCATATGTCCCTAACGTCTCAGGAGTCCTAGATGTCCCACATGTCCTTAACGTCCCAGACGTCCCAGACGTCCTAGATGTTCTATATGTCACTAACGTCCCAGACGTATTAAATGTCCCATATGTCCCTAACGTTCCAGACGTCCCAGACGTCGTAGATGTCCCATATGTCCGTAACCTTTCAGACGTCCTAAATGTCCCATATGTCCCTAACGACCCAGACAATCCAGATGTCTCATATGTCCCATATGTTCCTAACGTCCCAGACGTCCTAGAATTCGCATATGTCCCTAACGTCCCAGAAGTCCCAGACGTCGTAGATGTCCCATATGTCCGTAACCTTTCAGACGTCCTAGATGTCCCATATGTCCCTAACGACCCAGACAATCCAGATGTCTCATATGTCCCATATGTCCCTTACGTCCCAGACGTCCTAGAATTCGCATATGTCCCTAACGTCCCAGAAGTCCTAGATGTCCCATATGTCCCTAACGTCCCAGACGTCTTACATGTCCCATTAGTCCCTAACATCTCAGACGTCCCAGGCGTCCTAGATGTCCCATATGTCCCTAACGTCCCAGACGTTCCAGATGTCCCATATGTCCCTAACGTCTCAGGAGTCCTAGATGTCCCACATGTCCTTAACGTCCCAGACGTCCCAGACGTCCTAGATGTTCTATATGTCACTAACGTCCCAGACGTATTAAATGTCCCATATGTCCCTAACGTTCCAGACGTCCCAGACGTCGTAGATGTCCCATATGTCCGTAACCTTTCAGACGTCCTAGATGTCCCATATGTCCCTAACGACCCAGACAATCCAGATGTCTCATATGTCCCATATGTTCCTAACGTCCCAGACGTCCTAGAATTCGCATATGTCCCTAACGTCCCAGAATTCCCAGACGTCGTAGATGTCCCATATGTCCGTAACCTTTCAGACGTCCTAGATGTCCCATATGTCCCTAACGACCCAGACAATCCAGATGTCTCATATGTCCCATATGTCCCTTACGTCCCAGACGTCCTAGAATTCGCATATGTCCCTAACGTCCCAGAAGTCCTAGATGTCCCATATGTCCCTAACGTCCCAGACGTCCCAGACGTCCTAGATGTTCTATATGTCACTAACGTCCCAGACGTATTAAATGTCCCATATGTCCCTAACGTTCCAGACGTCCCAGACGTCGTAGATGTCCAATATGTCCGTAACCTTTCAGACGTCCTAGATGTCCCATATGTCCCTAACAACCCAGACAATTTAGATGTCTCATATGTCCCATATGTCCCTAACGTCCCAGACGTCCTAGAATTCGCATATGTCCCTAACGTCCTAGAAGTCCCAGACGTCGTAGATGTCCCATATGTCCCTAACGTCCCAGACGTGCTAGATGTTGCAGGTGTCCTTAACGTCCCAGACGTCCCAGACGTCCTAGATGTCCCATATGTCCCTAACGTCCCAGACGTCTTACATGTCCCTTATGTCCCTAACATCTCAGACGTCCCAGACGTCCCAAATGTCCCATATGTCTTTAACGTCTCAGACGTCCTAGATACCCTATGTGTCCCTAACATCCCAGACGTCCCAGATGTCCCATATGACCCTAACGTCCCAGACGTCCCAGACGTCTTAGATGTCCCATATGTCCCTAACGTCCCAGACGTCTTACATGTCCCTTATGTCACTAACATCTCAGACGTCCCAGACGTCCTAGATGTCCCATATGTCCTTAACGTCCCAGACGTCCTAGATATCCTATATGTCCCTAACGTCTCAGACGTCCCGGACGTCGTAGATGTCCCATACGACCGTAACCTCCCAGACGTCCTAGATGTCCCATATGTCCCTAACGACCCAGACGTTCCAGATGTCTCATATGTTCCATATGTTTCTAACGTCCCAGACGTCCTAGAATTCGCATGTCCCTAACGTCCCAGAAGTCCCATACGTCTTAGATGTCCCATATGTCCCTAACGTCCCAGACGTGCTAGATGTCTTATATGTCCTTAACGTTTCAGACGTCCCAGATGTCCCATATGTCCATAACGTCCGAGACGTCTCAGACGTCCTAGCTGTCCCATATGACCCTAACGTCCCAGACGTGCCAGATGTACCATATGTCCCTAACGTCCCAGACGTCCCAGACGTCCTAGATGTCCCATATGACCCTAACGTCCAAGACGTCTTAGACGTCTTAGATGTTCCATATGACCCTAACGTCCCAGACGTGCCAGATGCCCCATATGTCCATAACGTCCCAGACGTCCCAGACGTCCTAGATGTCCCATATGTCCTTAACGTCCTAGATGTCCTAGATGTTCCATGTGTCCCTAACGTCCCAGATGTCCCAGATGTCCCATATGTCAGTAACGTCCAAGGCGTCCTAGATGTCCCATATGTCCCCAACGTCCCAGACGTCCGAAACGTTTTAAATGTTTCATATGTCCCTAACGTCCTAGACGTTCTAGTTGTCCCATATTTCCCTAACGTCCTAGACGTCCCAGAAGTCCTAGATGTCCCATATGACCCTAACGTCCCAGACGTCCTAGATGTCTTATATGTCCCTAACGTCCCAGACGTCCCATATGTCAATAACGTCTTAGATGTTATAGATGTCCCATATGTCCCAAACGTCCCAGAAATCTCAGATTTCCTATATGTTCCATATGTCCTTAACGTCCTAGACGTCCTAGATGTCCCATATGTCCCTAACGTCCCAGACGTCCCAGACGTCCTAGATGTCGTACATGTCCCTAACGTCCCAGACGTCCTAGGTGTCCCATATGTCCCTAACGTCCCAGAAGTCCCAGATGTCCCATATGTCAATAACGTCCCAGACGTAACAAACGTCCCAGAAGTCCCAGATGTCCCATATGTCCCATATGTCCTTAACGTCCAAGGCGTCCTAGATGTCCCATATATCCCCAACGTCCCAGACGTCCGAGACGTTTTAAATGTCCCATATGTCCCTAACGTCCTAGACGTTCTAGTTGTCCCATATTTCCCTAACGTCCTAGACGTCCTAGATTCCTTATATGTCCCAAACGTTCCAGAAATCTCAGATGTCCCATATGTCCCATATGTCTTTAACGTCCTAGACGTCCTAGATGTCCCATATGTCCCTAACGTCCTAGACGTCCCAGATGTTTCATATGTCTCTAACGTGCCAGACGTCCCAGACATCCTAGATGTCCCATGTGTCCTAACGTCCCAGACGTCCCAGACGTCCTAGATGTCCCATATGTCCCTAACGTCCCAGATGTCTTACATGTCCCATATGTCCCTAACATCTCAGACGTCCCAGACGTCCTAAATGTCTCAGATGTCCTTAACGTCCCAGACGTCTTAGATGTCCTATATGTCCCTAACGTCCCAGACGTCCCATATGTCCCTAACGTCACAGACGTCCCAGACGTCCTAGATGTCCCATATGTCCCTAACGACCCAGACGTTCCAGATGTCTCATATGTCCCATATGTCCCTAACGTCCCAGACGTCCTAGAATTCGCATATGTCCCTAACGTTCCAGAAGTTCTAGTTGTCCCATATTTTCCTAACGTCCTAGACGTCCCAGGAGTCCTAGATGTCCCATATGTCCCTAACGTCCCAGACGTCCTAGATGTCTTATTTGTCACTAACGTCCCAGACCTCCCATATGTCCCTAACGTTTTAGACGTCATAGATGTCCCATATGTCCCAAACGTCCCAGAAGTCCCAGATGTCCCATATGTCCCATATGTCCTTAACGTCCTAGACGTCCTAGATGTCCCATATGTCCCTAACGTCCCAGACGTCCCAGATGTCCTAGATGTCCTACATGTCTCTAACGTCCCAGACGTCCTAGGTGTCCCACATATACCTATCGTCCCAGACGCTTTAGATGTCCTATATGTCCCTAACGTCTCAGACGTCCCAGACCTCCCATATGTCCCTAACGTCCCAGACGTCCCAGACGTCCTAGATGTCCAATATGTCCCTAACGTCCGAGACGTCCCAGATATTCCATATGCTCCTAACGTCCAAGACGTAATAGATGTCCTATACGTCCCTAACGTCCCAGACATCCCAGGTGACTTATACGTCCCTAACGTCCCAGACGTCCTAGATGTCCTATATGTCTCTAACGTCCCAGATGTCCCATTCGTCCCAAACGTCCCAGACGTCCCAGACGTCCTAGATGTCCAATATGTCCCTAACGTCCTAGACGTCCCAGATATTCCATATGCATCTAACGTCCAAGACGTCTTAGATGTCCTATACGTCCCTAACGTCCCAGACATCACAGATGTCCTATACCTCCCTAACGTCCCAGACGTCCTATATGTCCCACATGTCCCTAACGTCCCAGACGTCCCAGACGTCCTAGATGTCCTACATGTCCTTAACGTCCCAGACGTCCTAGGTGTCGAATATGTCCCTAACGTCCCAGATGTCTTAGATGTCCGATACGTCCTTAACGTCCCAGACGTTCTAGACGTCCTAGATGTTCCATATGTCCCTAACGTCCCAGACGACCTAAATGTCCCATATGTCCTTAACTTCCCAGACGTCCCAGATGTCCCACATGTCCCTAACGTCCCAGACGTTTTAGATGTCCTATATGTCCCTAACGTCCCAGACGTCCCAGATCTCCCATATGTCCCTAACGTCCCAGACGTCCCAGATGTCCCATATGTCACATATGTCTTTACCGTCCCAGACATCCTAAATGTCCCACATGTCCCTAACGTCCCAGACGTCCTAGATGTCCCATATGTCCCTAACGTCCCAGACGTCCCAGATGTCTCATATGTCAAATATGTCTCTAACGTCCCAGACATCCTAGATGTCCCACATGTCCCTAACGTCCCAGACGTCCTAGATGTCCCATATGTTCCTAACGTCCTAGACGTAATAAAAGTCCCATATGTCCCTTACGTCGCAGACGTCCCAGATGTCCCAGATGTCCCATATGTCCCTAACGTCCCAGACGTCCTAGATGTCCCACATGTCCCTAACGTCCCAGACGTCATAGATGTCCCATATGTCCCTTACCTCGCAGACGTCCCAGATGTCCCAGATGTCCCATATGTCCCTAACGTCCCAGACGTCCTAGATGTCCCATATGTTCCTAACGTTCTAGACGTTCTAGATGTCCTACATGTCCCTAACGTCCCAGAAGTCCCAGATGTCCCATATGTCAATAACGTCCCAGACGTCCCACACGTCCCATATGACCCTAACGTCCCAGACGTCCCAGATGACCCATATGTCCCATATGTCTCTAACGTCCCAGACGTCCCAGATGTCCCATATGTCCATACCGTCTAAGACGCCCTAGATGTCCCATATGTCCCTAACGTCCCAGACGTCCTAGATGTCCTATATGCACCTAACGTCCCAAACGTCCCATATGTCCCTAACGTTCCAGACGTCCCAGACGTCCCAAATGTCCCACATGTCCCTAACGTCCCAGGCGTCCTAGATGTCCCATATGTCCTTAACGTCACAGACGTCCCAGACGTCCTAGATGTTCCACATGTCCCTAACGTCCCAGCCGCAATAAATGTCCCATATGTCCCTAACGTTCCAGACGTCTCAGCTGTCCCGTATGTTCCTAACGTCCCAGACGACCAAAACGTCCTAGATGTCCCATATGTCCCTAACGTCCCACACGTCCTAGATGTCCCACATGTCCCTAACGTCCCAGACGTCCCAGACGTGCTAGATGTCTCAGGTGTCCTTAACGGCCCAGACGTCCTAGATGTCCCATATGTCCCTACCGTCCCACACGTCCTAAATGTCCCATACGTCCCTAACGTCCCAGACGTCCCAGATGTCCCATATGTCCTTAACGTGTCAGACGTCTTAGATACTCTATGTGTCCCTAACATCCCAGACGTCCCAGACGTTCCATATGTC